>OZ010606.1:4339780-4689780 GCA_963932145.1 Acanthosepion lycidas | reverse complement strand
TTAGCATAAACCACTTTTAAGACCCCAGCCGTAGCTCCTAACAAAGCCCAAACACTACGCATCTTTTTGCGTTTGTTTTTTTACAATGAAGATTCTGACAATTTTTACCATAAAAATGGACTGTTATGTTTTTTAAGTTACTTAAATAACAGGAAAATAATACAAGAATATTTTAAATATGTTCTATCGAAAAAAATACGCGAATCGAAGGAGTTCTCGGCGAATAATTTGTACTACAGAATAACACCCGAATAATCCGCGAATGTATGAAGTTGCGAATGCTGAAACGCAAATACGCGGGGGCTCACTTTATACAATACACACACACACACACACATACATACATACATACATATATATATATATATATATATATATATATGTTTAAAATAAAGTATGTATATATATTGGAGAAGAAAGCTCAAAAGGACAGGGCGTTTATAGATTTAGACAATATGGACATACGAATCAAAACTACATGTTCATTGCCAGTTACACGCCACAGTGTAATATTCAGACTAATATATATATATATATATATATATATATATAAATGGTAGATCATTTACCTATCCTCCGGTTCACACCCATCCCCGGTCTTTTGAACAGGTGTAGCGGTTTATCCCTTGTTTCCTGTTTATTATTGGGTTTCCGGTCCATTCTAAACATTTTTCTTAATCTTTCACTTCCAGAAGTCCTCTCTTGCGTTTTAGTAGTGTCACTGCATGAACTAAATAGAAACTCTTAAATTGCCATATTATTAAAAAACGCTCTCACTTAAATTTTCAAAAAATCAACATTAGCGTTTCGACTGCACGCTATATATATATATAAAGATTACTTAACTTTTAAATATCAATTTTATCCCGACTTCGGAGTTTCATGGTAGAATTTTAAGTCTTCAGGGGGTTCTGGTTTTAAACGATTTTTCTCAGTTTTTTTCTATTTCTTCCGTGTCTTTTGCACCTTTTTACTTCGTTTTATAAACGTGCGCATTCATGAATTCACCGTTCTTTTACACGCAAACGTTCACGAAATTTTACTTTTATTTGCGTCTTTCATTTTTTTCTTCTGTAGATTTTTCTCCCAAAATTAAATTATTATATTTTGATTTATATAGTTGTTATGTTGTGTTATATTATTAATCAAATTGTAATATTTATTAATTTGTATTATTAATTAAATTATAATATCTTATGTTTTATTTGTACTATTAATTAATATTTTTAATTAATAGTTTAATTAATTCATTATGCTGTATTATTATTAAAGTAACAAAGTAAATATTTGTTAATATCTCAGTATCAACCCATTATTTCATTCTTATTTAATTATTTAATTTCATTTAATTTAAATTATTAAATTTTCATGTGCACGATCTGTTTATTTTTGTAAGATGATGGAAAATGTCACTCACCTGTGTAATTACAGAACTGAGATTTTCTTTCCCCCTATAACAGGAAAGAGAAAGGTTTATTCTGCCATTTATTTCCCCCATTATGGGCATTATTATATCCGTGATATAATAACACCATAATTAACGGACAGAATGGAATGGCTGGAAGAAAAAGGAATGACAAACATGCTTTGTTTTCAGAGAGACTTTTATACCACTAAGACATACATTATATATATATATATATATATATATATATATATATATATATATATATATATGAGATAACGCATATCGAGTGCTAGTGTTAATAAAATAGTGCTCAATGTAATATAACAAAGCTATAAAGTATATATTAATAAATATGCATATTAATCTATCTCTATCTTTCTCTCTCCTTATCTATCTATCTATCTCTTTCTCTCACTCTCTCTCTCTCTCTCTCTCTCTCTCTCTCTATATATATATATATATATATATATATATATATATATATATATATATATATTATAGAATAGGCAATCATAAAATAGTATTTACTGCTTGCCGATGTGTTTCGCCATTCGACTTTACCAGGACTTGTGATGATGAATTCAGTCGGCAAGAACTATGTCCTATTTTCCGATTGTGAATTTTATTCAATTTGTCTCCTACAGATTTATTCTGAGAAATTTAACCGTACCACCTATATATATATATATATATATATATATATATATATATATATTTGTGGGGGTGGGTAATATGATTCAATCGTGACACAGAAATTATTAATTTCGAAACTGATCAGCAGTATTTGTTTAATTTCATTATTAAACCTTAACTACTGGGAGACAGTTTCATCCTCAATCGTTGGTTTGGATTCCAACAGTGGTTAACGTTTAATATTGGAATTAAACTTGAATACTGCTGACCAGTTTTGGAACATAGGAATTTTTGTGTCGCAATGGAATCATATGTTTTTTTAAATAATTATAATTTAGATTCTACTTCTGTATCGAGCACTGTTCTTTTTTTTAATTAAAAAAACAAAAATATTAAAGAACTTCGGATTATCAATCTAACACTTCTTTCCAATTATATATATATATATATATATATATATATATACACACACACACACACATATATGTGTGTGTGCGTTAAATTTCTCAGAACATATATATATATATATATATATATATATAAAGTGAACATTGAAGTCAACACTTAGAGGCGACAGCGTGTTTCATGCTAGGCGCAATCGTCAGGCCACGAAACTAGCATGAAAGTGCCTACCGCCTCTAAGTGTTGACTTCAATGATCACTTTTATATTTATATTTACATATACTCAATCTCTGATATTGAGCACTTTATCCCATAAATATAGCACACATTGAGAATATATTTCTTCATATATATATATATATATATATATATATATATATATATATATATATATATATATTTCTTCATATATATATATATATATATATATATATATATATATATATATATATATATATATATACGTGACTGGGTGGATAAAGGAATAGAAATACTAGTAGATATTCAAGAATTCTTGATGCAGCTTTCTCTCACACACAGACGCACACAAACATACCCAGACACACACACACATATATGTGTATATATATATATATATATACATATACATATATATATATATATATATATATATATATATATATATATATATATACAGTAAGGTTCACCCTGTACTAGGCCCGAGGGCCACTCGAAGTAGAAGGTTACATTAATGGGTAGTTTATATTTTATATGGATAGGAAGGGAAGATGACGGTTAACCCTATGATTGTATTAATCAAGGAAAACCTCTTCTTGTGAGCCGGTTCGCGCGAAGACGTTGTTTGATTGGAACTTAATTCTCACCTATGGAATAAAGAAGGAATCTGGTGGTTTGCTACAATTTGAGTGTCACCGGGTGGGGGACGTCCAGCCGTAAAGATTAGGACAGGAGGAATCAAAGAATGCAATTCATCCGAGCACTTTCCATGAAAATAGCGACAGAGCAACGAGAGGCTCGCTACATCCCGCCCGTGAAAGAGCGTTTTGAGCTTGGAAAACAATTCGTCCCCCACAAGGACTCGGAGATGCTTTTGAACCCTGTCAGAACCAGAAAGTGAGGGCTGAACAGCTCCCGGCCAAATATGACAACATGTGTCTTTATACTGGATGTCATTACACTGTTTCTGTCACTTTTTTTTTTCTTTTTACTAATGTTCATCCAATACAAGGCCCAAGAGCCACCCAAGGTATAGGGTTATATTAGGTCCGAAAGGCAAGATAACAAGAAAGATGGATAGCTAATTCTAGACTTGTATAGGTCAAGATTACCTAATAAAATGTCAGAGTTCAGGTGGAGACTTTAGAAGTATAGAGTTGAAGTAGACTTTAGAAGGAACCGGAAACCCAATCCTAAACACGAAACAAGGGATAAACCTCTACTCCTGTTCAAACAAATATAGATTTCAATTAGACTTTCAAAGGAACCGGAAAGTCAATCTTCAACACCTATTCCCAAGAGGTCACTTATCTAGTTACTGACCAGGTTCATTGTTGCTTAACTTCGGTGATCATATGGAAACTGGGGTTTCAGTATGATTGGAAATTGAAGATCAATAGCAGATGCGATCTCTTGTCAACAAATCGAAATCTAAGACCGCCTGTTGAAGCAACCCCGTCCTGGTTGACCATGTCTTCAGGAATGTACACGTACTCACCACGACTGGCCAATTAAAGAGGCTGTTGAACTCTCAGAAGTTCACCCTCCCTCTAGCAGTTCCAGTTTTTGTGATGCTGTGGTTGCATTTACCCTCTGTCATATGGGACATAAGTGAACGGAATCGTCCTTTTACATAAATAATCGCGGTTAAACATAGTTGAGGAGAGTTAACATTAGGTCTTAGCTGCGCGCAAAGCTCTTAGTGCTTGTCGAACTCTCTACTTTCTAGCAGAGTAACCCCGACGAGGCTATGCCGAAGGGCAAACTCTCGTCTGGGGAGGTAGACAAACCCAACTCCGTTATTACGGGATCTACGGGGAATTTTTGCCCAGCTCTACAGGCTCGGAAAACCCCATGTTAAACCGGCCTTGTGCCACATCCCGCTCTGTGGAGAGCTCGGGTAAATAGCGAGTTAGTATTGGGTCCATTGCTAAATTTACCTTGGTGTAGTAAACCTTCTTTTTCATTACTTACCTACAAGTAAATAAATCCCTCATTTATTTTCTTCTATTATGTCGAAATCATAAATATACACCAGTTGGTGGTTATGGATCTCCATAACTTCCTATTCTTTGTAGCTATAATCAATGTTTGTCACCTTACTATCCATCCTAGTCCTTGTTCTATACAAAATCTTTAAGTACAGTACTTATTATTTCTCGTGTCCTGGGTATGACGATAAACTACATCTGTGTCCTGGGTATGACGATAAACTACATCCAACAACAAGTCTTCAGATAATGTTTTCGGAAAAAAAATGTTGCCAGCTATACGTTTTTGAAACAATAATGTTACCAGCTATACGTTTTTTGGAAAGAATAATGTTGCCAGCTATACGTTTTTTGGAAAAAAAAAATGTTGCCAGATATGCGTTTTTTGAAACAATAATGTTGCCAGCTATACGTTTTTTGGTATAAACAATGTTGCCAGCTATGCGTTTTTGAAACAACAGTGTTGCCAGCTATATGTTTTTGAAACAATGTTGCCAGCTATTCATTTTTTGGAAAAATAATGTTGCCAGCTATATGTTTAATAGTACTGTATATTTAATATATGTATAGGTATATGTGTATGTATGTATATGTGTGTATATAATATATATATATATATATATATATATATAAATTTGGCATTAAATGACCCACAGTGGTTGATATGCCATAAAACCCAACCAACCAACCATTATTATTTCTCTATTGCTTTCAGTATGTCACATGAGTGTCAAATTCTCCCAGCCCACTTTCTTCATGTCCTTGAAATTTAAACTATCTCTTTCTGATTCTATTCATAAGTGCTATTTTCTTTTCATTTTCCTTAAAACTTACTCATTACTCGCATGTTCCATCCATGGTATTCTCAGAATCCTTCTGTAGAACCACATTTCTGTTGCCTCAAGTCTCCTCTTCGTATGTGAGAAAATTATCTGTCATTTACTGCCATATAGGAAGTCTGATATTACATAGCAGTTCAGAACTCTTTTCTTTGTTTCTAATAATTTTTCCTGTTTCTTAATACCTTGCTTAGCTTTTGTAAGGCTTCTTTCACTATTCCAATGCACCTGTCTCATATATTCTATTATCTGTTAATACACTTACCAGATAAGTAAATTTCTGTACTTACTTGGTTTTGATTTCTCCACGTCATAGCTTTCATCTTGGCCTCTTCTTGCTCATGATCATATATTCTTCCTTCTTAAAATTGACAATTAGTCCTTTCTTCCTGCTTTTCTTTATACTATCTCCTTTATGAGTTCTTACAGCTTTTGTGTGTGTGTCTGCTATCAACACTGTGTCATCTGCATATTTTATGTTAAGATTGACATGCTCACCTGTAGTAAGTCCTGGTAGGACTTCTAGTTCTCTTGGCATTGCCTTACTATATAAAATAAATCCAGTGAGAAAACTCATCCTTGTTTAAATCTCCTTTCGATTTTCATCTACTTACTCCCAAATGGTTTCTTCCCAGTATAAGTTCTGGATAATTCTAATATCTTTCCAAAAATAGAGTTTACCTAGCAGTTCAAATACATCTTAATCGCCTGTAAATATCGTTGTAGTGGAACACACCTATTCTATAGTTAACAGACTCTCTCACCTATAATACGTTGGAGTAGTAGCAGTCGAGAGTCGCTCAGTGAGTTGATCAGTCAGTCGATGTCGGACGACCGTTAGTCGGATATTAAAGTATCAGCCACCAAAACTGGATTACTGCGTGTTTACCTATTATATCAAGTTCCTAATGTTTTGTACGTCGAACCTATTTTAGGACCGACTTACAAGCCTCCACTGTGAAACCACTACATAACAAATATGCCCCTGATGAAGGCAGGAGGGCACAGCAGCCGAAACATTGTAATGACAACAAAGATGAGGACATTAGTCAGTATGTAAATATAAACTAATTGATGACACTTAACAAATATTCAAATAAATATAGTATATTAAGAGAGTGTGACTTTGATGTGCCAGTTATTTTCAGTCTGTTGCTGTTATGGAGGATATAAATGAATGGAATCGTCCGTTTATGTAATATATAAGTAGAATTAAGCAGAGTTGAGGAGAGTTAGCATTAGGTCCACTGCTAAGTGAACCTTCGCATAGTAAACTTTCTATTTCATTACTTACCTACGAGTTTGCTTTCCTTATTTATTTTTCTCTGTTATCTCAATCTGGTCTGGGGTGGGGGGAATTGGTTTAATCATCGACCACTTAAAAACTCAGATTTTGAATTCAGAGTTGTCCTCTTTGTCGAAAAAAGCTTGCCGCCCAACGCTACAGGAGCGTGCCTGTTCTGCTATTTACCCATAGGGAGGAGAGATGGATTCATACCTTTCCCCAAGGGTAATTGCACGTAAATGAATGTAACAGCTCTTCGATTAGCAATTCCCTTTTCCTTTTCTATAAATACTTTTATCGTAATTGTACTGATGAACTTTTCTCGATGGTAGTCATTGTAAATATTCATTGGGCTTTCATTTTTAAATTATTTTTTCTTTTACTTATGTTCATCCAGTACAAGACCCAAGGGCCACTCACGTTAGAGGGTTACTGTGTGGAATTGTATTAGCGTAAGAAATTGCAGGATATCAGGAAATATCCATAATTCTAGATTTGAAGTTGAAGAGGTCAAGATTACCAAATAAAATGCCAGAGTATATGTAGAGATTTTAGAAGTATAGAATTAATGTATAGAATTGAGTTATCCTCCTTGTTCTAGAAAGGTTGCCACCCAACGCTATATGACTGTACCTGTCTTGCTATTTACCCATAGGGAGGAGAAATGGATTTATACATTTCCCAAAGGTAATTGCACGTAAATGAATGTACAAAACCCGACTGGCTCTTCGGTTAACAATTCCCTTGTCCTTTTCTATAAATACTTTCATCGTAATTGTTCTGATGAACTTTTCTCGGTGGTAGCCATTGTAAATATCCATTGGGGGTTCATTTTTAAATTATTTTTTTATTATTTGTTATAAGCCAACCCTGAACAAACCCAAACTTTTTAAATAGGTTATGAGTAAAAAACAAGTATAATTGTCATAATTGCAGATAGCTGCCATTGATAGACCGTTGGGGAGAGAGATTCAGTGTGCCTTCTGCATTCGGATACCCCCAACCCACGATACCAAATTCAGGGGGATGATGATTATGATGATGATGATGATGATGAATAAAAATAAACATTTATTATAAAATTATGATAAAATTATTCCCCTTCGAGACAAATTATATATATGAGAACTAGTTAAAACTTCATAGAGACCTTGAGGTATTATGGTGACTGTAGAAAGAATGATAGCAAGAAAAAAATGTTCCCATTATATGAAAATGGCTTAAAGCGAAGAAGCAGTTACCATTAATTCGTTTACGGAAAATTTTGAGCGTTCCAACACTATTCACCCATAGGGAAAAAAGATGGATTCATACTTTCCAGAAGGGTAATTGCACGTAAGTGAATGTAACAAACCCGACTGGAATTCGATCTCGGCTCTTCGGTTAGCTATTCCCTTGGCCTTTTCTATAAATAATTTGCCAGAATTGCTCTGATGAATTATTCTCGATGGTAGTCATTGTAAATATTCGTTCGCGTTTCATTTTTAATTTCTTTTTTTGTTTTACTTATATTCACCCAATACAAGACCCAAGAGCCACTCAAGTTAGAGGGTTACTATGTGGAGTTGTTTTAGCTAAGAAATGGCAAGATAACAGAAAAGAGATAATTCTAGACTTGAAGTTAAAGAGGTCAAGATTACCGAATAAAATGTCAGAATTCAGGTAGAGATTTTAGAAGTATAGAACTGAAGTAGACAACATATATATATATATATATATATATATATATATATATATATATATATATATATATATATATATATAAACATTTTTTTTTGCTTATATACTTGAATGGTAATTGTAATATTAGGTGTTTTCTTAAAAGGAAACATTTGACATTCAGTGACCGAGCTGCCAGTGGTAACTTCGGTTGAAATTTATAAAGCAATTTCTCAGGAAAATAGTCCAGTAACGGTTATTGCTCTTTCTTGTATTAAATGAGGTTTACATCCTCATATTTTCTTTGAAATAGTGTGGAACATCAACATTTGGATTATGCCATTAGTTTCTCTTTGAAAAAATAAAAAATACTAGAATTTTTCTCTTTCATACTTAATTTCTTCCGAAATTTTCAAGTTTCTTAATACTTATTTTTTGGAAAGAACTTTCGTTATCCAAATGCGCCCTCGGATTTCGATCTCTTACTAAGCCTAGCCAATTTCTTTTTCTTTGCTTTCATCATTTTTCTTATTAAGTATCCCACGTATATACGTATATATATATATATATATATATACGTATATATATATATATATATATATATGTAGAGAGAGAGTAAGCAAGAAAGTGTGTGTGTGTGTGTTCAGTGACTTATCGTTCTTGAAGTTTGGTAGACAGAGCTCAACTCGTCCGTAAAAAATATATGTCTGCGATAAGTTATTGAAATTTTTTATTTAAATAATCCTTATTGATGAACCATTTTTTTTAATATTAAGCACTTTATTAGATAGATAGATAGATAGATAGATTGATAGATAGATAGATAGATAGATAGGTAACAGAGTGAGATAGATAGATAGATAGATAGATAGATAGATAGATAGATAGATAGATAGATATGAACAGACATAGATAGATAGATAGATAGATAGATAGATAGATAGATATTAACAGACTGAGATAGATAGATAGATAGATAGATAGATAACAGTAAATTAGATAGATAAATAGATAGATAGATAGATAGATAGATAACAGAGTGAATTAGATAGATAGATAGATAGATAGATTGATAGATAGATAGATAGATTGATAGATAGATTGATAGATAGATAGATAGATAGATATTAGGTTGGTGCAAAAATAATGACGTAATAATGTCGTTTTTTGACGTATTTTTTAACGTCAAAAAACGACATTATTACGTCATTATTTTTGCACCAACCTAATACATAGATACGTAGATAAAATGATGATATAACAAGACTTACACTCAAGACGGATCGTTGGTTCTCAATATATATAACGATTTACTAAGCGTAGCGTAGATGTGGCATAAAGTAAAATCTCTCCCTACTTTCTCTCCTCCTTCTCTCTCTCTCTCTCTCTCTCTCTCTCGCCATCAAGTTGTATTTAGAGTGCAATAATTCTTTTAATTAATTTTGTTTGAATAATATCAACTTGTTCTTTTAAATCTTTAAATTTAAAGTTACTATTTACTTTCATTATTTACACTGTTTTCTTCCCGAGTACTTTCGAATGTTGCTACATTTATTTTCGAGAATCGAGTCCTGCGATTATTGACTCGACTGTTTTGGTTTAATTCCGTCGTCCTTAAATTTAATGGAACTAATTTCAAGTCGCTCAAGATAACGTCATTTAAACCGTCAAACTCTATTTTTTAGGTGTATTTTTCTTAACAGACTCCAATATACGATCTCCCCTTTGAAGAAAGATGTCTCATTTCATGTTGGCTGTTTCTTTTGTATAAAAACAAGTCCAGAATTGTGTGTCTTTCTTTACATTGTGTCTTATATAAGATTTTGGTGTTATCTACTAAAATGTGTCTAATGTTAATATTATTTTGTTTATTAGCCATACGTTTCTCTACATGTGCCCGAATTGCACTAAATTTTAACAAATGACAAGTTAACCTCCGAGAGAGGGTGGTACGAAAAAATAATATGAAATTGAGATAAATATGAATTTTGGCAAATTTACCAATAACACAAAACAACTAATCCACAAATAGGAAAAATTTAATAAACAGAACTTTTCTATATTATTCAATTTGTTCTTTGCTATTTTTTAAGTGGGAACATAACTTTTATATATATATATATATATATATATATATATATATATATATATATATATATATATATATATATATATATAGTGTCATCTACAGACAGACTTTCTCGCCGTATCAAAGCTCATCAGTGTGGCCAGACACGGGAATGCTGCAAGCCGGGAATCGAATTTGACATCAGCGCACGCTACGGAGAAAGAGGATTTATAACACACACACACACACACACACACACACACACACACACACACACACACACACACATATGTATGTATGTATGTATACAATACAATACAATACAATAATCAACTTGTAGGTGTCAAAATTTGCATATTATTTTTCCTTTTTCTTTTCTTTTTTTTGTTCCCACACCATATAAATATATCCTAACAAAGACTGTTGCATAAACGTACACAAAGCACAACACTCCAGAAAGCAAATGTAGCAACATTCGAAAGTACTCGGGACGAAAATAATATAAAAATAAATATGCACTTTCACAGAACTTGTCGATATTAATCAAACTAATTCGTTTGAAACTATTATTGCTGCAACAATTCACTTTGCAGGAGTTCGATTATCTCATTTAATTTATCTATCTATCTATCTACTTATCTGTCTATTATCTTATTTCATATCTACTTACCTATCTATCTACTATGTAATCTATCTACGTATCTATCTACTTTTCTATCTATCTACTATCTACCTATCTATCTATTTATCTGTATATCCCACTCTTCATATCTATCTATCTATTTACTATTTCTATATCTATCTATCTATCTATCTATCTATCTATCTATCTATCTACTTATCTGTCTATTATCTATAAATCTACTTACCTATCTATCTACTATGTAATCTATCTACGTATCTATCTACTTTTCTATCTATCTACTATCTACCTATCTATCTATTTATCTGTATATCCCACTCTTCATATCTATCTATCTATTTACTATTTCTATATCTATCTATCTATCTATCTATCTATCTATCTATCTATCTATCTATCTATCTACTTATCTGTCTATTATCTATAAATCTACTTACCTATCTATCTACTATGTAATCTATCTACGTATCTATCTACTTTTCTATCTATCTACTATCTACCTATCTATCTATTTATCTGTATATCCCACTCTTCATATCTATCTATCTATTTACTATTTCTATATCTATCTATCTATCTATCTATCTATCTATCTATCTATCTATCTATCTATTATCTATAAATCTACTTACCTATCTATCTACTATGTAATCTATCTACGTATCTATCTACTTTTCTATCTATCTACTATCTACCTATCTATCTATTTATCTGTATATCCCACTCTTCATATCTATCTATCTATTTACTATTTCTATATCTATCTATCTATCTATCTATCTATCTATCTATCTATCTATCTACTTATCTGTCTATTATCTATAAATCTACTTACCTATCTATCTACTATGTAATCTATCTACGTATCTATCTACTTTTCTATCTATCTACTATCTACCTATCTATCTATTTATCTGTATATCCCACTCTTCATATCTATCTATCTATTTACTATCTATCTATCTATCTATCTATCTATCTATCTATCTATCTATCTATCTATCTATCTACTTATCTGTCTATTATCTATAAATCTACTTACCTATCTATCTACTATGTAATCCATCTACGTATCTATCTACTTTTCTATCTATCTACTATCTACCTATCTATCTATTTATCTGTATATCCCACTCTTCATATCTATCTATCTATTTACTATTTCTATATCTATCTATCTATCTATCTATCTATCTATCTATCTATCTACTTATCTGTCTATTATCTATAAATCTACTTACCTATCTATCTACTATGTAATCTATCTACGTATCTATCTACTTTTCTATCTATCTACTATCTACCTATCTATCTATTTATCTGTATATCCCACTCTTCATATCTATCTATCTATTTACTATTTCTATATCTATCTATCTATCTATCTATCTATCTATCTATCTATCTATCTATCTATCTACTTATCTGTCTATTATCTATAAATCTACTTACCTATCTATCTACTATGTAATCTATCTACGTATCTCTCTACTTTTCTATCTATCTACTATCTACCTATCTATCTATTTATCTGTATATCCCACTCTTCATATCTATCTATCTATATATATATATATATCTATCTATTTACTATTTCTATATGTATCTATCTATCTATCTATCTTGAAGATCTGATATTACGTAAAATTCAGTAAGTTTTACTTTATTTCTAATGAAATTTGACTGTTTCTTAATACATTGCCCGTCTTTTGGAAGACATTTTAGATTTCAGTGTCAAACATTCTGCCGTCTGTTAAAACACTTCCCACATATTTAAATCATTGTACTTGTTTGATTTTGGTATTTCCAATATGTAAATTGCATGTTGGACTGTTCCTTTTTCTAACAACTATGCGTTCAGTCTTTTTAAAATTGATGTTTAGTCCTTTCTTCTCGCTTTCCTTCCCTACCTTCTCTAAGAATTCTTGTAGTTTCCTTTCTGTGTCTTCTGTCAACACTGTGTCGTCTGTATATCCTATGTTTTTAAAATTCTGTCCACGAATAATAAATCCTGACAGAGCTTCTAATTCTCTCAGAATTGCCTCACTCTCAAGGTTGTATGTCTGGCGAGAAGACACATCCTTGTCTTACGCCCATTTCTATTTCTGCATGTTTACTTAATTCATTTTCTATCCTCTCGAAGGCGTTTTGCCTCCAGTATAAGTTCTGGATTATTCTAACACTCTTCCTAAATATGTTATGGTTACCTAGCAGTGCCAACAGATGTCTTTGACGCAATTTATCAAATGCTTTTGCATAATCTATAAAACACAGAAAGCTTTGGTACCAAAAAAGAAATATCATCAGAATAATTATAAACGTTAATTAATTAAAATTAATTTAAAAAAACTGCTTCATTATTGAATCTGAGACATGTTTGAAATCATCTTTAACGCCTTTAAAATAGTTTCAGACCAAATTTATATTTTGATGTTTCTCTATGAATTCCTTAAATTTAAATTCCTAGCTGTTCTAGACTTTCTTATAATAACTCTTGGAGAGTCTTCAGAAATACGGAACTGGCACTTTATCAAATGCTACATAATTTCTCAAGGTTTTATTTTTGCTTGGGGGAATTTTTTTTTCTTCAATTCTCAGGCTTACCAAATTGTTTGTCATACCAAAATGTTGGCATGTCGTCTGCGTTAGTCATTCCAAAGAATTGTTTATTTATTTTCATTTCAAATGTGTTGTGTAGAAAGACGGCCGACCATCTCTACACTAATTGTTGAATATAGACTCGTCCATTCACTATAAGTAGGACGTCTGCTCATAGGAAGAGGGTCCCAAGACGTAGAGCTTGAGTCGTACGCCTTGTCGAAAAAAACTAAGGTATTCTCTATTGCTGTATTATTAACCCACGTCTCTTATGTGATTAAAACGTTTCTGTACTTGACGTTTTGCTCCAGTGTTTCTCATACTGTATTCTTAACCGGGAACTACAGGCGTTTCACGAATTTTATAACATTATTCATCAACTTTTGTTAGTGACAACGTATCCAACTGTTTGGTAAGGTAAAGAAACGCTATTTTTGATACCTCACGATATTTATTGTAAAATATACAATTGTGGCACAAGGCCGAAAAAGAGGAGGGCGTGAGACTGGTCCTCACTAACTTATTTTATACCTAGCTAATCCGACTCACAACCCATTCACCCATTACAATTTTCGCATTCACCATAAAAATTGGTCCGTTACCAATCAATCCTCCATACACCATAATACCACATCGTCTCAGGGGGACCTACAGAAAACGTACCCCATGATATTAAAATTAAAGGATAAAAATATATATGTACAATTCTAAATATGAGAGTGGGGGTGAACCCGATAATCAAACTAAAAATCAACATAAAATAAATTAAACATAACTGATGTTAGTAGGGCCCGTCCGACCCTTAAAAAGGGGAGAGGCCGCTGTATTCTGCCCATTGGACAAAATCAAGAGGTTCTCTTGCTAAGGGAGTGGGAAAGGCGAAAATATACATACGGACATGGGAAATATAAAAGCTGACCCAGTCGAGATGAAAAGTGGGGACCAAAACAAACTGGGGAGGTTGGGAAATTTTGGATACTTCAAACAGGTCGGTGAAGTGGCCTTTTGAGGGAAGGGATGGTAGCTCGATTTCGCCTGTAATTACGCTGAAGCAACTTTCCTAGGCAGATTGCCATAAGTCGATACATTTTTTTCAGATTGGAATTCAGATTGAAATAACCTAATATTCGGATACTGATTGAAATAGGTTTAGTGAAAAAGGATTTTTATTTATCTTTTTTGGTTAGGGTTTGAAATTCAGAATGGTTGCCAACAGACAAGACAACTCCAACATTTCATATTTAAAAAGAACTTTTTTTTTTATTCCGTAATTTATAAATATATATAAATATATACACATTCATGAAAGTTTTCCAATTGTCATTTAATGTATAACTCTGTCGGGATCATTTAACCAAATACCCCCCCACACGCACACACACATATATATATATATATATATGACATCACACATTATGAAGTCAACAAAGTCCGACAATTATTTTAAGACATTTTTATGTTTATACGTTCTTTTTATAGATACAAATATTTAAGTTACTGCTCTCTTTATAATAAACAGTATTAACGACATTTACCGGCCTGAATGTCCGAGAAATTTTCATAGAAAATATGCGTCCTCTGACAGGAATCGAACCTCTATCCTATACGAAACCGTCATATAGCCTGACGTGCTTTACCGATTGAGCCACAGAGGAGCGTTTTGGTCGGCAAGGTCGATTTTAGTGTTTTTCGGAGGATGCATATTTTCATCAGAGATCTACAATAAATGAAGGTCTTATTTTCTTTAGAATTTATTGAATAGAAATATTTTTTTCTTAATATATAATCAGTGCACATCAGAATATTTATTTCCTTTCATTTACTGTTTGATTCAGTCATTTAAAACATTCAGCTAAGGCCAAAAAGAACATTACATTTTGTATCTGTCTATATTTCTGAGATGAGGTATTATGTACACTATTTACATTATTCGGACTATTGTCCTCATCTTTGTCGCCATATTTATTACAACGTTTCGGCCTTTCAGTATCTGTCTATATTTCTGAGATGAGGTATTATGTACACTATTTACATTATTCGGACTATTGTCCTCATCTTTGTCGCCATATTTATTACAATGTTTCGGCCTTTCAGTATTTGCCTATATTTCTGAGATGAAGTATTATGTACACAATTTACATTATTCGGACTATTGTCCTCATCTTTGTCGCCATATTTATTACAACGTTTCGGCCGTTGTACGCTCCGGCCTTTTTCAAGTGGTTGGAATGTCGAACTGAACCCTTTATTTCGCTCACTTGGGTAGACTGTTCTAGTTCCACGTGCCATGTTTAATGGATGTCAGTTATCAGTTATCTCCTGTTAATTTCCTTTTGAAAGTTCTCCACTGCTTTAACAGCAAAAATTGCAATATGAGCACTGGTAAAAAATGATTGCTGAAGACATTAGGTTTATAATACCCAGAAATTCATGCACAAATATCCTGAAGTACGCATGGCACAGTGGATAAAGGCGTTAGTTAGATCCAATAGCAGAACCCAAAGAGTGTGTGTTCAATACCCGTTTAAGAAATATGGCGACAAAGATTCGGATAATAGTCCGAATAAGAATAAAAGTCTATATAAAATCTTTCGTTTTTGAGTTACTAAGGTTATGGTAAACACTTTTTAATATACAATCCAAGATACAATCCAAAAATACTTTTACAAAATTTTGAGCAGGGTTCCTGATACTGAAACAATGTAAAATGACCATATAAAGATATTTGCAAAAGAAAGACATGATTCTACTTCAACACGTCAACACATAAAATTCTTCAAAACGTCGTTCGTTTGCATCTACCCACGCATGGACCAGTCTGATTATTGACTGGCGGACACTTTTAAATACGCGTATACATGTTAGGAACTCTTTCTTTCTAATCGTCGAAATAGTTCAACAGGGTGGTTCACTAATGGCGATAATCCCTGACATCTGTTTGTGATCAGAGGTCAATATCTTGGTGCATTAGCTTCCACACCGTTTCCATGTTTATTTTTGTATGCGTTTAGCAGAATAAATTATGATAAGTAAAACAAAACTCAGTACAGAAAAGTACTAAGCTTTATTTAGCTAAACAAAAGTCAGCTACAAAATAGAGAAGGTAAGTCACAGATTATATAGCCCTCGGGGGCTAATTTCTTGCTCGTACAACGTGAGTGTAGGCAGCCACAGTAAGCCTCCATGTTGAGTCTGAGGCCCAGTCGGAAGATGAATGAAGGCATAACATCACCATCATTGACTGGATATATTCTCTACCTCTTTCCGAATCCTCTGAACTGTCCACAGATTGTTTCCAAATTTCTGGCGGAGTGAATTGCGTCATGGTCCTTTTTTTTTCTCACAGAAGGTGCCCAACTGCCCCTACCATACGATGCAGTGGATAAATTCAAAAACAAACAATGCGCATGTGCGAAATTAAGAATATAAAATGGCGATTTGCCCATCGCTCACTGTATTACTTAATTAATATAGTTTAATATAGTTTATGATATCACAGAGATTTTTCATACCGGGATTTAAATTATAAATTTATTATAGGAACCGCTCTCATTTTTTATAATGTCGTGTCTGAATCTATTCATAAAAGTCGACATTTTTACACACAGAAAATATTAAAAGTTCTTTTTGAATACTGGGGGTCATTGAATTGTAGTGAGCCTTTCCATTTATGATTAGTAAATAAAACTTTAATTTAATAACAATATACCCTGACTGAAGCAAATTAGCAGAGAATTTTAAAAGATTTATAAATTATTCATATTCACGTTTTTAACACCTGAACATAATTCTTGTAAAATTTCATTACTCATCTAATTTTTTTCTTAAGGCAATAGCTCCCATATTATATTTCATTAATAAAAGCAATCAAAAGTTTCTTCTAATTAAAAAAAATATATATCTTAGTTTCATTACATTTTTTATTTTACGATACAGGACAGATTTTCTGTAACTGGGGGCTCTATTTCACAAAAAAAATGTATGAGCCATTCTCCGAGGACTTGTCCTTATACAGCGATACAAAAAAGAATTTCTCGAATTTCATAAAAATTAAATGAGTTAGGGGTAACAGATGTAAAAGAAAAAAAGATTTTTACAAAGTTTTTCTAAAAATGAAAAGATGAAAAAATAATGCCATTCACTTCTGAATAAGCCTTAAATGCTTCATAATAATCGGACAATTATCTGATTTTTGAAAGAATTTCTAAATAAAGGTGTTTTTAACCGCAAAAGACTTTCAAATTTCCCGTACAGAGTTAAAGTTACGCTTTGACACTAAAAAAATCTTGCTCTTGTAACCAAAATTTCCAGGATTCTAAAATGAATAAAAAAAATATTTTTTACGATACAAAATCCTTTGATCTTTCCTTCTAATAATGACATATAGAATATACAATTATGACCTATGAATGGAGTTAATGTCATAAAAGCTGTGGGTGGTTGAAAGACTAAATTGTAAAGAGCTACAAAGAACAAGAAATTGTGGGAGCCATGATCACCTACATCCCGAGGGAACACAGTACATAAAGGATAAAGGGAAGCTATGTTCTGGTGGGGGGAGAAGGACTGAACCTGAGGTACCATGAGATTCTTCTTCTTCTTTTTCATCTCATATATCCATGAATTGATTTGCTTTCAGTTTTTATTGATTATAACATTGGCAGATGATGTATTGTAATTATTTATATTATTTACATTGTTCGGACTGTTGTCCTCATCTTTGTTGCCATATTCACAACGCTTCGGCCGTTATACTCTCTGGCCTTATTCAGGTGATGGGAATTTCGAACTGAACCTTTTATTTTGTCCACCAGGGTAGATTTTTTTTTCTAGTTCAATTGCCATGCCTCTCCCAAATAGAACTAGTACAATTTACCCCGCTGGATGAAATAATGGATTCAATTCTCAAATCCAGTAACTGTTATAGCTCTTTCTATTAGGTTGGTGCAAAAATAATGACGTAAGAATGTCGTTTTTTGGCGTATTTTTTAACGTCAAAAAACGACATTATTACGTCATTATTTTTGCACCAACCTAATAGTATTTAAAAGAAACCTTCCTAACCTTTGGTTTAAGGTGTAAAGTCAACATCATGATTATTTTCACTTCTAGTTATGCCTTCCCTATTTCTTGTAAGTACAATCTTTAAAAATGTAACCGCAATATCAACACTTCCTGTTCCTTTTTATCCTTTCCTCAATTCTCCCCTCTCAGTCTTCTCATTCTCTTTCACTCCCTGTAACACCTTGCGTTCTACTGGCATTGTCGCCTTGCTTGGAACGATCAAGATTTATTCTTATTTTGAAAATATCTTGCTTTAAACATTTAGATCAATCAATTTTATTCTGCATTTAATAAATGACATTTAAAGGTAAATGTTCATATTTACAAATTCTGTTGATCTCAATAGGGACTTCTTGAGAGACAAACAGTACGGATTTCGATCAACTTGGTCCACTGCTGATAGCATAAATACCATTGCTTACAGAATCAATGAGGCACTAGACAACAAATACAAGGACAATCGTATGCGATATTTCAAAGGTATTTGATAAAGTGTGGCATGAAGGGTCACTGTACAAGCTCCCTCACTATGGAATCACTGGAAGAGTCTTCTCAGTTATAAAGTATTTCCTATAGGTCACTGAAGGTAGTTGTTAGCAGCCAGTCCTTCGAGGTTTAACGTAGGCGACCCCGAAGGTTCACTTCTCGGTCCAATCCTCTTTCTAATTTACATAAATGATGTGCCGTATACTCCGAGAATTTTTGAATACCTATGCTGATGATACAGCGGTATGTGAGTGCACCTTCAAAACTCAGAGATTGGCGACTGATCTCTCCTCTGACCGAGCTCTAACAGCTCAGTTGAGCAAAAATGGCTGATTGCATTCAGTACCTCGAAAAACAAACTAGTGACGTTCTATCATCACCGAGCAGACCCTAACCCTTTCACCGATGACGATCCACGATGTTCCTTCAAGGGATTCCCCGTCCTTTGAGCGAATATTGGGCCTCAAACTCAACCCAGACCTCAAGTGGAACTCGTACATATGAACCATCGCTAAAGATATTTGGGGGGGGGGAATGGCCGGTTCCCTGTACCGCTCCAGTAAGTACCTGACTCCTCATGCTATCCTCTACCTTACCAGATAAGGCCGTAAATGGAGTACTGCTACCATATATGGTCAGAACCTGCCCAGTCTTGATAGAATCCAAAAGCGTCTCCACGTCCTTGTGGGTGATGAATTATGTTCCACCCTTCAACCCTTTTCCTACGGACGAATCGTCGCAAGTCTCCCGCTGCTCTATCGCTATTTCCATGGAAAGTTCTCAGACGAACTACGTTCTTTATTTTCACCAATCCTAACCTTAAAGACTAAGACCCACCACGCCACCACCATTGTAGAGAACCACCCTCATTCCCTTTGTATTCCATTAGTGAAATATGAGTTCCACTCGAACAGCTTCTTTCCCCCGAACTGCGGCTTTGTGGAATCGACTCCCGAGGGGATGCTTCCACCCATTGCTATTAATCTTAATCCGTCCAATCTCGGGTCAAACGTTATATTCCCCACATATCCTCATAAAGTGGGCCTCTTATTCTGTAAGCTTTTACCTTGAATGGATTTTGGGCCATGTACAGGATGAACATCATTGCAAAAAAATATCAATCCATGAATGTGTTGAGCTCACCAATACCACCTTATCTCTCCAGCTCTCATGGTCTTTGGAATGCGTCGGAATATCCTAGCGCCAGATTAATTAACGACAACAACAAAACTAATATTATATTTATATCTCTATACCTTGTCTCTTACTCTGTAACCCTTTATCTTGAGTGGCTCTTGGGCTTTGTACAGGTCGCATTTCATTGTGAAAAAATTATTGGAATGTTACCAGAATGAGCAGACAGGTAGATATTAGAACGAGTTTCGAAGTGGCAGTTGAAGATTTTTCAAAGAGATAAAATAGTCTGCTTAATTACAGATTATCCTAGGCCCCAGAAGACCATATTTGCTTTTAGGCGGGAGAAGTTTCTATTGGCTAAGATCCTCCCACAATCTTCGTTTTTTTTGTTTTGTTTTTTTTTGGTTTGCTTTTTTTGTTTTTTGCTTTTTTTAAAACGTAAACAATGCGTGGAACCACCTGCGCAGATACACGTTTTTGTTTATTTTGATTTTATTTACCGAGGCGTTAACTTCGGTTGTCGCGTCCAGTTTCAATTCCCACGCAATGAAATTTTATTTTAAATAATTGAAAAGTCTTTCTTTGGCAGTTATTTAGCGACGTCATCTACTTTAAATGTAGAAGGGTGTTGTGCATAAAATGCGCATTTTTAAACGTATTTTAGAATTGATGTACTTATCGATTGTAACGCGTTTTTTTTAACTTACAGGTCATTACAGCGTCTGAACTAAACAACATTCAAGATCGAAACCGTAAGTACCTATAGATTAACATCTTATATTCAATATATATATATATATATGTGTGTGTGTGTGTGTGTGTGTGTGGACTTATTAATGCAAAAAAGATTTAGTAAAGGTATTTGCATTGATAAGTTCAGGGAAAAATTACTTTCCCGTGAACAAAATGATCATCTGCATGAGGTAAATTGTTTGGATCTCATTAATTGTAATACATTTATATGCTCAAAAATAAAAAAAATTTATTAACCTCTCTTTTGTGGATTAATTTTTATAGTTTATATTAATAGGATCTACTTGGATTACTTACCCATTAATTTTTGTTATATATATATATATATATATATATATATATATATATATATATATATATAATCAAGAAGAAAACCATAAAGATTCATTTCGGTTATAATTTATTTCGTGAATATCTGATCTGATTTCAGATCGAAATTTCTTAGTAAATGGAGACAGTACTCTGGACTGATATAAGACTGACAGTGGGGAAGGGAAAGCAATGAGAAGAGAAGAGAGAAAGGGGGAAGAAGAAAAGGGACAGGTGGTAAGGTTCTTTTAAAAAATGAAATAGAGAGGGAGTTTGAAAAGGAAAAGTAAGAAGGAAGTAAGGAATGGGTAGTAGTAAGCCTAAAAAGACCAACACAGCCATGAATTTTTCCCTTAATATATATATATTATTGGTAATATATATATATATATATATATATGTTGGTTTTATATATATATATATATATATATATATATATATATATATATATATATATATATATATATATAATACCAATTGGTAATAGGTAGGGATAGTTCCAAGGAGGAGATTAATCCAATTAGAGCAATATAAGAAAATTAAGATTTAAGCTGTTAAATCTGAAAGAAAATGAAAAAAATCACTAGACGCTTAAACTTAATTCACATTTAAAATCGGACCAATCTCTTGGAACACCCTTTATATATATATATATATATATATATATATATATATAAAGGGTGTGTATTTGATTAGTAATCCCTCTTTTATGCAAATATATATATATATATATATATATATATATATATAGACACAAACGAGTTTCTTTAAAACCAACTTACAAGTTGTTCTGTATGTCCGAGTGCTTTCGGCCATACTTTTAGCCATTATCAAAGATTGTTTCTGTAAATCTAGATATGTAAAATAATCTAAAAACATTTGGACAATTTAAACATATTTCATGTCCAGAACAGAAGAAAATTATAAGAACACAAGAAAAAACTAAATAAAATTTTAACGGCAATAATTTTTCATTCATTTTTAATGAAACATATATATATATATATATATATATATATATATAGTAGCGGCCCTAATATAAGGAACGGAAATAATAAAGATATAAATATGTGTATTACTTAAAAAGTAATGCATGATTAGCAATGAAATTTTTGCCGAATAAAGATTAGGGTGTAATGCATAAATATTATCCAAAATTACAAAAATTTACATAATAGTTTGTTTTTTTTTAAATAAAGATTAAATGGAACAAAGGAAATAAGCTACTGGACAAAAGTTAAGGAACGATGTTAATAATTTGTATAAACTTTTAATTTACATTGTTAAAAAACTCGATAGAGCTTTTCAACAATAAGTAAAAGTTCATTTATCATTAGGACTTTATTTTTAAGCAATATGGCAAATTCAAAACACTCTCTTTTGAAGAAAAAAAACTCAATATCGCTAACTATCAAGAAAAAAAGTCAATTTCAGAAATTTCTGATATAGTTCATAAGTCTAAAAGTGTCGTTCATCGTGTAATTAGAAGGTATGAAACCGATAAAACGTTAGATGCAAAACCAAAAACCGGCAGACCCCCAAAAACATCGCAAAGAGAGGATCAAAGAATTGTTAGAATATCTACAAAAAACCGTTTTGAAACTGCTACATCAATTGCCCGTAAATTTAATGAAGAGACAGATAATAAGATCTCAAGGAAAACGGTTGCTCGCAGATTAAAAAATGCAGGATTGCATGCCCGTATTCCAGCTTCGAAGCCTCTCATTTCAAAGCGAAACCAAAAGTGACGCCTGGAGTATGCGAGAGAACATGTTGTTTGGACTGACGCACAATGGGATACAGTTCATTTCAGTGATGAATCCAAGTTTACTATATTTGGTTCTGAGGGTAAAACTTATGTACACCGTAGAACAGGTGAAAGATTGTCTTCTCAATGTGTCAAGAAAACTGTTAAATTTGGTGGCGGCAGTGTGATGGTGTGGGGAATGATTTCATCTGCAGGAGTTGGCCCTATCATCCGCGTACATGGCAATATCAATGCTGAGATTTACAAAAGGCTTCTTCTTACCAAGATTACACCATAATCTTTATGAATCTCCTATTTTCATGCAGGACAATGCACCTTGTCACAAGGCTCAGAAGGTTATGGCTTTATTTGAAGAAGGAATCGCCCTAATGAAGTGGCCGGCCCAGAGCCCCGACCTGAATCCAATAGAAAATGTTTGGAAGGTAATTGCAAAAAGGGCTCAGAAAAAAACCCGAAAAACCAGGATCACCTATGGGAGTTATTGAAAGACGAATGGGAGGAAATTACTGCTGATTTTTGCAAGAAATTTATTAGATCATGTGGTCGACGATACAGAGAAGCCATTGAAAATAAGGGGGATGTTTACCAAATATTAAATTTTGTTGATATTTTGTTCGCAATCAAGTATTAACAAGATCGTTCCTTAACTTTTGTCCAGTAGCTTATTTCCTTTGTTCTATTTAATCTTTATTTAAAAAAAAACTATTATGTAAATTTTTATAATTTTGTAGAATATTCATGCATTACATCTGACAACAAATCAATTATAAGATATAATATTTTATTATACATAAAATATAATAACTTAATATAAGATATATCTTATTATTCAAGGAATTGATAGTAAGTTAATGTCTCATTAAGTTTTGTTAGCGAAGTGATTTCGCCATTAATCACATTGCTAATTAATTTTTGGTATAAATTACTTATTTCTGATATAATATATAAGCTGCACACTCTAATTTACATACACACACACATACATATATACACACACATACATATATATATAAATATAATATATATATATATATATATATATATATATATATATATATATATATATATATATATATGTATGTATACTGAGGACAACACTGAGCGGCGAGAGTATATTTCATACTTAAATGCAATCTTCAGACCTAAATGCCTCGATAACTTTTATATTTTCATACGCTCTATCAATCATACTGATAACTTTTACCCATAAATATAGCATACCATAAAACTATATTTTCACACACACATATCTATATATCTATATCTATATCTATATATATCTATATATATATATGATAAATATATATGTGTGTGTGTGTTACTATTTTTACAAAAAAAAAGGTGAGTTTTAAACATGAAGTCTCTTCGAAGCTTGATGTAACACAGTCTTCCAAGCCCTATTTACCACGGTGTCGGACAAAGTTGAGGTTAGAAAATTTCAAGAACATGAAACCTAATCTTTCAGTTGTTTCATAAACAGAATGACTTGTTTTTGTTTTTTTTTTTCGGCAACTGGCATGCCGAGGGCCGATCTGTCACTGATACGTTCCCCTACTTAAAATACCGGCGAATTTAAAGAGAAAATGTGTAATTTAACTAGGTTCTCTTTCTTTCAATAATGGAATATATACTATAAACAAATTTAAAATCCCCCCCACACACAAAAGAAAACATATTACATTAGCATTTCTTCAGAAACAGATCTGTCTTCAAACAAAAGCAAACTAGCAAACAGTGAGTTCGATCCTTTGAAACATCGACCGCTCAGTTATTTTTATTCACTTAAGAGGAAGATACAACCTATGCTGGCAGAAATATAGAAAATGAATTCAGTAAATACACAAAATAATAGAAAGGGGTGTCAAGACAAGGATGGGTCTTCTCGCCGGACTTATTCAGCCTATACAGTGAGATGATTTTGTGAGAATTAGAAGTTCTACCAGGATTCACTACTGGCGGCCAGATTCTTAACAACATTATGGAGAGTACGACATTGAAATCCGAAGGCCCATTAGGGTGCGAAAAATGTATTCCAAAATCTAAGCAAAGTATTAAGAAACAGAAAAGCTTTGTTAGAAACAAAGAAAAAAATAGTGAACTGTTACGTGATATCTGTCCTCCTATATGGCAGTGAATGCTGGACAATCTTCTCAAAGATTAAAAAGAGACTTGAAGCAATAGAAACAAAGAAAAGAGTATTGAACTGTTACGTGATATCTGTCCTCCTATATGGCAGTGAATGTTGGACAATCTCCCCAAAGATGAAGAAGAGACTTGAAGCAAGAGAAACAAAGAAAAGAGTACTGAACTGTTACGTGATATCTGTCCTCCTATATGGCAGTGAATGCTGGACAATCTCCCCAAAGATGAAGAAGAGACTTGAAGGAACAGAAACAAAGAAAAGACCATGGACTGAACATGTGTTTTAAATAAAATTAGAACAAAAACACACTTGTACTTAACATCAAGGAGAGACAGTTAAATTTCTAGGGCACATAATGAGGAAAGATGGTTTAGAAAATCAGATGCTCACATGACACATTGAAGGCGAGACGGACAGAGAAAAACAACACATAACCTTATTTGAGTAAGTAGATGGCGGAACAACGCTTGGGAGAGATAACAAAAAGACAAATTTTAATAAGAGCTACGAAAGACAGGACATTGTGGAGAGCCATGAACGTCTACGTCCAGAAGGTACACGTCACATAGAAGAAGAAGAATGAGCTTGAGTAAATGGATGTCGGAACAAGGTTTAGGAGAGATAACAAACAGGAAATTGTGGAGAGCCACGATCGCCATGGTCCTGACCCCCTTGCCGGTCGAACTACGTATGGGCAGACAGTCAGGGTTTCACCGGTTGGTGTATTGCAATCACATCAGCAGCCCAACTTGCACCACTGCCACCCACTCCATGTCGGCGGACCAGAACACCAAATGGTTGGCTACCAAGGTGATAGCCGCAACACTCGGTTAGCCTGCGTCGGACTAACAACCAGATCGCTCGAATGACATCGTCCGCCAGAACCTCCAGCAGATTAATCAAACGCTGCAGGATATTACGACGCTATGCTAAGACCATGAGAGAGTTGGAGGCTCTCATGGGCCCAACGCCTTTTTGTCATGAGATCTAGGAACAGCATTAACAAGAGGAAAAATGCAGATTATGATGATATGTATGAAAGATAAAATTGACCCTAGACTTGAAGAGGTTACGATTATAGCTATCGAGGCAGCGCCCTCTAGGGCAGCGGTTTCCAGCCAGGTGGGTATTCCCTTATCCCGGGTGAATTTCAGTGTTTCATTGGGTGAGGGGAAGCCTTTGACTTTTTCGTGTCTTTTTTTTTATTTACAGAAGTTTGTTTATTGAATAACAAAACCCCGACATTTTATTGAAGTTTCTGTTTATTTATTTAATAATTAATTATGAATTTGGAACTCACCGTTTGAGTCTGACAATCTTGGAAAGGAGTGGCGATGACACCTTAACTTAAAAGGGTGTGGTTGGGTAAAAAAGGGGTTAAAAACTATTGAACTAAAATGTCACACAAGATGGAATAAAAATGATATGACCCCGAAAGGAGATATATTTGTTCGAAGTAGCAAAGCAGTTTTGGACAACTGTAACCGGTTAGCACAATCTAGCAGGTAATCGTAATGGACTGATGCCCGTCGTAGTGGTAGGCAATAGGCGTAGGCAGCAGGCGAAGAGAATAGGCGTCGTTTGTACCTCCACATCAGTCTGTATTTATGGCTGACACCAGCCAATCATATTATTGTGAGGGGGGAACCCAGGTGTATGCATATTCATTACATCAAAAAATAATTAAAAAAAATGTTAATGCAAATGATTCATCTAAAAAACGACAATAATAAAATCAAATAAAACCAGTAATAAAATAATACAGATACCTCCACAGACTCATGACACCTAAGGTTTAAAATGACGCTTTTAAAATGAAAAATCTTTCTTGAAGCTTTTATTTTAATTTTAATTTCATGAGAAGTCGTATACAGGGCGAAAAAAGAAACTCACTATTTAGAATTGTTTCAGGTGTGCATTGTGGTAAGCTAAAATGCAATTAAGTATTGCGGAATTGGAGAGCTGAGTTCGAATTCGTTACAATCACTCACAGGCAAATACCATGGAAAACATGAATTCATCACTTCTCCCCCAGATATGGATTAAATAGCATGAAAGTGTGGGTCCTATAGCCTTGCTTGGCAACCAGTCTACCATAGAAAGAAACGGCAACCTACTGCGGGAATATCTTCTGCCTACTCAGTCATGAATCGAAAGAGATATGATCGCCCAAGCGTGTATCACGTATGGCATTTAACAGACTGACTGTTGTTATCATGGTTTAAATAGCAGGGTAGACTGCGTCCTATAGCCTTGGTTGGCAACCAGTCTACCATAGAAAGTAACGGCAACCTACTGCGGGAATATCTTCTACTTAGTCATGAATCGAAAGAGACATGATCGCCCATGCGTGTAACACTTAGCTGACTGGCTGTTGTTATCATGGTTTAAATAGCAGGGTAGACTGCGTCATATAGCCTTGGTTGGCAACCAGTCTACCATAGAAAGAAATGGCAACCTACTGCGGGAAAATTATCATGCTTCTTAATACTTTCTTTAGCTTCTGAAAGACATCTTTCGTTATTCCAATGTCCCTTCGGATTTCGCAGACATATTTTCCGACGACACACCCATATAGTTAAATATCTGCCTCTTACAGAATATTTAGGCTGGCCAAGAATGCCAAACTAGTGATTAGAAGGCGCCATGGACGTGGAATTTTGACAGTGATGGATTGCCTTTTGTTTAAGATTTTGATATAAAATGGCGCGATGATAGAGAGACGGCTTCATGAATGGGCAGCATGCCACCGGCACCCAGATTTCTTAGTGACGCTAACCAGCACGTGGTGAAATTCGATCCAAGGTGTTGACACGTGTTCTCTTGATAAGCTCTGCTCTGTCTGTCTGTCTGTCTGTCTCTCTCTTCCTCCTCGAGATGATGATATAACTATAATACTTTCCGTGATATGATAAAGTGAGAGATTAAAAAAAATGAAAGAAAATTGTCCATTTGTCTGATCTAAAGAACATGAATCAGACGACGCGAGTCGAAATTTGTTCTTGCTGGATTCTGCTATTTCCAATTCATAGGTCGTATATTAGGCTATTTCATCTTGTTAACGAATATGTCTTCTAATAGTTGATAGTGAGTCCTTTCTTCGCGCTTTCCTTTAGTATATTGTCTAGGTATTCTTGATTTTTTCTGTGTCTGCAATCAAAACAGTCATCTACCGTTATTTATTATTAGAGGACACACGCTTGTGTTCCCCAATAATACATTTTGGGTCAATACAATCTTCATAATTATTATTAACTTTTTATTAATTCATATTTTGAGCTTCCGGACACGCTGACCCGTCGTCGCTTCTCTTTTGATTACAGAAACTAAGAAGTATTGAGCCTGATCCGTACTTAGGGCACTGCCTGGAATCACCTGGTACTGTAAGCGAAACCCCGGTACAAAGGCGATTGGGCATAGGGCTATAAGACCTTGTTGCTGAGTGTTGTGACCTCCTATTCCTCATAAAGCTCGGACCCTAACAGGTGCTACTATCCAGGGCCAGGGTGGGACCCTGGGAACAATGTGTGTCGGATTTCAGGAGGATTTCCTATTTTCTTCATTTAAAATAAAATAAGAATAGATCTGGGTCGATTGTTTATTGTTACTGTTAATCTATGGTAATCTATTATTAGTTGATACAATCTTATTGTTTTTTTGTTTTTTTTTTAGCACAAAATCTACATAAATCTGGCAAACCAAAGCAAAGCAAACCAAACCAAACCATACGAGATTAATCTCGAATGGTTTGGTTCGGTTTGGTTTACTTTGTTTTACAGCATATCAGCTCAATGTGTTATTTAATGCCGACAAGATTTTTACGATAGGTTCGTATTAACAGAATATATATTCTTTGTAAGAAATCAGTTTGTAGATCAGGTTTCTTTGACGTATTTTTGTAAAGAGGGTTTTTGTCGAGTGTCAAATGTAGTGCTTGTAATTTTTTTTACAAAAATATATTGCTGGTAATATTTTTTTTAATGTATTGCAAATTTAGCAAACTGCTGATATCGTAATATATAAGAAAGTTTTGATTATTTTGTTTTATATCAACCACAACGGGATTTTTTCAAGAATCAAATCTATTATTGGTCATTTTTTTTTCCAAAAATGTATTGCTGGTAATTTTTTTTTCCAAAATCTATTGCTGGTAATAATTTTTTTCAAAAATCTATTGCTGGTAATATTTTTTTCAAATATGTATTTTTGGTAATAATTTTTTTTTCAAAAATTTATTGCTGGTATTTTTACTATAAAAACCTATTTCTAAACTTTCATAGTGTTTTGATCCCAGTTTGGGGGTCAACTATTTACCCAGAGATGGGACCCTAACAGAGTCAGGGTGGACCTGGGAACGATAGCAATTTAATAGATGGTTCTACGCTCCTCAAAACCTCATGATCAGTGGCCTTGCTATGTCTCGGAAAGGGCCTCCAATCAGTTGCTAACTGGGGCAAGAAATGGCTTGTAAACTTTAACAACTCCAAAACAAAACTACTTTCACTTATCACCATAGAGAAGCTTTTCTGTCTACCATCAGCATCATTGATGCTGAACTCCAGAAGTGCAACACTTCTTGACCTCATGTTTTCCCGACATGAAATAGTGTGACTATATAAAATCAATTGCTTCATCATCGAAGTTTCTTTCTTTTTAAAGATATTATTTTTTTGTTACTTAGCATTATTTCTGAAAGGCATTATTTTCTTTTCCAATGGGCCTCCCGATTTATCTGTCTTATTTCCAGTCGTCTGTTACTCTAGTATACAATATTCCTTAAAACGCCATTAATATTATCATGTTTTGTCGATTGTATACTCAGTATTTGTCGGTAGGACAAAACTGCTTTCATTTAATCACCACAGAGAACTTCCTCTGCCATCAGCATGGCTGATGCTAACCTCCAGGAGAGCAACACACTAAGCCTTCTTGGCTTTACGTTTTCTATGGGTATGAAGTGGAAAGATTATATTGCTGGGGTCTATTAACTAAGAAAGTTGTTTCATTTTGTCATAGGAATTTTCTCTCGTCAGAATCCATCTTGTACATTTATAAATCTACATTTTGTCCGTGTTTTGTATATCACTGTCATATCTGGCCAGGTTTTCCGGCTATATAACTCGAGAAGAGTCTGCAATTTTATCGATCCTGACCTGGCATCCCGACTTTAGTCACTTTCTCACCGACGTGACATCTCATCCCGCTGACATTTCTACAAATATATTTTCATGGCAACTGTTCGAAGAACATTTTTTTTCTTTAGGAACTCGACTGTATGAATCGAAGCGCGCTACTAGAATAAATTAGGCCTCACTGTTTTACTGTGGAACTAGCTAGATGCAACCGTCAGTTCTATTCTAATGGTTCCTTTTCTTGCACGCCTCACCTGTGGAACTCCATTCAGATTTCTTGCTTCCCTGATAACTACAATCTTCAAAAATTTAAATACAACGTCAATCACCATCTTGCTGAACTCAGTTCCTTTATTGTCCCTTTCCTTACTTCTTATTGTTAATCGGAGAGCCGAGTTCCAAATCCTGTTGGGTTCGTTGTATTCACTTACGGGCCAATATACTTGGGAAAGGTATGAATCCCCTAGCTATGGGTTAATTAGTAAAACTTCTATGACTAAACTATTATTGTCTAAAAAAAAAGAATTATTCCAATCTACAAATATTTTCTGGCTTTAAATAACCTGCAAAAGGTTGATAAGCCGTAAAAACTGAATCAATTAATATCTACATAAAATGTATCTAAGAAAATATGTATACTACAATATTAATGTGTGCCTCAAAACTGCTATGCCTTGCTAGTTTTCTAAAAAATAAGAGCCAAAAGGCCAATCTTCTGCAACAGAGAATCATAAGGCAACTGTATAGCGGCCTTTAGTGAAGCTGTCTGGGTTTGTTTACCGCCTAGTAACAAATATTCTGTGAATTGATGCAGTCAGACAAATGAAAGTGGGTTTTGGCAATTGTAAACAACATTTGCTGAAACATTCTTACGGACGTTGTTGCATATGTCCTAGTAAAAAAAAAATGGCAAAACGTTAGCTACGTAAAGACAGCTTTACCACCTGTCTAGTTTCACAAACAACACAACAAATGGCGCCATGTCAATTATGGGAAATTTTGCCGCATCTCGACGCTTTAATGTTACACAATAAAATAATGTTGAATTGCTTTTAGTCGTCGATGAAATTGCTAAAATTGTTGGTGAATGTCATTCTATTTTGAAATTTTTACACGCATTCCTTCTTTTTTTTCCATAGTCTTTTCATCACAGATATGTTTTCTTTATTATGAGAATATATGAGTCTCGATTCATCGGCATTAGTTCAAAATAGGGCTGTAGGGTTCCTGACCACCACAGCCAATGGCCGTAGGGCCGTTCCGCAGCTATGCCCCTGACCACACCTAATGGTTGTAGGACTGTTGCTATGCTACTAACAACCAATAGCCGTAAGCTCCTGACCACAGCCAACGGCCGTAGGGCTGTTGTACCACTAGGATTCTGACCAAAGCCAATAGTCGTAGGTTCGTTACGCATTCTTTTTCTTTTCTTTTTTTCCATAGTCTTTTCATCACAGATATGTTTCCTTTATTATGAGAACGTATGGCTCTCATCATCGGCAGAGATTAGGGGTAGGGTTAGGGTTAGGGTTAGGGTCCGATGACAAGGTGTGGTTGTAGGCCGTTGCGTGGTTAAGCACCTTACCAGTTCCTACAAGGTACCTGGGTTGAAAGCCGCTTAGGCTTTCATTTATTCATTGTGTCTTGAGCCATTAAACCTGGAGGAGTAGCCTTCTAAGTTGAACCACAGCCAATGGTTGTAGGGCCGTTTCGCAGCTAAGCTCTTGACCCCAACCAGTGGTCGTAGGACCGTTGCATAGCTATGCTCCTGAACATAGCCAACAGTCATAGGGCCATTTCACAGCTAAGCTCCTGACCCCAACCAGTGGTCGTAGGACCGTTGCATAGCTATGCTCCTGAACATAGCCAACAGTCATAGGGCCATTTCACAGCTAAGCTCCTGACCACAGCCAGTTGTCGTAGGACCGTTGCATAGCTATGCTCCTGAACATAGCCAATGGTCATAGGGCCATTTCACAGCTAAGCTCCTGACCACAGCCAATCCTCTAACTTGAAGGCTCGCTTTGGTCATGGAATCATAGCCATTGATTCCATATAAACATTCAACCTTTATTCGTTGTCTTCCGTGTTGACCGTCCTTTTGCTTAAACGAATATTAGATTAAAAAAATTAATTTGGTATTTAATCATTAATTTTTTCACACTACAGTCAGAAATATTCATTTTGCTCGGGCACAAAATGGCTTCACCTTGGTTTTGCGATAGTTACGAAGTGGATCTTATTGTATGACTAAATTTGAATGACGTTTTCTATTTAGCTTCCGTAGCCTAATCAATGAGATATTGTTCCTAACAGGAAGTTTTCCAAAGTTAAAAGACCCGAGTCCAAATCTAAATTCATTCTTTTTTTCTGATCCATGTCACTTAATGGTCGTAAAATATTGGTTTTGTTTAAGTTACGTAAGTTGAAGTGAAACATTGCAATTATGATAGCAATGTAATATTGTGTGGCTGAATCCAATGGCGATTTTAAATGTACTCTTTAGTATTTCAAGATATCTTTGTAATTTTGGGAAAATATATCTGTTAAATTTATATGTCAGTGTTATTTTTATTTTTCCGACATTTCACTATATATATATATATATATATATATATATATATATATATATATATATATATATATATATATATATAAGCATGTTTCATTAAAAACGACAGACAAGGTACACGACTTAATAATAAAAAAGAAAAAGCCAACGTTTAATAATATTAACTACGAACACGGCCACGATGTGCTAACCGTGTTCGGAAAACAAAACATCTCTATAACACTGAAAACATACACACAACGTATATACCGAGTTAAATCGAAAAAATAAAATTATTCTTGATAATGGCTAAAAGTATAGCCGTAAGCGGTCGGAAATATAAAACATTTGGACAGTTTCTACACACTATGTGTCCAAAAAGAAAGGACTTGTCCGAACACAAGAAAAAATAAATAAAAAGCTTAATCGTAGTACCTTGTCTATCGTTTTTTAATGAAACATGCATAAGTAAAGGATTGCTGACTAAATACAATATATATATATATATATATATATATATATATATATATATATATATATTATAAGTTAATAGACTTAAAATATGGTTTTTCGCTACACAATTCCAACCATGTTTCAAAAATGGAAGCTAAAAGCCCCTAATTTAATTTTGTACTTAAATTAAAGACATCACTTCCATTTCATCCTCAAGCGAATTTTGGAGTAACTTTAAAAATTACAGGGTTTTAAATACACCGCTAAAACAAAATTCATGTTTCCAAGGTTACAGATAAATCTATTTTGCTAGACTAGGGGTGTCAGTATGTTCAATATGTTTATATTTTAATGTATCAGTTATTGTTACGTTTTGGTAGTGGGTAGGGATGTATTTTTCAATGAAATCTAACATCCGTTAAAAGCGTATTTTGTAAAAATAAAAATATCTATAAGAACACCGGATTATATATCTTACTGTTCTTTCTTTTTATTAATATATATATATATATATATATATATATATATATATATATATATATATATATATATATATATTTCTAAAATCAGACGGTCATTTGAATCCCCTACCTTGGTTTCAACCTCAGGTGATTTTCATCAAAAAAAGGTCTACATATTAATTTTACTTTAATTTCATTTTTTCAAACGTGTATTGGGTACTTTTTAATACTACTGTTTCCTGGTCTGATTCAACATGATCATTAACCTTTTATGTACTCCATATATACATACATACGCACACACATATATAGATATATATATATATATACATACACACATACATATATATATATATATATATATATATATATATATATGTACATGTATGCACACTTTTTTCTCTACACACTTACAAGGTATATATATATATATATATATATATATATATATATATATATCTTACAAATGTGTAGAGAAAAAGTGTGCATAATATATATATATATATATATATACATGTATGCAAAAATGTGCATACATGTATGCATACTGCCTGATAGGAACAATAGTTCATTGATGGGGCTACGGAAGCTAAATAGAAAACATCATTTTATAAATTTATATACACAGACACAGACACACACACATACATATATATATATATATATATATATATATATATATATATATATATACCTTGTAAGTGTATAGAGAAAAAGTGTGCACACATACACGTATATATATATATATATATATATATATATATATATATATATATATATATATATGTATGTATATATATATATGTATATATGCCCTACACCCAATAGTGGGACCAACCCATCAAATTTTGAATTAGAGATAAATTGTCAGTAATTACAAGTTATTTACTTTTATTTTTCAGTTTTTTTCTAGGCTCCTCTTACAACTAAAAAGTTTAAATATGTATTCGCCCGTCTACTATACTTATTAAATAACTAAATTTGAATGACGTTTCATATTTAGCTTCCGTAGCCTAATCAATGAGATATTGTCCCTATCAGAATGTTCGATTTCAAATCTCATCGAAAATTTCTTCTTTTTTCTGCTCCATGTCACTTAATCCTCGTAAAATGTCAAAGCGATCGTAGCGTTGCTAAAATTAAAAGAAACAATGACGCAAGAGAAACAATATTAAAAAAAAGAACTGGTCAAAAATTTATAATGGCAATAGTCCATCTAAAAACATCAACAAGTCTATTACATCTACTGCTACTAGTAGTAAACAACCAACATGAAAGAAAAACAATACAAAAATTAAAATAATGGTAATTTTTTAACAAATTCGATCAAGTTTAGACTATTACATCTGCTACTATTAGACGTTTTGTGACGTATAGTGACCATTAATAATTAAGTATAAATCAAGACTTCAATGTTAAATAAAACAGTATTTAATTACAACCACAAATACTTAACAAAAACAAAGAAGTAAAAGTCAACCAAAGATAATTAACCATTTCAGTGAATATCTTGTTAGTAGTGTGGCTCGTCTTAACGTCCGGTAAATCCTAAATCAAAACCCAAATCATTGATGCACAATAATTCACACTAATTCAACTGGATAGTTCCACTCAATAGTCACTCAATAATCACTTCAGTCAGTAGCCTGACACCACTATTTATACACCTGACGGAAAACATATATTCATAAGTCCAGAGTGTCACGTTCGAACCTTGGTGTCAGTAGTTACTCATTTTCTTTCTATATAAATTATTTATATACATACATAAAGATAAAATCACCCTGCTTTTATAAACGAAATGGTACAATACATGAAATGCATATTATGACGAATAGGTGTTTAATATAATTATTAGATATGAGAAGGTATTAAAAATAAATCACATCGACATATATACAAATCTTACTTGTGTGTGTCTGTACGTTTATATATTGGATCGGATTTCCTACATTTTTCAACCGATTTCAACAAAACTTCACAGGACTGTGTAAAATTATCTTGCGGTGGTTCTGACAGCACCAAGAATTGAAAAAATACAATTGTTTTTGCACAAAATCAATTTGAAAACACGATTAAGAGGCATTAATTAAAGGGGAACAACTCATATCGTGTTATACTTATAAAACCCAGGTTGTGTGTGTGTGTGTGTTCGTTTATATATAGGATCGGATTTCCTACATTTTTCAACCGATTTCAACAAAACTTCACTTGGGGTGGGGGGCAGGTAGTGTTTCTTATTGTCTTGCACACTTTCTTCTTTATTTTTACATTCAGAATGCTTTAAAAATTCCATTTGCAAGACAATTGTTTATAATAAAATTCTATTCAATCGGTAGACTCATAACGATTGAAAACAATGTTTTTGTTTAAGTTTGGGTTTGACCAATTCATAAAAAAAAAAAAAAATAAACTAATTAAGACATGCGTGTCCGTCAACCTTAAACAATAATCTTTGTCAATTTTATTTTTCAGTCTTTATGATGGCCGATACTTAATCTATCTCTTACTGTTACATCCCCGGGCAACGCCGGGCTCTACTGCTAGTATAAACTAATTTGAGCTTGTTATTATACACTCATTCAAAAATAAAATAAAAATAATAAACATTCAATTAAAAATAAAGTAACAAGTTGAATTAAACACGGAAGATATAGTCTTCAATTCAAATCAGTCTGATTCAACATGTTTCAGGAGTATTTGTTTTGAGGTCTACATGTGACTATTAATTCATTTCTCTTGTTTAATAAATTAGGGTTATTTAAATGTTTTAAAATAATTAGTTGGTGTTTGTGTATATATAAGAAGTCAACAACCAGAAGAAATATATCAAGAAAAAGTCGTCAAAAATGCATACTTGAGGATGCTTAAGTTAAGAATTTCGGATAACTTAAAAGTTTTGACAGAGCTTTTTCATCTGGCAAGAATTCTTAATTAGCCCATGACTAAACATGTAGATTGTGACTATACACAATCTAGTAACATTAGGGCACCTCGAGGCGGTGTAATGGTTAGCGAGCTTGTCTTACTAGAACAATTACGACTGAATAGTGAGTTCGATCCGCACCGGGGACCTAACACTTTCGACCTTCTGCCACATCTAAGCTACGATTGGAAAATCACTATGGCAACTATGTAATGGTTAGAAAACTTGTCTCGCTAGAGTGAGTGCCCTATACGTTCGGCCTTGTGCCACATCTAAGCTACGATTGGGAAAAACACTAGGGCACCTCGAGGTGGTGTAATGGTTATCAAGATTGTCTCGATAGAACAATTACGACTGAGTAATGTGTTCGATCCCCACTGGATGCGCTATACTTTCGGCCTTGGGCCACATCTTAGTTACGCTTGGAAAACCACTAAACACAGTCTAGTAACATTGATCGCTACACGGATGCACGGTGTGTGACACCTTGTGAGAATTAATCTTGTTACAACATTGATATTCTGAAAGAATCGTTTGACAATGTATATTGTTTTAGAGTAAAAAGAATTATTCAGTTTGTTCCAAATGTTTATTTTCTGTTTTTCTTTTTTTTATGAAGCGTGTAATCGAAATGCAGCCGACATCATCTTTGTGTTAGATTCATCGAGCAGCATCTGGATTGTGGACTACAAAAAACAGCTCAAATTCGTGGCGGATGTCGTCGATAGTTTCAACGTAGGAAAAGGCCAGTCTGAAGTCCGCGTCGGCGCCATAACCTTCAGTGACCGTGCCTACCTGGAATTCTCTGTCGACCAATATGCCGATTCGAACCAGCTGAAAAACGCAATCGCCAGCATTTCCCACAGACAGGGAAGAACTAATACGGCCGACGCCCTCAGGTTACTTAAAAAGCAAGTAGAACCTGATTTAAAAAACAGCAGGGGACCCATTATAGCCATAGTGATTACAGATGGCCAATCGACAGACCCAATTGCTACGAAAAAAGAGGCTAAGAAGCTGCACCAGCTTGGAATCAATGTTTACGCTATCGGCGTTGGCGATTCCCGGATGTATGATATTGACGAACTGAAAGCCATAGCCAGCGATCCAGAAAACGGAGTCTATACGGTAGCCAGTTACTCAGCTCTTACAGATATCGCCCAGAAGTTCCAAATTCAGCCATGTGAAGGTAAGTTTTTTTTTTAATTACTCTAAGGTATTCAGAATCTGTCTATATTTCTGAGATGAGGTATTATGTACACTATTTACATTATTCGGCCTATTCTCCTAATCTTTGTCGCCATATTTATTACAACGTTTCGGCCTTTCAGTATCTGTCTATATTTCTGAGATGAGGTATTATGTACACTATTTACATTATTAGGACTATTGTCTTCATCTTTGTCGCCATATTTATTACAACATTTCGGCCGTTGTACGCTCCGGCCTTCTTCATAATAATACCCAGAAATTTATGCACAAATGTCCTCAAGGACACATGGCACAGTGGATAAAGACGTTGGTTAGATCCAATGAGAGGACCCAAAGAGTGTGAGTTCAATACCCGGTTAAGGTAGTGGAGAACTTAGAGAAGGGAATTAAGAGATAACTGATAACTGACATCCACATGGCACGTGGAACTAGAACAGTTTACCCCAGTTGGCGAAATAAAATGTTCAGTTCGACATTCAAGTCACCTGAACAAGGCCGGAGCGTACTACGGCCGAAACATTGTAATAAATATGGTCGACAAAGATGAGGACAATAGTCCGAATAATGCAAATAATGTCTAAGGTTTTCTTCTCTTATGTACTATGTATCTTAAAAGCTTAGGCGATAATAGCTCTCCACAACTTCCTGTCTACAGGAGATCCTGGCGGATGACGTCCTTTCAGCGGCCCGGGTAAAATCTCCGGTGGCTATCGTAACAATAGAAAGATCTTCACTTTCAATTCTTGTTAGAGATGCTGGAAAAATGGTCAGTTCTTTCTGTCACTCTAGAAAGCATCTGACTACATTTTGCAGGCTTTATCTTCGCAATAGTCAGATTAGACCAAAAATCTTCAATTTCAAGCCTTGATATTCTTCAGAATAATTTAGGCGAAGGCTTATTCCCCCTCTCTGCGGCCTCTTTCCTACAGACAAAACGTCATAAGCTATTTCTATGTCAAATGTTCAAATGAGCGCTCAATTCATTCTTTCCACCAGTTTAGACCTTCACAGCTGCGAAAGCCTCGGAGTAGAATCATACTAATTTATACCTATCGCTACTCTATCACTATTTTCCTGTCAATTGTTCAGATGAGCGCTCCGTTCTTTAATTCTACGCGTTCAGACTTTTATAGCTAGTAAATGCCAGGGAATCAAATCATATTTATTTCTCTCGCTATTTCTGTGTCAAATGTTCAGATGAGCGCTCCATTCTTTCGTTCACCTGTTTTGACCGCTAAAACTACGGCACGCAACTTAGTCGAATCATATTCATTTCGTCCTATCGATTCTCTATCGATATTTACTGCTTTATCATTACAAGATTCAGATTAGACCAGAAATGGATTGTTGCTAGACGAGTAGTGGGGCAGGCAACTAGGTGCTCTCCAAGCCCACCGACATGGAAGGGTAGCACTGGTGCAAATTGGGCTAATGCGATTGCCCCTCACCTCAACTTGTTCCCAACAGGGCGCCATCGTTCACCTCTTCTTTTTATTCTCTTTCTTTGTACCGTGTCGTATCAGGCTCTCCACAATTTCCTATACTGTGTAGCTCCTAATAAATGTTGCTTTTTTACTAACTCTCTTAAATTTTCTTCAGCGATCCATTTAATGGAACTTGGTAGGTAGGTTATGCATTTTTGCCTCTATCTCTCTTGAATTAATGTCTCCTGTGAGCATCCAATTTTCCTAGTATTCTTTCCTCATTATGTACACCGAAAATTTCAACTGCCTCTTCCTAATGTTAAGTATAGTTTTCGTTACTATTTTATTTAAAATTTCATGTTCAGTTAATGGTATTTCGAATTTCTGTAGATATCACGTAACAGTTCAGTACTCTTTTCTTTGTTTCTATTGCTTCAAGTCTCTTCTTCATCTCTGAGGAGATTGTCCAGCATTCACTGCCATATAGGAGGACAGATATCACGTAACAGTTCAGTACTCTTTTCTTTGTTTCTATTGCTTCAAGTCTCTTTTTCATCTTTGAGGAGATTGTCCAGCATTCACTGTCATATAGGAGGACAGATATCACGTAACAGTTCAATACTTTTTTCTTTGTTTCTCTTGCTTCAAGTCTCTTTTTCATCTTTGAGGAGATTGTCCAGCATTCACTGTCATATAGGAGGACAGATATCACGTAACAGTTCAGTACTCTTTTCTTTGTTTCTGTTGCTTAAAATCTTCTTCATCTCTGAGGAGATTGTCCAGCATTCACTGCCATATAGGAGGACAGATATCACGTAACAGTTCAGTGCTCTTTTCTTTGTTTCTATTGCTTCAAGTCTCTTCTTCATCTCTGAGGAGATTGTCCAGCATTCACTGCCATATAGGAGGACAGATATCACGTAACAGTTCAGTACTCTTTTCTTTGTTTCTATTGCTTAAAGTCTCTTCTTCATCTTTGAGGAGATTGTCCAGCATTCACTGCCATATAGGAGGACAGATATCACGTAACAGTTCAGTACTCTTTTCTTTGTTTCTATTGCTTCAAGTCTCTTCTTCATCTTTGAGGAGATTGTCCAGCATTCACTGCCATATAGGAGGACAGATATCACGTAACAGTTCAGTACTCTTTCCTTTGTTTCTATTGCTTCAAGTCTCTTTTTCATCTTTGAGGAGATTGTCCAGCATTCACTGCCATATAGGAGGACAGATATCACGTAACAGTTCAGTACTCTTTCCTTTGTTTCTATTGCTTCAAGTCTCTTCTTCATCTTTGAGGAGATTGTCCAGCATTCACTGCCATATAGGAGGACAGATATCACGTAACAGTTCAGTACTCTTTCCTTTGTTTCTATTGCTTCAAGTCTCTTTTTCATCTTTGAGGAGATTGTCCAGCATTCACTGCCATATAGGAGGACAGATATCACGTAACAGTTCAGTACTCTTTCCTTTGTTTCTATTGCTTCAAGTATCTTCTTCATCTTTGAGGAGATTGTCCAGCATTCACTGCCATATAGGAGGACAGATATCACGTAACAGTTCAGTACTCTTTTCTTTGTTTCTATTGCTTCAAGTCTCTTTTTCATCTTTGAGGAGATTGTCCAGCATTCACTGTCATATAGGAGGACAGATATCACGTAACAGTTCAGTACTCTTTTCTTTGTTTCTGTTGCTTAAAATCTTCTTCATCTCTGAGGAGATTGTCCAGCATTCACTGCCATATAGGAGGACAGATATCACGTAACAGTTCAGTACACTTTTCTTTGTTTCTATTGCTTCAAGTCTCTTTTTCATCTTTGAGGAGATTGTCCAGCATTCACTGTCATATAGGAGGACAGATATCACGTAACAGTTCAGTACTCTTTTCTTTGTTTCTGTTGCTTAAAATCTTCTTCATCTTTGAGGAGATTGTCCAGCATTCACTGCCATATAGGAGGACAGATATCACGTAACAGTTCAGTACTCTTTTCTTTGTTTCTATTGCTTCAAGTCTCTTCTTCATCTTTGAGGAGATTGTCCAGCATTCACTGCCATATAGGAGGACAGATATCACGTAACAGTTCAGTACTCTTTTCTTTGTTTCTATTGCTTCAAGTCTCTTTTTCATCTTTGAGGAGATTGTCCAGGATTCACTGTCATATAGGAGGACAGATATCACGTAACAGTTCAGTACTCTTTTCTTTGTTTCTGTTGCTTAAAATCTTCTTCATCTCTGAGGAGATTGTCCAGCATTCACTGCCATATAGGAGGACAGATATCACGTAACAGTTCAGTACACTTTTCTTTGTCCTGTTGCTTCAAGTCTCTTCTTCATCTTTGAGGAGATTGTCCAGCATTCACTGTCATATAGGGGGACAGATATCACGTAACAGTTCAGTACTCTTTTCTTTGAGAGATCAGTTGTCAATCTCTTGTAATCAAGAGTTTTGAAGGTGCAGCCATAAATCGCTGCATCACCCTCATAGATATTCACAGATGATCGAAATATACTCTTATATACATAATTTATATGAAGTAAAGAATGCTCGATCTGAGAAGGTACCTGGGATACACCTGTGTTGATGTCTAAGGTTCCAGTTAACTGACCCTTACCAACTACCTTCAGGTATGTACCCATTAGAAAGACTTTATTATTGAGAAGGCTCTTCCAGTGATTCCATAGTTAGAGATCTTGTTGGAGAGATAGTAAAAAGACATAAAGAGCTACAAAGGATAGGAAGTTGTGGAGAGTTATAATCACCCACATTCTGGAGGGGCAATCGCATGAAAGAAGACCCCTTATTAACTGGCTTATAAATGAAAACTGAATTTTTAACCTTTCGAAATATACACAGTGGATCAGAAATATCTCTTACATATAACTCCGGGGAATACCGACCACATAATTGTAAGATAATAAGAGGCATTTCTAGGAGATAATGTGGCAGTTTTTCTCCATCACTTTGTCATAGAGCACTGGAATTATAATATAGTTCATATACATAAGAACCACCAGTTAACGTTTTCTAACTCTAATGATTAATCTTTACTTGTTTTTTTTCTAGAGGAAACTACAACTACAGCCAAGCCAACGACAACAGTTGCCCCAACAACAACAACAACAACAACAACAACAACAACTACAACAGCTCCACCCCCGACGTTTCCAACAACCACCTTAAGGCCTACAGAAATGCCAGGTGAGATCTATTCTCTCAGCATTCTTTTGTTATTTTCTTTTCTTTACTGGGCTCTCTAGCCATGATTGACAGCCAGTCTAAGTGAAGGAAAACTCTAACTTCAAAATCCAGCCATACGAAGCGGCACAGAGATGTGGCGCGGATATTATTGTCTGTAAAATGATAACAGATTAATTTTCAATCTCTCTCTTAATGTGTCGTGTCCCCTCAGTACGTGTGCGATCATGTCTCTCCACAATTTCCTGACATCTTTCCTCATTATGTGCCCCAAAATTTCGATTATCTCATCCTGCTGTTAAGTATTAGGTTGGTGCAAAAATAATGACGTAATAATGTCGTTTTTTGACGTAACGTCAAAAAACGACATTATTACGTCATTATTTTTGCACCAACCTAATATAAGTTTCCTTTTTGTTTCCATTTTCTCTAAAATCTCGTCGTTGGTCACATGTTCGATCCATGGTATCTTTCTGTAGAACCACATTTCTGCTGCTTCAAGTCTTTTCTCATCTGTGAGGAAATTGTCCAGCATTCACTGCCATATACAACAGACATCACGTAACAATTCAATACTCTTTTTTCTTTTTGTTTCTAACGAAGTTTTTCTATCTCTTAATATTATGTTTAGTTTTTCGAAGGCATCTTTGCTCATCCCATTGCGTCTTCGGATTTCAATGTCGCTTTTTTCGTTCTTGTAATTTGTATTTTGGACCCGTCCTTGCTTTTCAATAGTTGTAAATAATCCCACTGAGAAGCAATTATCCAGAATGCTATGAGTACCAACGGGAATTGGGCCTCGGGAAAGATGAGTGGACGTGCATAAATCTTTTTTAATCAATGGTTTCTGATGCAGTCAGTTCTTTTAGTACCCAGTATATGGCTGTAATGGCTGGTTCCCAACATGTTTAATGGTTTCACAGTTACGGTCCAAACTGCTAGATCGGAGAACAGAGTTCGAATTCTTATCCGGTTCGCTACATGCACTTAAAGTACTAACGCCTTTGCGAAAGGTAGGATTCTACCTCTTTTCCTCCCACTTGGGATAAATAGTAGATCAACCTATAAAGTTTGATAAGCCGTAAAAAACAGTGAGCACAGAAAAAATGCATATTAAAAATAATGATGTGCTGGTTCAATGATTTAGCATTAATTGGCTTGATTTGTTTTATGGCATATCAACACCTCAATGGGTTATTTAATGCCGTCAAGATTTTTATTGTTGATAATATTCTTTCTTCAAAAGTGTATTGCAGGTAATAATGTGTTGCCGGTAATAAATTTTTTGCAAAAATGTATTGCTCCTACGAAAACCTATATTTACACTTTCATTGTGTTTTAACCCCAGTTAGGGAATTAACTATTTTTCCATTGCTGAGTCCCTAACAGGTGCTACCACCCTGGGTCAGAGTGGACCTGGGAACACCAGCGATTAAGAGGTGGTTCTACGCTCCTCAAAACCTCCTGATCAATGGCCTTGCTGTCGGACGTAGTTTATCGTCCTACCCAAGACACGGATGTAGTTTATCGTCATATCCAGAACGGTTTAGCATTAAACTGATTTAGCTCTACGACTGGTGAGCATTAACTGATACGAGTTATCTCCCCTTAAGTATGGAAAACAAAGTGAGGATAATATAGACTTATGGAATTTCTAAAGTGCGCAGTCCAGAATTCTATATTCTCTGAATCAATAGGAATAATGCTCAAGGAACCCAATGGTAAAAAAGGCTTCTGAATATTAATCAATATGAGTTATCTCCCCTAAGCATTGAAAGCAGAATAAGAACACGCTACCCCGTTTCTGTCCATATCTCCGAGATGAGCTATTATGATTACTTGTATTATTTACATTATTCTGACTGTTTTCCTCATCTTCATTGCCATATTCACAACGTTTCGGTCGTTGTACGCTTCTTCAAGGACTCATGGCCCAGTGGTTAAAGACGTTGGTTAGATCCAGTGACTAGACCCAAAGAGTTGTAAGTTCAATACCAGAACACAGCAGCGGTGATCCAAAACTTGGAGAGATGAGTTAAAGGAAAATAACTGAGACATCCAGAAGAGCCATGGGACGTGGAACTAGCACAATATACCCCGGTGGACGAAATAAAGTGTTGGGTTCGAAATTCCAGTCACCTGAAGAAGGCGTACAACAGCCGGAAAGTTGTGAATATGGCAAGGAGATATGAGGATATTAGTCCGAATAACGTAAAGAATACATGATACCCCTTTTGTTGAATAAAAAGCTCAGTTTGAATTACCAAGAGAACTCACCTTGTGCAAAGACAGATACCTGAAGAAAATCGAAGGCTTGCTGAAACGTTATTAGTATACCAACCAAGATAAACAAAGGATACAATAATAAAATGTCTTTATCTAAAAGATTTATTCAAAACAATATTTAATAAATTTCTTTTTGTCATTTTAGTTCACACAGAACCAGTCAAGAGAGATCCAACAAGTAAGTTACCTTCTATTTTCTTTTGTTTAAATATTTTTATACTAAATTTCACCCAATACAAAGCTCGAGAGCAACACAAGGTAGAGTTACAGTTAAAATGATAATGATTAATAAATTGTGAGATATGAATGAAAGAGGAGGTTTAAGAGATAAATATTATGCGGATAAGGAGGATAGATAACGATTGACTCTTGACTTGAAAAGGTTAATAGTGTAATGTTCTGGGAAGTGACCACGCATAAAAGAAAAAAAAAACGAAACCTTGATCTAAAAGAAGTTGATCTGTGGTGACCTCAATATGTACAGAGTTTGCCCTAAGAAGAACTAAAGTAAATTTACTAATCGGTGTCATCGCAAAAAGTGAATCGGGAGTCAAAAGCATCTGTCTATATCTCTGAGGTGAAGTAATATGTTTACATATATTATTTACATTATTCTGGCTGTTATCCTCATCTTCATTGCCATATTCAAATGGTTTCGGCGTTTGTACGCTCCAGCCTTCTTCAGGTGATTGGAATTTCGAACTGAATGTTTTATTTAGTCTACCGGAGTAGATTGTTCTAGTTCCACGTACCATGCCTCTTCTGAATGTTTCATTTATTTTCCTTTAACTTAAATTTCAAAGTTTTTTGGTTCACCTTGAGGACATTTGGCCCAGTGGATAAAGATGTTGATTACACCCAGTGACTAGACCCAAAGAGTTGTTACCAGACTACAACAAAACCCTACAGAAGGCTGGAGTATACAACGGCAATGAAGATGAGGATAACAATCCGAATAATCTAAATAATGTATACAAGCTAAGATGCTTGAAAAACGTCTAAGGGCCGCTAATCTACACAAATTCTTCTTCGAAATATTATTCTTGTTTTTTGGGGTTTTTTTATGAATAAACTATTTCAGTCTGAACTTCTGGCATTATGAGTTATAATTATCTACATTATTTATATTCGGACTATTGTCCTCATCTTTGTTGTTTTTAGTACAACGTTTCGGCCGTTGTGTGCCTCGGCCTTACTCTTCTAATTGGAAGATTGGAGGTTTCGTGAAGTGTTGAACCATCTCTTAATTGCTATTGTTCCTAGGTCCACCCTGATTCGGGTTGGTAGCACTTTTTAGGGTCCCAGCTAGTGGCAAATAGTGATCCACCCTAACAAAGCACTATGAAATTATAGAAATACATTATAATAGTAAAATCATTTTTATATAAAAAAAAAGGCCGACAATACATTGAATTAGGTTGTTGCAAAAATAATATCGTTTTTTTTTACTTTTTTTAACGTCAAAAAACGATATTATTTTTGCACTAACCTAATATCTGTAGTTGAAGGCATACAATGGCATTCAAAATATACTTAGTTGAAGCCATAAAATGGTTGTATCTCGCGCTTTTGAGATAAGAGAGACAAATAAGACAAACTCGTAGGTAAGTAAGAAAAGGTTTACTATACGAAGGTACACTTAGCAAATGGCTTATTGCTAACTCGGTATTTACCCGAGTTTCCCACAGAGCGAGATGTGGCACAAGGCCGGTTTAACGTAGATTTTTCCCAGCCCGTAAGCCCAAGAAAAATTTCCCCGTAGACCCAGTAATAAAGGAATCGGGGTTTTCTACCTCCCCAGTTGAGACTCTGTCTTTCGGCATAACCTCGTCTAGGTTCCTCTCTGCCCGAAGACAGGGAGTTTGACAAATACTAAGTGTTTAGCGCGTCCCTAAGACCTAATGCTATCTCTCCTCCAAGCCGTTTAACTCCGCTAATTTGCATAAATGTCATTTATGTCCTATATGACTAAAATAGTGTCCAAAATATTTAGATTTCAGCATTAAATAACCCATGGAGGTGTTGATATGCGGCTAAACAAAATCAACCAACGAAACCTCATTGGAAACGGGCGATCAATAATAACTGATCAGAAGTGTATTAAAAATACAAACTCGACGAGATACCCCTAGACATTGGCAGTCGAACATGAACAGTCTACACTCGTAGATTAAATAAAGGGTTCAGTTTGAAATGCCCGGTAGGTTACCCAGATCAATATACACCGGAGGAAGGTCGAAGTACACAGTCGTCGAAACGTTGTAATAAAGACAACAAAAATGAGGACAATAATCCGAATATTAATTGTAAAATAGTTTATTTCAGTAGAAGCTTTAATATTCTGTTGAATTCACTTCCAAATTTAAATCCAAAATAAAATTCCATTTTCTTTTTTCTTTTTCTTTTTCAGGTATAATAATATTCGGTTTTGATATGCTCACCATGGGTCACTATCGGACCCCTATCATTTACCAATTCATTGACACTTTCCTTCCTTTGAGTGGCTACGGGCGTTACTCCATTTCGTCCCTCGCATACTGCCCAGATACCTTCAATATTCCAGTCACATCGCTTATGAACAAAGACCCCTTTGACATACAACACGGTTTCCAAATCGGGATGAGACTTCCGGGTCTAGTGGACATCGTACAACAAATACAAACAGATATGGCGGACAACATCATGCGCAACGCCATCACGGGTCGCGTAGGAAATCAAGTGGCCGTACTGTTTATCGATCCGACTGTCACCGTCATCACACCGGAACTTCTTAGCGCGACCAACGCGCTAAAGCAACAAGGGGTCAAGCTGTTTCTGATCAGTATTGGTCAAAACACGTGGTCTCAGCCTCGAAACCTTCACTCAATGAGCAGTCAGCCGTACAGCAGCTATGTATTTAACTATCCCACCTACGATCAACTGTTATACAGTGTGAAAAGAACACCTTTCCGATTCAGAGCCATGTGCAACCAGTACGTTACACCGCCCTCATTATATGGAATCCGAATTTAAATAGAGATAAAGAAAAAGATAATGCATATATATATATATATATATATATATATATATATATATATATATATATATATATGCACATTTCATTGAATACGACAGACAAGGTGATTTTATTTATTTATTTTATACAATTTCTCATGCGATCTAATAATTTTTTTCTTTTCGGATGATAAATTATAGAAAAACTGTCCGAATTCGTAAATAATTATATAGGCCACACTACAACATGTTTGACACGCAGACTCACTCTACACCTTTCTGACTATAGCTCAATTAGATCTCATTTAAATACTCATGGAGACCTACCGGACACTATTCGTAACATACTTGTTGACAACACTAATATAATAGCATCATCTACATGCAAAAAAGAAAGGCTAAAAATAATGGAAGCCTTATTAAGAAAAAACAAAAAACAACACTTAATAATATTAACTTTGAACATGGACACACTATTTTGACCGTGTTTTGAAAAAAATGAAAACATTTTATAAAACATACATACAACAAACTATTTCTTATTTAACAGTTAAAATATTTAATCCTTGAAAATGGATAAATGTATAGCCGAAAGCGCTCAGATAAAAAGAACATTCGGACACTTTTTATATAATTTATCATCTGAAAAGAAAAAAAAATTATTAGATCGCATGAGAAATTGTATAAAAAAACAAATCAAAACACCTTGTCGTATTCAATGAAATGTGCATGAAAGAAGGATTGCTGTCTAAATACACACACACACACACACACACACATATATATATATATATATATATATATATATATATATATATATATATATAAACCAAATAATTAGATATTAGCAACATAATATGCGTGTGTTAGGGTGAATACACAGATAAGCGAATAAGTATTTACTTAACTAAATATAAGATGTAAACAAAAATGTGGTAAAAAACGGAATTAAGTTCTGATAGCTTGTAATCAGAGGAAGAAAACTCCTTCTAAATTATTTTAATTCTGAACAGATCAAGTTGTCCTTGTTACATATTTTAGGTTACATATTGATTACCTCCCTTTAATCATTTAAACGTTTATTTATCCGTAACGAGCTACACTGGGTTCGTCTTTTTTTTATTTAAACTTTAAGCTTGCATCTTTCTTTTCTTTCTTTTTTTCTAATATCCTCCCACCATCACTTTACATTTTGAATTTACAGCCCAATAATATATTAAGTTTATATTAACTTTGCGTTTAATTTAGGTTTCTTCCTATGAGACCCAGTACTTTTTAAAAAAATAACTGTAATAAGTGTTTCATTCACTAGTTCGTACCTGTCTAATTGAGAAAATCATGAAACTTTAAGTTGCACTATAAACGTAGGTATATGTATATTTATTAATATATATATATATATATATATATATATATATATATATATATATGGACATAGAAGTCAACAACCAGAGGCGACAGTCTGTTTCATGCTAAACGCAATCGCCAGGCCATGACGATTGCGTTTAAGCATAAACAAGATTTTATCAAGTCAAATGTGAAAATTTTATTTGCAAGAAGTATTTATAAACAAAAGAATGTCAGTTTTTCAAAAAGTTTAAATTTAATAGACAATCATAAATATTCATGAAGCTAACTGAAAAGTCACGGTAAATTATGGAAGACACTAAATGATGTAATTTAATGTCTAATAAACGAAAGTCAGTTAATGATGTTAAATTTTTATCTTATGCAATTAATATTTAAATTACTTTAGCATGGAATAAATTTTTATATATATATATATATAAATATATATATATATATATATATGTATGTACGTATGTATGTATGTATGTATTGTGTTTATATATATATATATATGTATTGTGTGTATATATATATATATATGTATTGTGTGTATATATATATATATATGTATGTATTGTGTATATATATGTATATATATATATATATGTCTGTATTGTGTATATCTATCTATCTATATATATATATACATATGACGCATAATATGTATATTTCATCGAGCACTATTTTATCAATACCATTGTCGCATCTGGACGTTGACTTTAATGTCCACTTCATATTTACATATGGTCTATATCTGATATTGACCACTTTGACTCATAAATATAGTATACCTTAAAACTATATTCTACAGTGTAACCCGGATATAAGAGAGTTGTCGGGACCTGAGATGTCTCTTATATCCGTGTTTCTCTTATATCAGGGTTTGGTCTAATTTACATACATTAGCACAGGCTCTAATTTGGGATCAGAGAAAATCTCTCTTATATCCGGGTTTCTATTATATCATGGTCTCTTATATCCGGGTTACATTGTATAATATATATATATATATATATATATATATATATATATATATATATTAAGAAATGGACAAAGTCCGACAACTTATTTATTAAAGACATTTTTTTATGTTTAACGTTCTTTTTATAGATACAAGTATTCAAGTAAATGCTCTGTTTATAATAAACAGTATTAAATAACATTTACCGGCCTGAATGTCCGAGAAATTTTCATAGAAAATATTCGAACCTGCATCCTATACAGTTAGGCACGTCAAGCTAAATGTTATTAAATACTGTTTATTATAAACAGAGCATTTACTTAAATACTTGTATCTATAAACATAAAAATGTCTTTAATATATATATATATATATATATATATATATATATATATATATATATATATATATATATATATATAAGGTATATTTCAAAAGCATGCCTTCTTTAATACATATTATAATATCGAAAAGTTCTGTCCATTTTTTTATCAACTTTTTAAAATTTTCAAATTAGTTTTATGTAATCGATAAATTTACCAAACTCCATATGCTTTTATTTTATTTTTCCTAAATTTTATTTATTTCCTTTGAAATATATTTGATCTTATCCTTGGGTGTTTAGATTTTCCTTACTGTACCGAAATGCATCTTATTTAAATTATATGACTCTGTGACTAACAACGACACAAACCCAACAAAATTTCGACGTTCTCAGAATGAAAGAAAACTAAAAAGAGATATCAAATCATTTTAAGGATAATATCAAATATCTCCAAATAGTATTTGCGAAAAATGATATAAAAAAAAAACAAATACGAACTTTGCTAAAATTACTGATCACATAAAACAACTACGTCGGAAATTTAAGAAGTTAATAAAAAATCTGATAGTACTTTTCGATATTTTTCAAATAATATATATATATATATATATATATATATATATATATATATATATATATATATATATATATATATATTACGAAATGGACAAAGTCCGACAATTTATTTATTAAAGACATTTTTATGTTTATTCTATAAAAAGAACGTTAAACATAAAAATGTCTTTAATAAATAAATTGTCGGACTTTGTCCATTTCTTAATGTATGACGTCATTTGTTTACATTTGATACGCCATGAGCAGTTATGAATGTACGAGATTCATGGAAGATTGAAGTTTATAAGCAATAAATTCGACCTTGCCTACCGAACGCTTCTTTGTAGCCTTACGGTAAGGCACGTCAGCGTAAATGACGGTTCCGTATAGGATGCAGGTTCGAATCCTGTCAAAGAACGAATATTTTCTATGAAAGTTTCTCGGACATTCAGGCCGGTAAATGTTATTTATTACTGTTTATTATAAACAGAGCATTTACTTAAATACTTGTATCTATAAAAAGAACTTTAAACATAAAAATGTCTTTAATATATATATATATGTGATTATATATATATATGATTATATTTCCGTTTTTGTCTGTTACAGTTTCTTAAGATTATGATACCGTCGTCCCTCTAGTGACCTATGTCATTTTTATCGATTATGCTTCTTAGTTCATGTAGTGAATATATACATATAACCTCGAAGGCTTCTTCAACATCAAAACTTCCCATCGTAACGTCAAAGATTCCTTATAAAAGTAGACACTGAGGTCAACATCCACTGTCTGTTTCAAGCTTGAACGCATTCGACTATTTATATATGCCGGTCAGTGGTGCATTATGGGTAATAAAGTCAGTCGTAATGTCCTAACGGTTTATTGAGTGGGAGGTTATTGGTTATTATTATTATTATCATTATTATTATTATTACATTTTCTTGTGTTTCTGTGTGTATTCATAGTTTGTTATTTTTTATTATTTACTTAATTTATTTAGATAGATAGATAGATAGATAGATAGATATGAAAAGAATGAGATAGATAGATAGATAGATAGATAGATAGATAGATAGATAGATAGATAGATCTACATAAGCTCTCTCTCCAATAGGTCACACTTCCCGATCTGACACATGCACACACAGACACACACACACCAAGCACACACACACACCAAGCACACATACACACACCAAGCACACACACACACCAAGCACACATACACACACCAAGCACACATACACACACCAAGCACACACACATACACTCACACACACACATATACATATATATAATTTTTTTTAAGTATACATTTTTCTCTCGTTGGAACAACTATAACCTTTTCCATATATATATATATATATATATATATATATATATATATATATATATATATATTCAAAATAAATCCATTAATAATTAAATAGATACACAGATATCTTGAAAGTTACTGTCGCCATTTGATGTTGACATCAGTGTCCACACTTTTTATGTAAGATGGAACCAGTATGTACCTGTAAAACACAACAATTTAAACAGCAAATTCGTGTTCCGATGTCGCTTCCCTCTTTTGTACTGTGGCTTGATGAATTTATGCGCAGTACTAGATTGGCAGATAGGTCTCATCATTTTACAGATGAAATGGCCGTAAGTTCTATGCTAACAGTCTCTTCTCTTGCACTTCTCGCTTCCGGCATCTTGCTTCCCAGTAAACTTTGATCTTCAAAAATTTAAATGCAATGCCAATTGTTATCTTCTGTCTTCTTAATTTTTGTTTCTTTATTGTCTTCTCTTCTTAATAGTAGTTTTTCTCATATTCTCTAACACTCAGTAACCCCTTGCGTCCTAGTGGCTTTATTGCCTTTGATCTTCAAAAATTTAAATACAGTGTCAATCGTTATCTTCTGTCTTTTTAATTCTTGTTCTTTTATTGTCCTCTCTCCTTAATAGTAGTTTTTCTCATATTCTATAACATTCAGTAACCCCTTGCGTCCTAGTAGCTTTATTGCCTTTGAGCTTCAAAAATTTAAATGCAATGTTAATCATTATCTTCTGTCTTATTGATTCTTCTTTTATTGTTCTCTCTCCTTAATAGTAGTTTTTTCATATTCCCTAACACTCAGTAACCCCTTGCATCCTAGTGGCTTTATTGCCTTTGATCTTCAAAAATTTAAATGTAATGGCAATCGTTATCTTCTGTTTTCTTAATTCTTGTTCTTTTATTGCTCTCTCTCCTTAATAGTAGTTTTTCATATATTCTCTAACACTAAGTAACCCCCCTTGCGTCTTAGTAGCTTTATTGCCTTGCTTGGAGGGAAATGATTAAAAAATAAAATATTCTAATGAACATATTTCTCTACAATCCACCGAGAGGTCAGAAAATGAATTAACGCAGCGAAATGTCAAGAGAAAATTTTCTGTTCTTATTGGTGGTGCATTTTTTTGTCAATATTTCATATATAAAATGCACAGAAGCACGGAATTTCTTCTATAAGCATGTTTATATTCGCACAAATTCAGTAAATCCTTATCTAATTTGTCACTTGCTCTTCCTTTGTCACTTTCATCTAAAATAACGTGTTATGTGACGTTTTTGTCGTTGCGTTTTTTTTTCTCTGTCTATGTTTTATGTGACGAGTTAATTTTACGACATTTCTGATCTTGTTCACGCTATTTAATGTCGTATGAGGCATCAAAGTAAGATCGAAATCACTAATCAGTAGTAATGGTTCATAAAATTTGCTCTTCTAAATATGACTGCACGCCGAAATGGTTCCTCTTCTAAGCTAAAGCAAACAAATATATAAAATTAACAAGTGAATCCTAACGTTTAGTCATAATTATATAGAATGATGAACAATGCAACTTTCCCAGTATGTTGTTTCTTTGTTTCTCTGCCCATAAATTCTCTCTCATGACTGCAGATATATAAAAATTTAGATATATATTTATACTGATGACATAACGATTTTCTCTTGTCTTAATACTAAGTCTGTTAGGTTTGATGAAGTAAAACTGGCAGCTGCTCTTAAAAATTACTTCCAATCAGTTGTTAACTGGGGCAAGAAATGGCTTGTAAATTTTAACTCCAAAATGAAACCGCTATCTTTTAATCATCCTAAAGAAACATTAGCCTTCCATCAGCACGACTGATGCTAACCTCTGCGATTATGACTTATTGCAGCTACTTGGTCTCATGTTTTCCTCTGACATGAAATGGAATGATTATACTGAATTACCGAATTTTCCGGCTTACAAGATTCTGCGGCTTGGAAGACGCACCTTAATTTTGGAAAGAAATTTCGAAGAAAAAATAGTAATTCTCATACAACAACACATTCCCCATGCGTCTCTCACATACTGGTGCCTCGTGTTAATTTCATTAATCACTCGTTCGATTTTGTTTGTATGGCAGTGACATACTAGTCAAGAGCAGAAAAGATCCCGCCGCTGCTAGTAAACAGAGCATGTTTAAGCTTGTGGCTCAGCTCCAGGAAGGTTTATAGTCTTGGAAACACTTGTAATAACTAAATACTGAGGTTACATCATATGTCAGGCTGAATTAGATAGCTAACATTACAAATCCACGTCCCTATCAGTCAATCCAATTAGATGACCGTTCAAGCTTACTTGAACCTGGGCGTTGCCTTACATTCATCTTGGGAGATGCGCATATATTTTTCAGAGTATTTTTTAGGAAAAAACGTGTCTTATAAGCCGGAAGTTACGGTCTACAGGATAATTAACAATGCAACTTTCCCTGTATGATGCATTGTTTCTCTGCCCATAAATTCTGTCTCATGAAAGCAGATATATAAAAAATACATTCATTTATTCATCCTTATATATAATAATGAACTCTACAACTTTCACTGTATGTTTCTTTCTTTCTCTGTTGATAACTTCTCTCTCATTCTGTCCATAGGTTCTGTTTTATGAAAACAGATAAATAAACAAATGAGTCCTACCTTTTAATCATCATTATATATAATAATAAATTCTGCTACTTCCCCTATGTTTTTTTCTCTATCTATAAACTATCACATTAATTGAAAATCACATATAAAATCAACAACTGGACCCTGTCCTGAAACGAACACTCGATCGATCTGACGGTCAACAAGCAAATGACTTATCCCATATATTAGTATACCGCTGTTTAGATGGTACAATAAAATTCAATTTACAAATACTAACATGGGTTGCCCTCTCCAATGTTTTATCGAATCTAGGTAGACGGCTGAAAAACAATACTTTTATCCTTGACCGAATGAACAGACACTACACTGAAGTGCCGGTCTACACGTACCTAAATAAACATGTCATTTTTGACGAGTACCATACTAGACATAGTATCCTTCATTGTTTTACTTACCTCTTATTTATCTATATATCTTCTTTTTATTTTCTTTTTATGTCCGTCGGTACGAATAAGGGAGAAGACCTGAACATTCTGTGCCGATCTCAAATAAATACATATCAATCATTGTGGAGTGAGGAGACATATGCTCTGCAATCGATGGACTGCAATCGTTGCATGTTTAGCTTGCATTTAACTTTTTCATTTGTGTAATTGTCTAAACCAGGCATGGGCAACCTTTTCCGACTAGTGGGCTACATCAGGTATAGCTTATCATAAGGCCGGCCGCATTACTAAAAAGATGCAAGATAACTTTTTCGTTGAAGCTGTCAGCCATTTTCGTTACAGAAGATCATACGCGTAAGAATCTGCCAAAGAAATGGTGAAAGGTTGATTTTTTTTTGGAGAAAAGATTTCTCAGTAATTAAAAAAATGAAGTCTAGGTATAATTTTATCACAGATGATTAACGTATACGTTTGCATGGGATTAGTTTCTTATTTATTCATTTGAAAAAACAAAAAGTAATTTTTAAATTAAAACAAAACATTTTTTTCGATTAAAAAATGTTTCTTCTCCAAAATTATTGTTTCTAAATCAAGTGGTATTTACACGGATGGTCTTCCTTAGTGAAAATCGCCAATCGTTAAAAATGATGAAAACCTTATTTTATTTATTATTATGCCTCTTGATTCCTTGCGGAACATAGGGCCCCAACAACAACTCCCCAAACGGACGCGGTTCTGGGCGAACCTCTTCAGTCCGGCCCATGTCGTACCGGATGCCTGCGTCAACACTTCTGCGCCAAGTCTGTTTTAGTCGACCTACTTTTCGCTTACCTTGTGAATTCTAGCCAAGAGCCTGCCCGGTGACACTAGAAGCGGGCTTGCGGAGTGTGTGGCCGATCCAGCCCCATTTCCGTTCCTTGATGTTAATCTCGATTGAGCTTGTCTGGTTTTGTCCTACAGTTGGTCGTTTGAGACAACTTTCGGCCAGATGAAAACGTTACCTTTAAGAAAAAGTCACAAAATTCAAGAAACTTTTGTGCTTATCATTGTTTATGTGGTGATGCGTGAGAAAATGGGAGTGAACAAGTGAGGACGAAAAGAAATAAACAACATTTTAATAAATCTTATTTTCCTCATGGAATACGGCGTGCCATTCAGAAAGCGAAACGGGTCACACGTGGACCTCGGGCCACACTTTGCTCATGACTGTCCTAATTTCAATGATTTCATGTTTATATTGTTGCACCCACAGATATCCTGTAAGGCCCGATTATTCACTTGGTGACATTGTGGATACCTTCTGGGTCAATCCTTAAGGTTCCTAAATTTTTGAATTTTTGAGTTGATGCCGACTACAAAACCTATTCTGGTATCTCTTAGGGTTAACCCAGTATGGGTTGAAGCCACACACATTCAACTAATTGTTTAAAATTATGAAAACGTTAATTTTAATGTAAGGTTATAAAATTCAAGAAACGTGCTTAATCATTGTTTGTGAATATAGTGATGCGTGAGAATATGTGAGTGAACGAGTGAGTACGAAACGATATAAATAAAATTTTAATAAACATTATTTTTCATATGAAATTCGGCGTGCCATTCAAAAAGCAAGATTGGCCACATGTGGCCAGAGGGCCCCACTTTGCCCATGACTGGTTTTAATCCTGGTTTTAATTTTTGCGTCTTAATACCGCCATGATACTGAAAAGATAATTCGAACGATTTCTTCAAACGGTAAATGAAAAAAATAGACCTTTTTTTTATCACTGTCGACTATGGACTATCGACTGGCTAGACTTACTTTTCTGCCTTTCTTTTTGCCTTTTCCTCTCTTTCTAGTTTTCTCTCTATCAATCTCTCTTTTATCTTTTTCTTTCTCCCCATTCCACCCTCTCTTCTTATTTTTCATTGTCTCTATCAAACGTTCTCTCTCCCTTCTCACTCCTTTTTCACCTTTCTCTCGCTTTCTCGCTATCCCTCTCTCTTTCTATTTCCATTCTATTTCTCTGTCCTTCCGTCTCTCTTTAACCCTTCCCTTTCACCATCACTCCTTTTCTCAGTCCTTACTCTCTCTTTCTCTCTCTCTCTTTCCTTCCTTTTTTCACACCCCTCTCCCTCTCTCTCACTCTGTTCTTCCTCTCTCTTCCGCCTTCTCTATCTTACCTACTCTTTTCCTCACCTCTTCTTCCCTCTTTCACAACAGAGAACCTTTTCTTTCTGCCATCAGCAGAGCTGATGCTAAACTCCAGGAGCGCAACACTCTACGCCTTCTTGGCGTCATCTATTCTACAGATATGAAGTGGAGTGATTATATCGAATCAACAGTTGCATCTACTGCTAGGAAAGTTGGTTCACTGTGTCTTGCAAGTCTATTTTTCTCGTCTTCATCTTGCACATTAAAAATCTACCATTTGTCTGTATATTGATTACTGTTGCTATAACTGGTCTGGTGCTCCTGTACATCTCAAGATTCTTGACAAAATCCAGAGAAGGATCTGTAATGTAATCAATCCTGACCAGGCATCTCAAATTCAATCACTTTCTCACCGACGTGACCTGGCTTCCCTCAGTCCTTTCTACAAATATTTTCATTTTCAATACTCTGATGAGCTTTTTTCCCTGGTGACACAACTAGATTGGCATCAAGGTCCCACCCTTTTACTTTTGAATTAGTTAAATATAACCGCCACTTCTAATCCAGCATTTTCTCTTCTCGCACTTCCTGACAGTGGAACTCCCTTCCAATTTCTTGCTTCCCTGATAACTACAATCTTCAATAACTTAAATTCAATGTCAATCGCCATCATGCCTTCTTAAACCCTGTTCCTATTTTTGTCCTTTCCTCAAATCTTTCTATTTACACTCTTCTCATTCTCTTTAACTTTCAAACCCTGTAATCCCCTGCGTCTTAGTGGCATTATCGCTTTTCTTGGAGTGAAATGATTAACAAAATATGAGAGTGACGGGAGAAGAAAGCCACGGGATTTGTCAGCGTTATAATATTTGATAGAGTGATCACTTTTGGCAAATTTGCAGACCATACATCAAAGTTATTAACTTAATGTTCGTCTCACTGTCCACAAGAAATAATATACATAAAATATCCATTAATATACAAGGAATAAGATTTGTTTTATTAAAAAAGGTAGAATTTTTGGAGTTTTACAAATGATATCGAATTTCATTTGGTGCCAAAATGCTGATAAAAGTCTATTTTAAGGATCGATGTTTGTAGAGTCTATTCATACGTTTGTTGTAAAAATTCTTCTCGTCTTTTATCGCCTAAATATTAACCGCCATTTTCTTTTTATCATTTTTATCATTATATTTATCAAACGTCCAATATAAAATTAATCTGCACGGAGCTATATCGACCTGTTGCTGGCAACAGGCATCGCACGTTTATCAAAAGACGTTTATCATATTTATCTCAATAAAAATTGATTAAAAAATATTTATTTCTTCTGTTCTTATTCACAGTTGTTACCAATGATATCATGTGTAGACTTCTTGAAACAAAATTTATATATAAAATTCTGTGACTTCTGTTAGTCTGTCCGTCTGCCCTTCACACCCTCTAAAATAGCCAATCGAAAGCAAATTTGGGTGAAGGTGCCAGAAGGTAAGGGTACAAAGTACAGCATTATTTTTTTAATATAACTTTTCGTAAGCTGTCTAAAATAATTGAAATCAGTTGTTTTTTTACTACGTAAGTGTTTTCGTAACTTTGCAAACTCGATTTTTTTTACAAGAATCCAGTTCGCCCTGCGTTTGCGAGAACTATAAAAAAAAATCACAAAGGCTTGAAAAAGTTGAAATTTGTCTCCGGTAAGTAATATTTACGCATGTATGTTGCATGCTTAAGAGTTAGAAATCCCAAGAATTTATTCTTCTCTGTTAAAAAGAAGAAAAAAAAACATTTTTTCTTAAAAATTATTGTTTACCTTGAAATCCTATAAAATTAAATTAAATTAAAGAAATTATTAAACTACGAAGTAGGGTTTTTTTTTCAAACAAATCAACTTATTCAAATTTCATTTATTGGTTTGCTAAATTGAACAAAACATAGAGCTTGTAAATCTCAACAAAAAATGTTAGCGATAACTTCAACAATATTAAACAATGTGACGATTTCTGCACGTGGCAGCGTGTTCTACAGAAATACTAAAATACTAAATACTAAAATATTAAAAAAATACTAAAAACACTAAAAATAAAAAAATAAAAACAAAAATGAATAAATAAAAAATTAAAATAATAAAATAATGAAGTAAAATACAAAAATAAATCATTTAAAATTGAAAAATAAAAATATAAAATAAAATATAAAAAATATAAAATATAAATATATATAAAAATAAAAATATGAAAAATATAAAAAATAAAAACACTAAAAAATACTAAAAAAATGTTAGCAATAACTTCAACAATACTAAATACTGTATTTCATCACGCGTCAGGATGTTCCACAGAAATACTAAAATACTAAATATTAAAACACTAAAAATACTAAAAAACTAAAAATAAAAACCCTAAAAAATAAAAATAAATAAATAAAAGTAAAAGTAATAAAATAAAAATAAAAAATAAAAAATATAAAAATAATAATATAAAAAAATATTTAAAAAAATACTAGAAATAAAAACACTTTTTTAATACTAAAAAAATGTTAGCAATAACTTCAACAATACTAAATACTGTATTTCATCACACGTCAGAATGTTCCATAGAAATACTAAAATACTAAATATTAAAACAGTAAAAAATGCTAAAAACACAAAAAATAAAAACGCTAAAAAACAAAACAAATAAATAAAAATAAATGTGATGAGAGATGCTGAACCAATTCAGCATTGATTAGGGCCTCTAGGAGTTTCCCAAAAAGAGGCAGAAGGTTAATAGGTTAAGACTGATAGTTGGATGGATCAGATGGTTCACCAGAGTTCTTAAAAACTGGAACAACATATGATGACTTCCAGCAGGTAGGAAAGCAGGAGGCAGCAAGGCATTTATTATACAGTTTAGAGAGAACAGGAGTCAGTTTGGCAGTACACTTTTTAATGACTATTACTATTGCTTTCCTACCTGCTGGAAGTCATCATATGTTGTTCCAGTTTTTAAGAACTCTGGTGAACCATCTGATCCATCCAACTATCAGCCTATTACCATCAAGTCTTTATGGAGATCTAGGTTAGAGATTATAGCAGAGATCATGGAAGGGGTTATATGCATATCACTCAACAGAGATTCAGTTCTTGGAGGGAAGTTAGGCAGGGATATTCCAGATGAGTCAAGAGTATACTTTTAGGAGAATTTACATTCAGAAATGAATTCCCTCTAGGTTACCTAACTCGATATAGACCTGAGGAAGGCCGGAGGATACAACAACCGAAAAGTGGTGATAACAACAACAAAGATGAGGACAATAGTCCGAATATAAATAGTGTAAATAATGATAACTCCTTATCCCAGAAATTCATTCCATGTAGGTTACCCAGCTCGATATACAACTGATGAAGGCCGGAGGCCATAACGACCGAAGCGTTGTGATAACAACAACAAAGATGAGGACAATAATCCGCATTTAAATAGTGTAAATAATAACACTTCATCCCATAAATTCAATCAAAATGTCATTATGAGAAATGATTGCGATAAGGAAAAGCAATAGTCATAATAGCGTCTTCTTTCTTCACTTCTGAAGGGAAACTTAAAGAGAGAGCTGAAGATACGAACTATAAAATTGTAGACGTCAGAAGAAAGGAAGTACAAACATTTAACTCTCTGGCTAGCGGGATAACAGACGACGGTAAGTGTGACACTGAAAACTGAAGTAGAGTATCAAGAAACATGAAAAGTAACACTAGAAATAAAGAACAGAAAGTGGATCTGCTATATAATATCAAACCTCCCATATGGTCGTGAATGCTGTCAGAATTTTTGGTGGGGATGGCTAACTTGATAGTATCAGCGGACTGCATAACACGCGACATTGATGCAGCGTTGCTGGAAGGCACAAAAAAAATATGCAAGAACTTCTAATGAAATAGCAAAAAGAAAAAAGGTGGAAGAAAAGACTGAAGATCAATCGTAAGAAGGAAGAATACTGCACCTTTGTACAAATTAATTGAGACAAAACGAATAATTCCGTTATTATTTACTTTTTTCCTATGGTTCCAATGAAACATGACCCAATGCACATGTTAGTACTTCGTATGTCCATTCCACAAAGTCGTTCCTTGCAGATTAACCACAGATTCTCGATTGGATTTAAATCAGGAGAGTTTCTGAACCAGTAGATAGTACTTTGATTTGATCACTGGTAAGGCTTGTCAGTGTGTTCGTGCAGCGTTGCAATTTTCGTAAGCATCCTTGGAGTAACGTCAATCGCAGACAATGGACATTGGACAACTAATCGACAGCCAAGACAATATTGTTTGGCGTGATATAAATCTGATACGATCACGGATGATGCAATATTTCTCAAGGTCAAACAAATTTCATCACATATCCCGAAAATAGATTCCTATTACTCCCCACCAATGCAAGTGACCTAATCTGAGAAATAAAATTGAATTATATTACACCCTTTCACGCCAATATGTCTAAAATTGACCGTATGGTGAAAGAAAGGCAACTACTGCAATTGTTTTAATTAATTTTCACAAAGGTGTGAGTGGTTAGAAAGAGTAATAAAGATTTAAGATAAAAATTTGAAAACGTTAAAATCCATTAATTACAGAAATTTAGCTATCTGGGAAGACAACGGAAAATATGAACACAGAATTCTTAAGCCACATTTGTATAGCAAAGATACCCCCTACAAAATAAAGTTAAAGAAATTATTTTGAACTAGGAAAAGAATGTTCGCCTTGTCAGAGTATTATTCTTTGTTACAGTTCCTACCGGGATTTAATGTTTGTGGGCCAACCTTCATGGTACAAAATACGCAGATGATACCATATTGATGGCAGGATTTACTAGAAAGGTAGTAAATGAAAGCAAGATGAAAAGACTAACTATCAATTCTAAGAAGATAGAATGTGTGGTCGTTAGTAAGTGAAATAGTCCAAGACGTAAGCTATGAATTTGAGACGTCAGAATTAAGTACTGAAATAAGTCAACCATATTGTAAGTCTTCATCATTATCATCATCATCCTTCGACCTCCCTATGGCCGGTCGTATGGCACTCTCTTTCCACACTGTTCGATCCTGTATTGCTGTCCCCAAATCCCCAATGTCCAACCATGTGTCCCGAGCTATGTTGTCTGGGAAAGTCAATTTTCGTAAGAGGACACTTCCAGAAGGACGCCATAGGAGTAAGAATGAGACGATTTCTATGTCCGCTCGATGACAATAGCCAGCAAACTAATTTGTTTGAGCTTAAGAGAGATTGGTTTCAGTTGTCCATAAATTGTGATAAGCCTTGCATGGGATCTGAAAAAGATGTTCTGGATTTTTCTAAGTAGATTTGTATGTGTTCCATCCAGTCGTCTTTCAAGACGAGCAGATAATGTCCAAGTTTATGATCCATACTGTAGGACTGGTTCAATTAATGTTCGAAAGGTTTGGACTTTTAAGGAGAATGGAAGATTCGAGCGCCAAATCTTGTGAAGTTTTTTTGGGAATCTATTATGTGAGGTCCAAGATATTTGAAATCCTTAACTCTTTTGATGGATGTATTATTGAGTGACTTCAACTCAGACGGTTCAGGGGAGGTTGTGATCTATTGTCTTACTCATTGACCTACCTGGTTCGCTGCTTGCTCGAGTGATTGCAGCAAGGATTCTGCATCCTTGATGCATTGAGAAACTAATGTAAGATCGTCGGCAAAGTCAAGGTCAAGGAGTCCTTTTTCGTCCATGTTGTCGAGAGAAATACGTAGAACATAGTCCAGAAGAACTATCAACAGAAAAGGAGCAAGGACGTCACCATGTAGGACTCCTGCTTTAGCTTCAAATAAATTAATCGCACCGTCAGGCCATACAATGGTGTTTCTGTAAAGATGTCTAACTGCCTCAGCAATTATGGAAGGTATACTATAGAGGTGGATGATTTGAAACGTGAGGTATCTGTTGTATTAAGCGTTACATAGGATTTCCAACTGATTTTTCTAAACAGAAAATGATCGTATATGTTCCACCCAAATTGCGTCCAATGCAAGAGCTTTTTGGGAATCTATTAGGTTGGTGCAAAAATAATGTCGGTTTTTGACGTTAAAAAATACGTCAAAAACCGACATTATTTTTGCACCAACCTAATATTATGTAACATCCAAGACATTTGAAGTCCTCAACTCTTTTAATGGATAAATTATTGAGTGACTTCAACTCGGGTGGTTCAGGGGAGGTTGTGATATAATATGTCTTTCTCACATTGCAATAGAGACCTACCTGGTTGTCTGCTTCCTCGAGTGATTGTAGCAAGGATTATGCATCCTTGATACGTTAAGAAATTAATGCAAGATCATCGCCAGTGTTTTAGCAGACGACGGTAAATGTGATCCCGCCATCCGAAGGCTCATTTTCGATGGACCCTTATCAAAGAAGACCGTTAAGTAACAAGATTTCTAATAAATGCGAAGTTCTCTCTCATCAGTAATGTTTTACATCGACTCTTTTAATCTCTGTAACAACTTTCGTCATAGTGGCTTTATCGCCTACCCTGGTGTGATATGATTTTTAAAAATATTAAGCCAATAAAAGTTATACCGGATAAATTTAATTAAGAATGAAAATCCTTTTACTTGGAAACAGTCGTGTGAAAAGAGTTTTGGCACATACTTAAGTCTGCTACTTGATTGGCAGTTAGGTCTCATCGTTTTAGTGTTGAATTAGTTGGATATAACCGTTCTATTCTTTTCTCGCCTATGGAACTCTTTTCTGATATCTTGCTTCCCTACCACTTCAAAAATTAAAATTTTTTAGAATGCTGTCAATATAAAATTATTCTTATTAATAAACAATGTAATAAATAAATATTGTTTAATATTTTATTGTAAATTCCTGAGAACAAAAATAAAGTATAAATATGTTTTGGTTTTATTAAAATACTAATAATTGCTTTTTATAACCGTCACCATTACAGTGACGGTAGCTAAAATAATAGCAGAGTCAAATCTTCCTTTTAACACCATTTTTTCGGAGATAAAGGTTAAACTTTGCCAAAAAAAGCATCGTACACATGTTATTTACATGGAAAATCAATTACATTTTTCTACTCGTATGAATCCTGCATAAAACTTTGTGCAGGATTCTGGATGCCAGACGATATAATCCGCCATATTTAAAAAGAAAAGAAAAGAAAGACAGTGACTGAGAGAATAAGACGTAGAATTCAATATTACAAATATTTATTCTGAAATTGCCGAAATACTTAAGATTTACAGCTGTGAATATTTCCTGGGATTGTCTCCGGGTCAGAATGCTAAATATCGTCACGAGACAATGACATACGCAGTGCGGTCGTCAGCTGACAGGAAGCCAAGTGTCGTCTTTTAAAATGCAAGGAAAGCTTTAATGGGCGTAAAATGGACTCAAAGTGAAAAGGAAACGCATAATAAAAAAAAAAAAGAAAAGAAAACGATTTGCAAAGTGCCGTTTTTAAATCTATTCATTCCTGCAAACTAGTAAAGAACGAGTGACCATTTTCCCACACAAACCGATACTAAAAAACCAATGACATCCAACCACTTAAACATCTTTACTAGTTTATTATTGATGAGAGAGAACTTCGCATTTATTAGGAATGCCTCACCCTATGCGGTTAATTGGTACCAGAGGTAACGACATAACCACGCTATAATCCGAAAATGCAAATAAGCACTCCTCATTTTATATTGCAGTATTTATTACATGTTCGTACAGTATTCTGAATAAATTAACTTATCAGCAATATTGCCTTCCGCTTCGCATTCGCAATGAAAGAACGGTCTGGTAATTTTTTCCAATATAATCCAGTTTCGTCAACGTTAAAAATCTGTTCAGGAAGAAACCCGTTTTCTTCGATGATCTTAACCGCTGCTTTAGGAAAATCAGCTGCTGCTCGTTCGTCAGCTGATTCACTTTCACCTTGCTTCTTAATAGAGTGATAATAGACAACAACACAGAGTCACAGATGTTTTCATATTTAGTTCTCTAGGATTTATGAAGATTATATTAACATTAACTGTAAATGTACGTATTTTAATATTATTTTATATACTTTTATTCTTATTTATTGTACAGTAACATGGTTTTATGTGCTTCTAACGCTTTTCTAGTGATATTCCGTCTTCAATATTTGTGGCGAACAGATGTAAAGACGAATAAAATGATTAAACTTCATTTTTATTTTTCTATATATTTTTGACGAACGACGTATAATCAAGGACGACTTAACTCGAAACAACGTAACCCGAGGTATACCTGTATATACAGGATAACGAGATATAAATGTTTATATATCAAGAACATATGGTAATAAAAAAAAAACACATCCCATCACACCTCTCGCTTGTAACCATCCACCACAATAAAATAAGTATTTTTTCAGCACTGAATCTGAACTGGTCAAATAAAGCTGCATAAACTTCTACTTAGAGTCGTTGATATATTAAATAATAGTTTTCGAAGAAAGATGTGTAGCAAAGTGAAAAAAAATTTTTCGTGTGACGTGTTTCGACCATTAGAACTTTATGGTTTACGTTGACGCAACTGCACATGCACACGAACGAGAGATGCTGGAGAATTTAAAATTTTGAACATTTTTATGTGTTTTGTATATATAATGTTGTCAATTTAATTTGGATTGTTTTTCTTTTTTTACCCATCATCCATGGTGAAACGTTGCAAGAACCACGACGCAAATTTACTGAGAGGAAAGCAGCGATTAAACCACATTCTAAATATTATCCTCTTCGTGAATTATTTTCTCTTTAGATAAAAGTAGCATATATATATATATATATATATATATATATATATATATATATATATATATACATATATATATATATATAGTTAGATTGATGTTTTAACCATGTGTTTCACGCTATTTGCGATCATCTGACAAACTGATTAATTTTTAAAATTTTGGATTTATATATTGTTGCGTATATCGGCGTTTTATCCTCTTGGGAATTTATTTATATATATATATCTTGTATATATATATATATATATATATATATATATATATATATAAGTGAACACAGAAGTCAACACTTAGAGGCGTCAGTCTGTTTCATGCTAGATCTAATCGTCTGCCCTACCGATTGTATCTAGCATGAAACTGACTGTCGCCTCTAAGTGTTGACTTCTATGTTCACTTTTATATTTACACACGCTCTATCTCTGATATTGAGCACTTTATTCCATAAGTATAGCACATCTTAAGACTATATTTATCTATATATATATATATATATATCTATATATATATATATATATATATACACACACACACACACACATATATATATATATATATATATATATATATATATATATATATATATATATATATATGTATGTATATATATATATGTATAGAGAGAGAAAGAGAGAGAAGCGACAGAAATTTTTAGGGTGATTTAAAGAATCATATAAAGTAATTCATCGAGCCTAGAAGAATCCTCCACAGAATGCAGAAGACGGCAGTTTCGTCCTGTTTTTGGGACTCATCAGCAGTGCTCATCCACAACCGAGAATCGAACCAGGATCGTTACGATACAACGCAAAAGTCATACTCAAGCGAAGATGCAACCGAGGTATAACGCTATATATATATATATATATATATATATATATATATATATATATATATATATATATATATATATATATATATATATATATATATATATATATATTTCCGTAGTTCTCTGCTTAATCTACAACACAGTGTGTCTGAAGATTTTAATTTTTAATATTTTTTTATTGTTCAAAAAATATATATATATATACTCGACTCTCCCATCGAATTCAACATATGAGGGTCCAGCAGATCAGTTCCTAGGAAACCGACAGCCCGACAACAGCCCATGAGATTTGATTATAGTGGTGAAGGTTTCGTGCAGGACCAGCCACACTTTTTGAAGGGCCGAATGCAGAGACTTGGTGTACTAAGTGTCACAAGGTCCCCAAACGACCCTCCGCAGGTTTTGAATTCAGAGTTGTCCTTCTCCTACACCAGTTGCCAGCTATAGAACCAAATCTGTCCTGCTATTTACCCATAGCTGGAGGGACAAGAAGAGGATTCACACCTTTCCCAAGGATATTAGCACGTAAGTGAATGTAATAGATTCGACTGGATTCTTCAATCCAAGCCGCTAACGATTACTCCCCCGTCATATATATGACACTTTTGGCGGAGGAGGAGCGTGTTCAGCAAAAAAAAATAGTTTTTTTTCACTGCAAATTATTCATATCCAAATATTTTACCAAAAATTAGAATTAAAGCTGATTACCCAATTTTGCAAGTTCCCTTTATCCTTATTTTTCAAAACCATGCAAAGAGTTGAAATAACAAACTTTAGATTAGTCTGCATTATGGTTTCATAATTATAGTGAAATTCTTAAGGTTTTTTGTCAAAAAACGACATTATTACGTCATTATTTTTGCACCAACCTAATATTTTTCTGTAATAAAATTTCTCGAATATTCAAGCCGGTAGACGAAAATAAGTAAATATACTATTTAATAAAAAAAAACGGGTCGTCTATTCAAATATGAGTATCCACTAAAATAACATTTAAAATGATGATACATATAATTATTCTTATTAATATTTCATTTCCTTTGATTTCTGGTGTGTCCTGATTTCTTTTCGGGTCCCGACCAGAGACCTAAGGTCAGAAATGGCGTCATGGCATTTTCCACTAAATAATTGAAAAAATAGAGTCCATAAACATAAAGTCCTTCGTAAGGTGTGGGCTCTACTAATGGGAACAAATTTTTGTGGGTTTTTTTTTTTTTTAAGGCATGGGCTACCAGGAATGAGTCTATTGGAATCTTGCTTTTTGAAAATCTTCAATGATACGCTATTTTTATTATTATTATTATTATTATTATTATTATTATTATTATTATTATTATTATTATAAACATTATTTTAGTGTGTACACGTGTTTCAGTTGACATGCTTTCTTTCATTTAATTTTCTTAAGCACTGAAATTAATATCAACCGGCCTAGATCAAGAAGTCCTCTGAGGACTGGTTGATATTAATTCCAATGTTTAAAAAATAAAATAAAAAATCTGGAATGTCAACAAGCGTAACCACTAAAAATAACATTTAGAAGAAATTATGTCAGATTAAAAATCATTTTAGAAATGACTATGCTAATATATTTTTTGTTTATATATTATTTTTATAGCTACAAATATTTAAGTAAATGCTCTGTTTATAATAAACAGTATTGACTACATTTACTGGCCTGAATGTCTGAGAAATTGTTGTTTCATTGAAAATATGTGTCCTCCAACAGGAAACGCACCTGTAACATACGCTGAATCCTCATTTAGTCTGACGTGCTATACCATTTAGCTACAGAGGAAACGTCTGGTTAGCAAGGTTCAATTACTGCTTTTAAACAATAAATTTCCCATGATTTTCCTCAAACGTTCATATTTGCTCGAAGCGTATCTTAACTTAAACAAATGACATAATATATATATATATATATGTGTGTGTGTGTGTGTAATGTATATATATATACTTATATTGTATATATATATATATATATATATATATATATATATATATATATATATATTGTATATATGTCTATGATATGGAATAAGTTCGTCAATTATTTTAATTTAATTTATGGGACTTCATTGTAAACAATAATTTTAAGAATTTTTTTTTCTTTTTTAACAGTGAAGAATAAATTCTTTTGATTTCTTACTCTTGAGCATGCAACATACACCTGGCCAAGCGCAAACATTTCTTTCTGGAGCCAAATTCCAACGTTTCGAAGTGTTTAGCCTTGTGATTTGTTTCTGGTTCTCTGAAAACTGGATTCTTATATTTAAAACCTTAAAGATATGCAAAAAACAATATTGAATTTTTATTAAATAAGTATTTGTTATTTTAATCATTAAATTGTTTTTTTTTAAATAGTGGGAGTATTTTGCATGTTAAATAATAAAATTTTTAATTTTTCCAAAGAAATGAATGAAAATTTATTGTAGAAAACTACACACCCTAGTAAAACCAAATGTACTTTTTACCCCCTTACCTGTTTTCACTTCTCCCCCAAATTTGGTTTCGGACGGGCAGTGTATGGTTAATTTACAGGGTGTGGCAGAATTTTATATATAGATTAAGTTAAGTCACAAATAATTTCAGGTTTTTTACCGGTTCCTTCTTCAAAGAATAAAGTAAAACTGAATTTTACTCAATTATAAATTAACCATTCTATATAATGACTTTGTTGAAAATTATCAGGCAACTCTTCGACAACTTTTGAGGAATATTCCGTGTAGGTTGTAATGTGCAAAAACTTTCCGGCAAAATCAAAAAAGTCCGGTTTTCATTACAGAATGGGTTTTCCCTTCAGACCGCTTTGCAGCGATCGCAATTGTAGTAACCGGTTGATATAAAGTCAGGTGAAAGATAGCGAGTGAAGGGGGAACAGAACACCTGGGTCGAGGATTTATTTCCAAGTGTAAGTCATGTAGTATGTGGCGTTCCTTTGTCAGGGAGGAGAACAAGCGAAGATTGCTTTTCGTCTAAAACTTCTTTGGACACATTGCAGCGGCTGGACGTATAAATGTGCATTTAGTGTTTCATTGTGTTTTTAAAAACTCTTAAGGAATAATACACATACGATCCCAACGCACGGTTTCGGGATCAGCTGTGGAGAATTATCCTTGTCAATTCCTAGATATTGCGATGGATATTCCATAATATATATATATATATATATATATATATATATATATATATATATATATATATATATATATATATATATATATATATATATTATAAATTAATTGATTTAAAATATGGTTTTTCCGCTACACAGTTCTAACCAATCAATTAATTTATAATATTAATGCTCTGTAAATTTACATTAAGCACTATTTTGTAAAAATAAAAAATATCTATAAGAACACCGGATTATATATCTTACTGTTCTTTCTTTTTATTTATATATACATATACTTATATATATACATATACATATACATATACATACATATATATATATATGTGTGTGTGTGTGTGTGTGTGTGTGTGTGTGTGTGTGTGTGTGTGTGTGAAAATATTGTAGAAAATAGGAAAGAAACTGGTTTGGTAAATAATCCAAAGTTCCTTAGTATTTTTGTTATTATTTTTAAAAAATAGTGCTCGATACGAAAGTAGAGCATAAATATAATTATTTATTTAAAAATATGATTCCAACTCGCTACATAAGAGGTCTCATGTTTCAAAACAAGAGCCGAAAACTTCAAAATAATATTTGAATTTACTTGAGTTAAAGTAGGCTCTGTTCCATCTTCAAGCGAAAAAATTTCGAAAAGAAAAATAAGACAAACTGACAGGGTTCGAATATGTTAACAATTAACTTTATCTATTTGTTGAATACAGAAGTGTGTTTCCTTCCCGGTCCGTTCTATGGATTTGTGACACTTTTTGCGTTTCTTAAGCGAGTTATGGTATCTTAAGTCGTTCATCAATAAAAACTTGCTTTTGGTAGGAAGACTAAGTCGTAAAGAACGTGAAAATCTTGGTCAGCTCCTGCGAGGCGCTATTCTCCGAGCTCAACAGCTCTCTGTCGAATCAACACTACGTCTCCGATCTCCAACCCAACTCTACTCTGCTCTGAACCCCCGGGGACGTTTGTTTATACGGAGACCGACCAAAACCGGGTTGGGGCTTGTCGTGGTTTGGGTTCTTTGACAATTCTTAATCCCCAACCAAAAATTTTCTTTGTCCCCAGAACAGGAAAATTTATTACTTCCCATTTTTAGGAGCTAATCACTTTCCCTTTCGGGGTTTTTCTCCCTCGTCCGTGAGGAGTGGTCGGAGGAGAATTATCCTCCTAGACTCTTCCTTTCTCATATTGGTATCTCATACCAATCCTCTTAGTGGGTGTCAACAACTTCCCGCCTTTCTCATACGCTAACCTTCGCCCATCAGTCACGCCACCACTCAGCCAATGATCGCTCGGCAGCGTGGGTGTAGCTAGACTTGGCCTTCTTAAAATTATCGTCCAGAAAAAAAAATCTCTTTTCCTTTCTTTCCTTCTTTTCTATCGGACAGAATTCTTATGAATTCCACGTGGCCCCAATTAAATTCTTATCTTATCCTGAGCCATCCAAAATCCACTTAGCAGAATTTTCGCCGTCTCATTAATCACTGCTTGCCAACCTTCAAACTGGGTGGTAGTTTTTACTTGATAAACAAATTCTTTATTTTTCTCGTGCATTAAAATTTTCGTGGCACCAGATGCTCATTTTCGAGTCACCATATCTGACAATAACAATGATTTCCTCTCTCGACTCTCTTTTCTCATGTCAAGATTCGGACATACAATAGATGGGTCTCCTCGCTGGACACAAGAACCAAAACTAAATGATATCCCTGAAAGATAATTAGTGGCTATTCTTTTAAGGTGGTCTCGTTCGCATGCGTGGCACAGTTTTGTTTATCTTTTAGAATTCTGTTTTCCTTGTCGCGTCACCATCTGATCATGACATTAATTAATTCTGACAGAATCCGAAATCTGGTTTTCTCTTACGGATTTTCTGTCTTCTGCGAAAAAGTATCTTTCCTCGTAAATGAAATAAAATCTTTTTCCATTCATTCAAAAAAATGTCACTCGGTCTGTCTTTCGTTATAGCTCTTTCTCGCCTTAAGTATTTCTCGTTTTAATTTCTTTGCTTAATTAGTTAGCCAATTACCATAGCTGAATAGTGTCACATATTCTTAAATGAATACTCTACAAAGAAATATCATTAAATGAATACACAATATACTGAATATTATTAAACGAATTTTCTATAAAGGAATATTATTAAAATTATATTCTATACACTAATTTTCTATAAAGGAATATTTTAAACGAATATTCATATAAAGGAAATCTATAAATGAATATTCTTGAACTTTACTTTTTTAATTACTGTATTGAAAACATCTGAAAACGATCGACAGAATATGTTCACTAAAAAGAATTCTACGGATATCATAAGCGGATCTGGTGACCAACGCGAGAAGAACTGATGTGAGAAGGGGCCCACTGGGTGTATAATTGATCCGTGTGTATTTACATCCGCGTAAAATATCAAGTGTAATGTTTTACAATAGATTTGATATTCATTTAGAGAAAGCTGCTATAATCTGAGATGTGCAGGTTTGGTAACTGATAACGGATCGCATTTAAAACAAGGTTCTCCAATCTCCAATTCCGGTTGGGTTCGTTATATTCACTTACGAGCAAATACCCTTGGGAAAGGCATGAATCCACTTCTAATATAAAGGAATATTCTATAAAGAAATATTTAGCATACAGCTAATCACTCTCGATTTTAATGCAAAAGTAATTCATTTACAAATGTAGCCAAACGTTTTGCACGTCAGTATAGAAGCATAAACAATTCTTATTATTAGTTTTATTTTATTTCAAATAATTTATGTTCACCATTTTAATGCGAAGTCGATTCGAGGCTTTGTAATATTTCACCCGTCATGTATTCTATAATTAATGTAAATATCCATGTCTGCGTTCTGATGATTGAGAAATAACGAAACTCCGAGTCGACTTTCGACAACTATTGTGAACTTGAATTACTTTTGATACGATAATTAGATACCGCACTGGGTAAGATGATAAACAACACCCGCGTCCTCGGTAAGACGATAAACTACATCCACATCCTGGATAAGACGATAAACTCTGATCAGGAGGTTTTGAGGAGCGTGGAACCACCTCTTAATTGCTGGTGTTCCCAGGAGCGTGGAACCACCTCTTAATTGCTGGTGTTTTCAAAAAGTTCACACCTCTATGTGAAATTAGATTTTGGATCTCCGTTACGAATATAAAAAAAGATGCATACTGCTTCTCAAGGCTTAAAACAATTTCGGAGGCCAATTTGATCTACACTTGAGTACACACCCACCGCACACACGCTCACAACTGAAAAGGTGATGGCCAACAGCCAACAGCCAACAGCCAGTAGCCGCCGATTAAGACCTTGTCTATGAACTGGCAGACGCATTAGGCTGACCATCATAAAGTAAGTCAGTTCACACCTTACACCGATTTACGAACATTTGATTACTTTATAAAATTAACTTCACTGCAAGGAAAATTGAACATTTTATTGTTATTGTATATTCATGAAAAGAATCTATAAATGTTATTTCAGCTGACGTTCCACTTCTACTTTGCCTTTGGCGAATAAACATTTTATGTATGTTTCATTTAAAAGATGTGTTTTTGATAAATGTTTGGTATCCCGACACTCAGCAACAAAAACCTGGGTAGATGGATCCCAATAAAGGCATAAAATTGTGTTCAAAATATTTGGATTTCGGCATTAAATAACCCATAGAGGTGTTGATATGCCACTAAACAAAATCAACCAACCAACGTAAAAGAACTCTTTCATGTCATTAATCCATCTAATATCCTACAATTTTGGAAAAAAATCAAATTGTATTCCAAAATATAACTTCAACAAAACTACAATACAAAACGCACACATCACCGCCTCTAGTAATTATGTTCACGCAAACATGGATATGCACAAAAGCTGAGTATCCTCTACCATGTATTAAATTGTGAAAGCAGAATAACATATAGTGTTATTACTTCACAGCTCCCAAGAAAATTGAATTTCGGCAGTAAATGATTCATAAGGAGTCAGTATGCTGTTAAACAAATAAATAAATCAATCAACCTATTGATATACGTATAATTATAAAATTCGATCTCTATCAAATCGAACAGAATTGCTGTCACAATCTTGCTGAATAATTAATTATCTCTTTTTTTTTTTACCTTTTTTCTTTTTTTATTTTGTTTTAGGGCATATCAACACCCCAATGGGTTATTTAATGCCGACATTTTTATTGCTGGTAATTTCCTCGAAAATGTCTTGCTGGTATTAAAACTTATTTTTACACTTTCATAGTGTTTTGACCCCAGTTTTTTGTGGGGAGGCGGTTAACTATTTGCCCATAGCTGGGACCCTAACAGGTGCTACCACCTTGACTCAGGGTGGACCTGGGAACATCAGCAATTAAACCTCCAATCTCCCGATCAGACACCTTTCTGCCGGATATAGTTTATCGTTATACCCATAATTTATAGCAATAGGTGCCATTGCTATTACTATTTTATTTTTATTATAAATTGTAGTTATATAATTAGTGTCGATTTTTAAGTAATTACAGTTACATATTATAGGAAATGCTTAATTTCTATTAATACAGTAGTGGTGCGTGGAGGTGGATCTCCCTTGTGGATATAAAAAAAAAGATGCATACTGCTTCTCGAGGTTCAGGACGGGACCGAGCCAACGAACATGTCACTGAGTGATCGTGCAAAGTATGCTCGGCTGGTCGGAGCTTCTTATTAGACACAAGATCGGACCAGTGCAGTCAATCGATAGTCCTGAGGACGCATCACTCGTAGCCATGGACGCTGGAGACGAGGGTCTAGAGCTTTGTTCGCTGGCCGGGTCATGTTCTGCAACGACCTGATAACTACACTACCAGAACCATCTACCAGTAACGCAAACAGAAGACGATCACGCAGCCACTGGAAGAACGTCGTCCGCCAAGGCATAGTGCAAATAAATATGCCGCTAGAAGATGTACCGATACGCTGCCAAGTCTGTAAGGACATGGTGACTCTCGTGGGATCAACGACTTCATGAGATGCAGCAAGGGATAGCAGCAGTAATAATCACTTTGTGGCAGGCGCCCAAATTTAGAACATTACACGCAACAATGTCATCAAAAGCAGGTAAATAGATTTTAAGATTTGAACATTACATCAATGGCAACCGTTACTTCTTCCTATTTGCTTTGGTACAATTGTACCATTTGCTCCTGTCTCAATAGCAAATCTGTCAGATCTGACAAAGTAAACCTGACAGCTGCTCCTGAAAACGACCTCCAATTAGTGCTTAACTGGGGCAGGAAATGGCTGGTAATTTTTAACGCATTCCGAATGTCTGATGTCATTTAACCACCATAGAGAAACTTTTCTGCCTGACGCTAAACTCATGTAGAGTAACACATTTCAGCTTCTTGGTCTGATGTTTTCAGCTGACTTGAAGTAGAGTGACTATATTGAATCAATCGCTGCATCTACTGTAAATAAAGCTGGGTCACTGTGTTGTACCAGAAAACCTTTCTCGTCAGAGTTCACATTTAGAAATCTACCATTCTCCCGTGTATTGAATACTGTTGCCATATCTGGTCTGGTGCCCCTGCTATTCATCTCGAGGCCCTCGACAAAATCCAAAGAATGATCTGTAATGTAATCGATCCTAAATTGGTATCTCGACTTCAGTCACTTTCTCAGGGATGTGATGTAGCTTCCCTCTGTCTTTTCTACAAATATTTTCACGGAAAATTGCTATGAGGAGATTTCTTCCCTGGGGCTGCGTCTACGTGAATTTAAGCGTGTTAATATGTTTGCATCAATGGGCACGAAGCCGAGTGGTTAGAACATTGGCTTTCCGACCATGAGACCATGGTCGATTTGACAGGAAGTAGACTTTGTTATCGGTCTGGAGGAGGCAATCCCAGCGCGTGGCAGCTTTGTCTGAAAAACATACCACGGGTTGACGGAAGACTTGGAAGTGAAAATGAGTAGACGAAAAACTTGGGGAACCGTCAATAGTTGTGCTAACACGGTCACAAGTCATCGTGACCGAGGGTTTCAGTGTGCTGACCTTGTTCAGATTATTGATTACCGGAGATAACACGTTTCTCCCAGGAACTCTGAGGTCACGACAAAAAGCGTCTGCAATATAAATTAGCTAGCCGCCCAAATAGACTGGTACCCTCGAATATCAGTGGCCACCTATTAGCGTTAAATAGGTTTGCATCTAGGCCCCACACATTTACTTTTGAAATAATTAAATGCAACAGCCACATCTACTCCAACAGTTTCTTTTCTTGCACTTCCCGCCTGTACAATTCTCTTTCGTTTAACTTGCTTCCCTGTTAACAATAATATTCAAAATTCTAAATGCAGCGTCAATCTTCATCTGCTTAAATCAGGTTCATCTTTTTTCCTTTGCTCAATCCTCCCTATACACAGTCTTCTTGTTCACTTTCACGTTCTGCAAACCCCTGCGTACTAGTGACATCCCCGCAATCCTTGGGGTAAAAGGAGTGACAAAAGATTAAATGCAACATCATTCGACTTCTTCTGTGGTCTTGAATACCTTTCATCATTTGTCCTTTCTTCAATCCTTCCTATACTCAGCCTTTTCTCTCACTTTCACTCCCTGTAATCCCCTGCGTACTAGTGGCATTCCGGCCTCTCATCGGGTGAAATGATTAACATAATTTAAATACAGAGTCAATGGCCATCTTCTATTTCTTCTTGAATCTCGTTCATCTTTTGTCCTTTCTTCAATCCTCCCTATACTCAGTCTGTTCTCTCACTTTCACTCCCTGTAATCCCCTGCCTACTAGTCGCATTCCGGCCTCTCATCGAGTGAAATGATTAACATAATTTAAATACAGCGTCAATGGCCATCTTCTATTTATTCTTGAAACTCGTTCATCTTTTGTCCTTTCCTCAATCCTCCCTATACTCAGTCAGTTCTCTCACTTTCACTCCCTGTAATCCCCTGCCTACTAGTCGCATTCCGGCCTCTCATGGGGTGAATTGATTAACATAATTTAAATACAGAGTCAATGGCCATCTTCTATTTCTTCTTGAATCTCCTTCATCTTTTGTCCTTTCCTCAATCCTCCATATGCTCAGTCTTTTCTCTCACTTTCACTCCCTGTAATCCCCTGCCTACTAGTGGGATTCCCACCTCTCAGTTGGTGAAATGTTTAACATAATTTAAATTCACCGTCAATGGCCATCTTTGAATTCTTCTTGAATCTCATTCATCTTTTGTCCTTTCCTCAATCCTCCCTATACTCAGTGTTTTCTCTCACTTCCACTCCCTGTAATCCCCTGCGTACTAGCGGCATTCCCGCCTCTCATAGGGTTAAATGATTAACATAATTTAAATACAGCGAAAATGGCCATCTTCTATTTCTTCTTGAATCTCCTTCATATTTTGTCCTTTCCTCAATCCTCCATATACTCAGTCTTTTCTCTCACTTTCACTCCCTGTAATCCCCTGCGTACTAGTGGCATTCCGGCTTCTCATCGGGTGAAATGTTTAACATAATTTAAATACAGCGGCAATGGCCATCTTCTATTTATTCTTGAATCTCGTTCATCTTTTGTCCTTTCCTCAATCCTCCCTATACTCAGGCTTTTCTCTCACTTTCAATCCCTGTAATCCCCTGCGTACTAGTGGCATTCCGGCCTCTCATCGGGTGAAATAATTAACATAATTTCAATATAGCGTCAATGGCCATCTTCTATTTCTTCTTGAATCTCGTTCATCTTTTGTCCTTTCCTCAATCCTCCCTATACTCATACATTTCTCGCACTTGCACTCCCTGTAATCCCCTGCGTACTAGTGGCATTCCGGCCTCTCATTGGGTGAAATGATTAATATAATATAAATAGAGCGTCAATAGCCATCTTCTATTTCTTCTTGAATCTCATTCACCTTTTGTCCTTTCCTCAATCCTCCCAATACTGAGTCTTTTCTCTCACTTTCACTCCCTGTAATCCCGTGCGTACTAGTGGCATTCCGGCTTCTCATCGGGTGAAATGTTTAACATAATTTAAATACAGCGTCAATGGCCATCTTATATTTCTTCTTGAATCTCGTTCATCTTTTGTCCTTTCCTCAATCCTCCCTATACTCAGTCTTTTCTCTCACTTTCAATCCCTGTAATCCCCTGCGTACTAGTGGCATTCCGGCCTCTCATCGGGTGAAATGTTTAACATAATTTAAATACAGCGTCAATGGCCATCTTCTATTTCTTTTTGAATCTCGTGCATCTTTTGTCCTTTACTCAATCCTCCCTATACTCATACTTTTCTCTCACTTGCACTCCCTGTAATCTCCTGCGTACTAGTGGCATTCCCGCCTCGCATTGGGTGAAATGATTAACATAATTTAATACAGCGTCAATGGCCATCTTCTATTTCATCTTGAATCTCATTCAAATTTTGTCCTTTCCTCAATCCTCCCTATACTCAGTCTTTCCTGTCACTTTCACTCCCTGTAATCCCCTGCGTACTAGTCGAATTCCGGCCTCTCATCGGGTGAAATGATTAACATAATTTCAATAGAGCGTCAATGGCCATCTTCTATTTCTTCTTGAATCTCGCTCATTTTTTATCCTTTCCTCAATCCTCCCTATACTCATACTTTTCTCACACATTCACTCCCTGTAATCCCCTGCTAACTAGTGGCATTCCGTCCTCTCATCGGGTGAAATGTTTAACATAATTTCAATACATCGTCAATGGCCATCTTCTATTTCTTCTTGAATCTCGTTCGCCTTTTGTCCTTTCCTCAATCCTCCCAATACTCAGTCTTTTCTCTCACTTTCACTCCCTGTAATCCCCTGCGTACTAGTGGCATTCCGGCTTCTCATTGGTTGAAATGTTTAACATAATTTAAATACAGCGTCAATGGCCATCTTCTATTTATTCTTGAAACTCGTTCATCTTTTATCCTTTCCTCAATCCTCCAAATACTCAGTCTTTTCTCTCACTTTCACTCCCTGTAATCCCCTGCGTACTAGTGGCATTCCGGCCTCGCATCGGTTGAAATGATTAAAATAATTTAATTACAGCGTCAATGTCCATCTTCTATTTCTTCTTGAATCTCGTTCATCTTTTGTCCTTTCCTCAATCCTCCCTATAATCAGTCTTTTCTCTCACTTTCACTCCCTGTAATCCCCTGCTTGGTAGTGGCATTCCCGACTCTCATGGGTGAAATGATTAACATAATTTAATACAGCGTCAATGGCCATCTATTTATTGTTGAATATCATTCATCTTTTGTCCTTTCCTCAATCCTCCCTATACTCAGTCTATTCTCACACTTTCAATCCCTGTAATCCCCTGCGTACTAGTGGCATTCCCGCCTCTCATCGGGTGAAATGATTAACATAATTTCAATATAGCGTCAATGGCCATCTTCTATTTCTTCTTGAATCTCGTTCATCTTTTGTCCTTTCCTCAATCCTCCCTATACTGAGACTTTTCTCTCAATTTCACTCCCTGTTATCCCCTGCTTACTAGTAGCATTCTGTCCTCTCATCGGGTGAAATGTTTAACATAATTTAAATAGAGCGTCAATGGCCACATTCTATTTCTTCTTGAATCTCGTTCACATTTTGTCCTTTCCTCAATCCTCCCTATACTCAGTTTTTCCCTCACTTTCACTCCCGGTAATCCCCTGCGTACTAGTGGCATTCCCGCCTCTCATCGGGTGAAATGATTAACATAACTTAAATAGAGCGTCAATAGCCATATTCTATTTCTTCTTGAATCGCGTTGATCTTGTTCCTTTCCTCAATCCTTCCTATAATCAGTCTTTTACCTCACTTTCACTCCCTGTAAACCCCTGCGTACTAGTGGCGTTCCCGCCTCTCATCGGGTGAAATGATAAACATAATTTAAATACAGCGTCAATGGCCATCTTCTATTTCTTCTTGAATCTCGTCCATCTTTTGTCCTTTCCTCAATCCTCCCTATACTCAGTCTTTTCTCTCACATTCACTCCCTGTAATCCCCTGTGTACTAGTGGCATTCCGGCCTCTCATGAGGTGAAATGATTAACATAATTTAAATACAGCGTCAATGGCCATCTTCTATTTCTTCTTGAATCTCGTTCATCTTTTGTCCTTTCCTCAATCCTCCCTATACTCAGGCTTTTCTCTCATTTTAACTCCCGGTAATCCCCTGCGTACTAGTGGCATTCTCGCCTCTCATCGGGTGAAATGATTAATATAACTTAAATAGAGCGTCAATAGCCATATTCTATTTCTTCTTGAATCGCGTTGATCTTTTTCTTTTCCTCAATCCTTCCTATAATCAGTATTCTCTCTCACTTTCACTCCCTGTAATCCCCTGCGTACTAGTGGCATTCCGGCCTCTCATCGGGTGAAATGATTAACATAATTTAAATACAGCGTCAATGGCCATCTTCTATTTCTTTTTGAATCTCGTTCATCTTTTATTCTTTCCTCAATCCTCCCTATACTCAGGCTTTTCTCTCACTTTCACTCCCTGTAATCCCCTGCGTACTAGTGGCGTTCCCGCCTCTCATCGGGTGAAATGATTAACATAATTTAAATACAGCGTCAATGGCCATCTTCTATTTCTTCTTGAATCCCGTTCATCTATTATCCTTTCCTCAATCCTCCATATGGTCAGTCTTTTCCCTCACTTTCACTCCCTGTAATCCCCTGCCTACTAGTGGGATTCCCACCTCTCAGTTGGTGAAATGTTTAACATAATTTAAATTCACCGTCAATGGCCATCTTTGAATTCTTCTTGAATCTCATTCATCTTTTGTCCTTTCCTCAATCCTCCCTATACTCAGTGTTTTCTCTCACTTCCACTCCCTGTAATCCCCTGCGTACTAGCGGCATTCCCGCCTCTCATAGGGTTAAATGATTAACATAATTTAAATACAGCGAAAATGGCCATCTTCTATTTCTTCTTGAATCTCCTTCATATTTTGTCCTTTCCTCAATCCTCCATATACTCAGTCTTTTCTCTCACTTTCACTCCCTGTAATCCCCTGCGTACTAGTGGCATTCCGGCTTCTCATCGGGTGAAATGTTTAACATAATTTAAATACAGCGGCAATGGCCATCTTCTATTTATTCTTGAATCTCGTTCATCTTTTGTCCTTTCCTCAATCCTCCCTATACTCAGGCTTTTCTCTCACTTTCAATCCCTGTAATCCCCTGCGTACTAGTGGCATTCTGGCCTCTCATCGGGTGAAATAATTAACATAATTTCAATATAGCGTCAATGGCCATCTTCTATTTCTTCTTGAATCTCGTTCATCTTTTGTCCTTTCCTCAATCCTCCCTATACTCATACATTTCTCGCACTTGCACTCCCTGTAATCCCCTGCGTACTAGTGGCATTCCGGCCTCTCATTGGGTGAAATGATTAATATAATATAAATAGAGCGTCAATAGCCATCTTCTATTTCTTCTTGAATCTCATTCACCTTTTGTCCTTTCCTCAATCCTCCCAATACTGAGTCTTTTCTCTCACTTTCACTCCCTGTAATCCCGTGCGTACTAGTGGCATTCCGGCTTCTCATCGGGTGAAATGTTTAACATAATTTAAATACAGCGTCAATGGCCATCTTATATTTCTTCTTGAATCTCGTTCATCTTTTGTCCTTTCCTCAATCCTCCCTATACTCATACTTTTCTCTCACTTGCACTCCCTGTAATCTCCTGCGTACTAGTGGCATTCCCGCCTCGCATTGGGTGAAATGATTAACATAATTTAATACAGCGTCAATGGCCATCTTCTATTTCATCTTGAATCTCATTCAAATTTTGTCCTTTCCTCAATCCTCCCTATACTCAGTCTTTCCTGTCACTTTCACTCCCTGTAATCCCCTGCGTACTAGTCGAATTCCGGCCTCTCATCGGGTGAAATGATTAACATAATTTCAATAGAGCGTCAATGGCCATCTTCTATTTCTTCTTGAATCTCGCTCATTTTTTATCCTTTCCTCAATCCTCCCTATACTCATACTTTTCTCACACATTCACTCCCTGTAATCCCCTGCTAACTAGTGGCATTCCGTCCTCTCATCGGGTGAAATGTTTAACATAATTTCAATACATCGTCAATGGCCATCTTCTATTTCTTCTTGAATCTCGTTCGCCTTTTGTCCTTTCCTCAATCCTCCCAATACTCAGTCTTTTCTCTCACTTTCACTCCCTGTAATCCCCTACGTACTAGTGGCATTCCGGCCTCGCATCGGTTGAAATGATTAAAATAATTTAATTACAGCGTCAATGTCCATCTTCTATTTCTTCTTGAATCTCGTTCATCTTTTGTCCTTTCCTCAATCCTCCCTATAATCAGTCTTTTCTCTCACTTTCACTCCCTGTAATACCATGCTTGGTAGTGGCATTCCCGACTCTCATGGGTGAAATGATTAACATAATTTAATACAGCGTCAATGGCCATCTATTTATTGTTGAATATCATTCATCTTTTGTCCTTTCCTCAATCCTCCCTATACTCAGTCTATTCTCTCACTTTCAATCCCTGTAATCCCCTGCGTACTAGTGGCATTCCCGCCTCTCATCGGGTGAAATGATTAACATAATTTCAATATAGCGTCAATGGCCATCTTCTATTTCTTCTTGAATCTCGTTCATCTTTTGTCCTTTCCTCAATCCTCCCTATACTGAGACTTTTCTCTCAATTTCACTCCCTGTTATCCCCTGCTTACTAGTAGCATTCTGTCCTCTCATCGGGTGAAATGTTTAACATAATTTAAATAGAGCGTCAATGGCCACATTCTATTTCTTCTTGAATCTCGTTCACATTTTGTCCTTTCCTCAATCCTCCCTATACTCAGTTTTTTCCCTCACTTTCACTCCTGGTAATCCCCTGCGTACTAGTGGCATTCCCGCCTCTCATCGGGTGAAATGATTAACATAACTTAAATAGAGCGTCAATAGCCATATTCTATTTCTTCTTGAATCGCGTTGATCTTGTTCCTTTCCTCAGTCCTTCCTATAATCAGTCTTTTATCTCACTTTCACTCCCTGTAAACCCCTGCGTACTAGTGGCGTTCCCGCCTCTCATCGGGTGAAATGATAAACATAATTTAAATACAGCGTCAATGGCCATCTTCTATTTCTTCTTGAATCTCGTCCATCTTTTGTCCTTTCCTCAATCCTCCCTATACTCAGTCTTTTCTCTCACATTCACTCCCTGTAATCCCCTGTGTACTAGTGGCATTCCGGCCTCTCATGAGGTGAAATGATTAACATAATTTAAATACAGCGTCAATGGCCATCTTCTATTTCTTCTTGAATCTCGTTCATCTTTTGTCCTTTCCTCAATCCTCCCTATACTCAGGCTTTTCTCTCATTTTGTCTCCCTGTAATCCCCTGCGTACTAGTCACATTCCCGCCTCTCATCGGGTGAAATGATTAACATAATTTAAATACAGCGTGAATGGCCATCTTCTATTTTTGCTTGAATCTCGTTCATCTTTTGTCCTTTCCTCAATCCTCCCTATAATCAGTCTTTTCTCTCATTTTAACTCCCGGTAATCCCCTGCGTACTAGTGGCATTCTCGCCTCTCATCGGGTGAAATGATTAACATAACTTAAATAGAGCGTCAATAGCCATATTCTATTTCTTCTTGAATCGCGTTGATCTTTTTCTTTTCCTCAATCCTTCCTATAATCAGTATTCTCTCTCACTTTCACTCCCTGTAATCCCCTGCGTACTAGTGGCATTCCGGCCTCTCATCGGGTGAAATGATTAACATAATTTAAATACAGCGTCAATGGCCATCTTCTATTTCTTCTTGAATCTCGTTCATCTTTTATTCTTTCCTCAATCCTCCCTATACTCAGGCTTTTCTCTCACTTTCACTCCCTGTAATCCCCTGCGTACTATTGGCGTTCCCGCCTCTCATCGGGTGAAATGATTAACATAATTTAAATACAGCGTCAATGGCCATCTTCTATTTCTTCTTGAATCCCGTTCATCTATTATCCTTTCCTCAATCCTCCCTATACTCAGTCTTTTCCCTCACTTTCACTCCCTGTAATCCCCTGCTTACTAGTGGCGTTCCGGCCTCTCATCGGGTGATATGATTAACATAATTTAAATCCAGCGTCAATGGCCATCTTCTATTTCTTCTTGAATCTCGTTCATATTTTGTCCTTTCTTCAATCCTCCCTATACTCAGTCTTTTCTCTCATTTTCACATCCTGTAATCCCCTGCGTACTAGTGGCATTCCAGCCTCTCATCGGGTGAAATGATTAACATAATTTAAATACAGCGTCAATGGCCATCTTCCATTTCTTCTTGAATCTCGTTCATCTTTTGTCCTTTCCTCAATCCTCCCTATACTCAGTCTTTTCTCTCACATTCACTCCCTGTAATCCCCTGCGTACTAGTGGCATTCCGGCCTCTCATCGGGTGAAATGATTAACATAATTTAAATACAGCGTCAATGGCCATCTTCTATTTCTTCTTGAATCTCGTTCATCTTTTGTCCTTTCCTCGATCCACCCTATACTCAGTCTTTTCTCTCACTTTCACTCCCTGTAATCCCCTGCGTACTAGTGGCGTTCCCGCCTCTCATCGGGTGAAATGATTAACATAATTTAAATACAGCGTCAATGGCCGTCTTCTATTTCTTCTTGAATCTCGTTCATCTTTTATCCTTTCCTCAATCCTCCCTATACTCAGTCTTTTCTCTCACTTTCACTCCCTGTAATCCCCTGCGTAATAGTGGCGTTCCCGCCTCTCATCGGGTGAAATGATTAACATAATTTAAATACAGCTTCAATGGCCATCTTCTATTTCTTCTTGAATCTCGTTCATCTTTTATCCTTTCCTCAATCCTCCCTATACACAGTCTTTTCTCTCACTTTCACTCCCTGTAATACCCTGCGTACTAGTGGCATTCCGGCCTCTCATCGGGTGAAATGATTAATATAATTTAAATACAGCGTCAATGGCCATCTTCTATTTCTTCTTGAATCTCGTTCATCTTTTGTCCTTTCCTCAATCCTCCCTATACTCAGTCTTTTCTCTCACTTTCACTCCCGGTAATCCCCTGCGTACTAGTGGCGTTCCCGCCTCTCATCGGGTGAAATGATTAACATAATTTAAATACAGCGTCAATGGCCATCTTCTATTTCTTCTTGAATCTCGTTCATCTTTTATCCTTTCCTCAATCCTCCCTATACTCAGTCTTTTCTCTCACTTTCACTCCCTGTAATCCCCTGCGTACTAGTGGCATTCCCGCCTCTCATGTGGTGAAATGATTAACATAATTTGAATACAGCGTCAATGGCCATCTTCTATTTCTTCTTGAATCTCGTTCATCTTTTGTCCTTTCCTCAATCCTCTCTATACTCAGGTTTTTTCTCTCACTTTCACTCCCTGTAATCCCCTGCGTACTAGTGGCGTTCCCGCCTCTCATCGGGTGAAATGATTAACATAATTTAAATCCATCGTCAATGGCCATATTCTATTTCTTCTTGAATCTCGTTCATATTTTGTCCTTTCTTCAATCCTCCCTATACTCAGTCTTTTCTCTCACTTTCACTCCCTGTAATCCCCTGCGTACTAGTGGCATTCCAGCCTCTCATCGGGTGAAATGATTAACATAATTTAAATAGAGCGTCAATAGCAATATTCTATTTCTTCTTGAATCGCGTTGATCTTTTTCCTTTCCTCAATCCTTCCTATAATCAGTATTTTCTCTCACTTTCACTCCCTGTAATCCCCTGCGTACTAGTGGCATTCCGGCCTCTCATCGGGTGAAATGATTAACATAATTTAAATACAGCGTCAATGGCCATCTTCTATTTCTTCTTGAATCTCGTTCATCTTTTATCCTTTCCTCAATCCTCCCTATACTCAGTCTTTTCTCTCACTTTCACTCCCTGTAATCCCCTGCGTACTAGTGGCGTTCCCGCCTCTCATCGGGTGAGATGATTAACATAATTTAAATACAGCGTCAATGGCCATCTTCTATTTCTTCTTGAATCTCGTTCATCTTTTATCCTTTCCTCAATCGTCCCTATACTCAGTCATTTCTCTCACTTTCACTCCCTATAATCCCCTGCGTACTAGTGGCGTTCCCGACTCTCATCGGGTGAAATGATTAACATAATTTAAATACAGAGTCAATGGCCATCTTCTACTTCTTCTAGAATCTCGTTCATCTTTTGTCTTTTTCCTCAATCCTCCCTATACTCAGTCTTTTCTCTCACTTTCACTCCCTGTAATCCCCTGCGTACTAGTGGCGTTCCCACCTCTCATCGGGTGAAATGATTGACATAATTTAAATACAGCGTCAATGGCCATCTTCTATTTCTTCTTGAATCTCGTTCATCTTTTATCCTTTCCTCAATCCTCCCTATACTCAGTCTTTTCACTCTCTTTCACTCCCTGTAATCCCCTGCGTACTAGTGGCGTTCCCGCCTCTCATCGGGTGAAATGATTAACATAATTTAAATACAGCGTCAATGGCCATCTTCTATTTCTTCTTGAATCCCGTTCATCTTTTGTCCTTTCCTCAATCCTCTCTATACTCAGGCTTTTCTCTCACTTTCACTCCTTGTAATCCCCTGCGTACTAGAGGCATTCCCGACTCTCATGTGGTGAAATGATTAACATAATTTAAATACAGCGTCAATGGCCATCTTCTATTTCTTCTTGAATCTCGTTCATCTTTTGTCCTTTCCTCAATCCTCTCTATACTCAGTTTTTTTCTCTCACTTTCACTCCCTTTAATCCCCTGCGTGCGAGTGGCATTCCAGCCTCTCATCGGCTGAAATGATTAACATAATTTAAATACAGCGTCAATGGCCATCTTCTATTTCTTCTTGAATCTCGTTCATCTTTTGTCCTTTCCTCAATCCTCCCTATACTCAGTCTTTTCTCTCACTTTCACTCCCTGTAATCCCCTGCGTACTACTGGCGTTCCCGCCTCTCATCGGGTGAAATGATTAACATAATTTAAATACAGCGTCAATGGCCATCTTCTATTTCTTCTTGAATCTCGTTCATCTTTTATCCTTTCCTCAATCCTCCCTATACTCAGTCTTTTCTCTCACTTTCACTCCCTGTAATCCCCTGCGTACTTGTGGCGTTCCCGCCTCTCATCGGGTGAAATGATTAACATAATTTAAATACAGCTTCAATGGCCATCTTCTATTTCTTCTTGAATCTCGTTCATCTTTTATCCTTTCCTCAATCCTCCCTATACACAGTCTTTTCTCTCACTTTCACTCCCTGTAATACCCTGCGTACTAGTGGCATTCCGGCCTCTCATCGGGTGAAATGATTAACATAATTTAAATACATCGTCAATGGCCATCTTCTATTTCTTCTTGAATCTCGTTCATCTTTTGTCCTTTCCTCAATCCTCCCTATACTCAGTCTTTTCTCTCACTTTCACTCCCTGTAATCCCCTGCGTACTAGTGGCATTCCCGCCTCTCATGTGGTGAAATGATTAACATAATTTAAATACAGCGTCAATGGCCATCTTCTATTTCTTCTTGAATCTCGTTCATCTTTTGTCCTTTCCTCAATCCTCTCTATACTCAAGTTTTTTCTCTCACTTTCACTCCCTGTAATCCCCTGCGTACTAGTGGCATTCCGGTCTCTCATCGGCTGAAATGATTAACATAATTTAAATACAGCGCCAATGGCCATCTTCTATTTCTTCTTGAATCCCATTCATCTTTTATCCTTTCCTCCATCCTCCCTATACTCAGTCTTTTCTCTCACTTTCACTGCCTGTAATCCCCTGCGTACTAGTGGCGTTCCCGCCTCTCATCGGGTGAAATGATTAACATAATTTAAATACAGCGTCAATGGCCATCTTCTATTTCTTCTTGAATCTCGTTCATCTTTTATCCTTTCCTCAATCCTCCCTATACTCAGTCTTTTCTCTCACTTTCACTCCCTGTAATCCCCTGCGTACTAGTGGCATTCTCGCCTCTCATGTGGTGAAATGATTAACATAATTTAAATACAGCGTCAATGGCCATCTTCTATTTCTTCTTGAATCTCGTTCATCTTTTATCCTTTCCTCAATCCTCCCTATACTCAGTTTTTTCTCTCACTTTCACTCCCTGTAATCCCCTGCGTACTAGTGGCATTCCGGCCTCTCATCGGCTGAAATGATTAATATAATTTAAATACAGCGTCAATGGCCATCTTCTATTTCTTCTTGAATCCCGTTCATCTTTTATCCTTTCCTCAATCCTCCCTATACTCAGTCTTTTCCCTCTCTTTCACTCCCTGTAATCCCCTGCTTACTAGTGGCATTCCGGCCTCTCATCGGGTGAAATGATTAACATAATTTAAATCCAGCGTCAATGGCCATCTTCTATTTCTTCTTGAATCTCGTTCATATTTTGTCCTTTCTTCAATCCTCCCTATACTCAGTCTTTTCTCTCACTTTCACTCCCTGTAATCCCCTGCTTACTAGTGGCATTCCAGCCTCTCATCGGGTGAAATGATTAACATAATTTAAATAGAGCGTCAATAGCCATATTCTATTTCTTCTTGAATCGCGTTGATCTTTTTCCTTTCCTCAATCCTTCCTATAATCAGTATTTTCTCACACTTTCACTCCCTGTAATCCCCTGCGTACTAGTGGCATTCCGGCCTCTCATCGGGTGAAATGATTAACATAATTTAAATACAGCGTCAATGGCCATCTTTTATTTCTTCTTGAATCTCGTTCATCTTTTATCCTTTCCTCAATCCTCCCTATACTCAGTCTTTTCTCTCACTTTCACTCCCTGTAATCCCCTGCTTACTAGTGGCATTCCAGCCTCTCATCGGGTGAAATGATTAACATAATTTAAATAGAGCGTCAATAGCCATATTCTATTTCTTCTTGAATCGCGTTGATCTTTTTCCTTTCCTCAATCCTTCCTATAATCAGTATTTTCTCTCACTTTCACACCCTGTAATACCCTGCGTACTAGTGGCATTCCGGCCTCTCATCGGGTGAAATGATTAACATAATTTAAATACAGCGTCAATGGCCATCTTCTATTTCTTCTTGAATCTCGTTCATCTTTTGTCCTTTCCTCAATCCTCCCTATACTCAGTCTTTTCTCTCACTTTCACTCCCTGTAATCCCCTGCGTACTAGTGGCGTTCCCGCCTCTCATCGGGTGAAATGATTAACATAATTTAAATACAGCGTCAATGGCCATCTTCTATTTCTTCTTGAATCTCGTTCATCTTTTATCCTTTCCTCAATCCTCCCTATACTCAGTCTTTTCTCTCACTTTCACTCCCTGTAATCCCCTGCGTACTAGTGGCGTTCCCGCCTCTCATCGGGTGAAATGATTAACATAATTTAAATACAGCGTCAATGGCCATCTTCTATTTCTTCTTGAATCTCGTTCATCTTTTGTCCTTTCCTCAATCCTCTCTATACTCAGGTTTTTTCTCTCACTTTCACTCCCTGTAATCCCCTGCGTACTAGTGGCATTCCGGTCTCTCATCGGCTGAAATGATTAACATAATTTAAATACAGCGTCAATGGCCATCTTCTATTTCTTCTTGAATCCCGTTCATCTTTTATCCTTTCGTCAATCCTCCCTATACTCAGTCTTTTCTCTGACTTTCACTCCCTGTAATCCCCTGTGTACTAGTGGCGTTCCCGCCTCTCATCGGGTGAAATGATTAACATAATTTAAATACAGCGTCAATGGCCATCTTCTATTTATTCTTGAATCTCGTTCATCTTTTATCCTTTCCTCAATCCTCCCTATACTCAGGCTTTTCTCTCACTTTCACTCCCTGTAATCCCCTGCGTACTAGTGGCATTCCCGCCTTTCATGTGGTGAAATGATTAACATAATTTAAATACAGCGTCAATGGCCATCTTCTATTTCTTCTTGAATCACGTTCATCTTTTGTCCTTTCCTCAATCCTCTCTATACTCAGTCTTTTCTCTCACTTTCACTCCCTGTAATCCCCTGCGTACTAGTGGCGTTCCCGCCTCTCATCGGGTGAAATGATTAACATAATTTAAATACAGCGTCAATGGCCATCTTCTATTTCTTCTTGAATCTCGTTCATATTTTGTCCTTTCTTCAATCCTCCCTATACTCAGTCTTTTCTCTCACTTTCACTCCCTGTAATCCCCTGCGTACTAGTGGCATTCCAGCCTCTCATCGGGTGAAATGATTAACATAATTTAAATAGAGCGTCAATGGCCATATTCTATTTCTTCTTGAATCGCGTTGATCTTTTTCCTTTCCTCAATCCTTCCTATAATCAGTATTTTCTCTCACTTTCACTCCCTGTAATCCCCTGCGTACTAGTGGCATTCCGGCCTCTCATCGGGTGAAATGATTAACATAATTTAAATACAGCGTCAATGGCCATCTTCTATTTCTTCTTGAATCTCGTTCATCTTTTATCCTTTCCTCAATCCTCCCTATACTCAGTCTTTTCTCTCACTTTCACACCCTGTAATCCCCTGCGTACTAGTGGCGTTCCCGCCTCTCATCGGGTGAAATGATTAACATAATTTAAATACAGCGTCAATGGCCATCTTCTATTTCTTCTTCAATCCCGTTCATCTTTTATTCTTTCCTCAATCCTCCCTATACTCAGTTTTTTCTCTCACTTTCACTCCCTGTAATCCCCTGCGTACTAGTGGCATTCCGGCCTCTCATCGGGTGAAATGATTAACATAATTTAAATCCAGCGTCAATGGCCATCTTCTATTTCTTCTTGAATCTCGTTCATCTTTTGTCCTTTCTTCAACCCTCCCTATACTCAGTCTTTTCTCTCACTTTCACTCCCTGTAATCCCCTGCGTACTAGTGGCGTTCCCGCCTCTCATCGGGTGAAATGATTAACATAATTTAAATACAGCGTCAATGGCCATCTTCTATTTCTTCTTGAATCTCGTTCATCTTTATCCTTTCCTCAATCCTCCCTATACTCAGTTTTTTCTCTCACTTTCACTCCCTGTAATCCCCTGCGTACTAGTGACATTCCGGCCTCTCATCGGGTGAAATGATTAACATAATTTAAATCCAGCGTCAATGGCCATCTTCTATTTCTTCTTGAATCTCGTTCATATTTTGTCCTTTCTTCAATCCTCCCTATACTCAGTCTTTTCTCTCACTTTCACTCCCTGTAATCCCCTGCGTACTAGTGGCATTCTCGCCTCTCATCGGGTGAAATGATTAACATAATTTAAATAGAGCGTCAATAGCCATATTCTATTTCTTCTTGAATCGCGTTGATCTTTTTCCTTTCCTCAATCCTTCCTATAATCAGTATTTTCTCTCACTTTCACTCCCTGTAATCCCCTGCGTACTAGTGGCATTCCGGCCTCTCATCGGGTGAAATTATTAACATAATTTAAATACAGCGTCAATGGCCATCTTCTATTTCTTCTTGAATCTCGTTCATCTTTTATCCTTTCCTCAATCCTCCCTATACTCAGTCTTTTCTCTCACTTTCACACCCTGTAATCCCCTGCGTACTAGTGGCGTTCCCGCCTCTCATCCGGTGAAATGATTAACATAATTTAAATACAGAGTCAATGGCCATCTTCTATTTCTTCTAGAGTCTCGTTCATCTTTTGTCTTTTTCCTCAATCCTCCCTATACTCAGTCTTTTCTCTCACTTTCACTCCCTGTAATCCCCTGCGTACTAGTGGCATTCCGGCCTCTCATCGGTGAAATGATTAACATAATTTAAATACAGCGTCAATGGCCATCTTCTATTTCTACTTGAATCTCGTTCATCTTTTATCCTTTCCTCAATCCTCCCTATACTCAGTCTTTTCTCTCACTTTCACTCCCTGTAATCCCCTGCGTACTAGTGGCATTCCGGCCTCTCATCGGGTGAAATGATTAACATAATTTAAATACAGCGTCAATGGCCATCTTCTTTTTCTTATTGAATCTCGTTCATCTTTTGTCCTTTCCTCAATCCTCCCTATACTCAGGCTTTTCTCTCACTTTCTGTCCCTGTAATCCCCTGCGTACTAGTGGCGTTCCCGCCTCTCATCGGGTGAAATGATTAACATAATTTATATACGGCGTCAATGGCCATCTTCTATTTCTTCTTGAATCTCGTTCATCATTTAGCCTTTCCTCAATCCTCACTATACTCAGTCTTTTCTCTCACTTTCACTCCCTGTAATCCCCTGCGTACTAGTGGCATCCCCGCCTCTCATGGGTTGAAATGATTAACATAATTTAAATACAGCTTCAATGACCATCTCTTATTTCTTCTTGAATCTCCTTCATCTTTTGTCCTTTCCCCAATCCTCCCTATACTCAGGCTTTTCTCTCACTTTCACTCCCTGTAATCCCCTGCATACTAGTGGCATTCCGGCCTCTCATCGGGTGAAATGATTAACATAATTTAAATACAGCGTCTATCACCATCTTCTATTTCTTCTTGAATCTCGTTCATCTTTTGTCCTTTCCACAATCCTCCCTATCCTCAGTCTTTTCTCTCACTTTCACTCCCTGTAATCCCCTGCGTACTAGTGGCATCCCCGCCTCTCATGGGTTGAAATGATTAACATAATTTAAATAGAGCGTCAATGGCCATCTTCTATTTCTTCTTGAATCTCGTTCATCTTTTTCCTTTCCTCAATCCTCCTTATACTCAGTCTTTTCTCTCACTTTCACTCCCTGTAATCCCCTGCGTACTAGTGGCATTCCCGCCTCACATGGGGTGAAATGATTAACAAAATTTAAATACATCGTCAATGGCCATCTTCTTTTTTTTCTTGAATCTCGTTCATCTTTTGTACTTTCCTCAATCCTCCCTATACTCAGTCTTTTCTCTCACTTTCACTCCCTGTAATCCCCTGCGTACTAGTGACATTCCCGACTCTCATCGGGTGAATTGATTAACATAATTTAAATACAGCGTCAATGGCCATCTTCTATTTCTTCTTGAATCTCGTACATCTTTTATCCTTTCCTCAATCCTCCCTATACTCAGTCTTTTCTCTCACTTTCAATCCCTGTAATCCCCTGCGTACTAGTGGCATTCCCGCCTCACATGGGGTGAAATGATTAACAAAATTTAAATACAACGTCAATGGCCATCTTCTATTTCTTCTTGAATCTCGTTCATCTTTTATCCTTTCCTCAATCCTCCTTATACTCAGTCTTTTCTCTCACTTTCACTCCCCGTAATCCCCTGCCTACTAGTCGAATTTCGGCCTCTCATCGGGTGAAATGATTAACAGAATTTAAATAGTGCGTCAATGGCCATCTTCTATTTCTTCTTGAATCTCGTTCATCTTTTTCCTTTCCTCAATCCTCCCTATACTCAGTCTTTTCTCTCACTTTCACTCCCTGTAATCCCCTGCGTACTAGTCGCATTCCGGCCTCTCATCGGGTGAAAAGATTAACATAATTTAAATACAGCGTCAATGGCAATCTTCTATTTCTTCTTGAATCTCGTTCATCCTTTGTTTTTTCCACAATCCTCCCTATACTCAGTCTTTTCTCTCACTTTCACTCCCTGTAATCCCCTGCGTAGTAGTGGCATTCCCGCCTCTCATGGGATGAAATGATTAACATAATTTAAATACAGCATCAATTGCCATCTTCTATTTTTTCTTGAATCTCGTTCATCTTTTTTCCTTTCCTCAATCCTCCCTATACTCAGTCTTTTCTCTCACTTTCACTCCCTGTAATCCGCTGCGTACTAGTGGCGTTCCCGCCTCTCATCGGGTGAAATGATTAACATAATTTAAATACAGCTTCAATGGCCATCTTCTATTTCTTCTTGAATCTCGTTCATCTTTTTTCCTTTCCTCAATCCTTCCTATACTCAGTCTTTTCTCTCACTTTCACTCCCTGTAATCCCCTGCGTACTAGTGGCATTCCCGACTTCCTTGAGTACGATGATGAAAAAACACAAGGAAATACAATATAACTCGTTGGAGAAAGTCTTTTCTTTTGTACGCCTTTATTTCAAATGTGCTAAATAGTAGGCGCTTGCGTTTATCGAAAGTTAAAAATCAATTATAGTCGTGGTTCTTACACGCTCCGATTGAAAAAATGCAAGAATTAAATAAAAGAGAAACCCTTATTTAGCATCCAAATGTGATAATCACGTGGCCTCTCGCGTCTATGGCTTCGAATCCTACGCCCTTTGGACCATCGAGACGGCGCACTGGTCCGATCTTTCGTGTCCATTGAGTAACTCCCCCGGGAAAACCTACCAGTTAGGCATATTCCGCAACAATCAGTGTTTGCTGACTTGGTCTCGTCCTGTGACGATCTGATGACCACCCTACCATCTACCAGTTCGACCTACCATCTACCAGCTGATGACGACTTTGCATCCTCTGGAAGGACGTCGTCCGCCTGCACCTCTACTAGATTAATCCGGTGCTGGACGATCTTCCGACGCCATGCTAAGACCGTGAAAGCTAGAAGGACGAGGTGTACTTGTGGGTTCAACACCTTCGTATCGTGGGATCTGGAAAATAGTGTAATTAATAAGTTTGTGACAAGCGACCATTTTCAGAACATTAATCGCATACAACAATACCATGAAAAACAGATAAACAATTTTAAGATTTAACCATTAAATCAATTGCAACGTTTACTTTGTCGCTTCTTTGTATTTCCGAACATCCCCCACATTAATATGGTGCTGGAGGATCTCCCGATGCTCTGTCGATTCTGTGACAGCAGGAGGGACAATGTGGTCCTCATGTGCTGAACGCCTTCATGGCATGAGATTTAACAACAGCAGTAGAAGCATTACAGCAATAAACAATTTAAAAAAAAAATGTTTAAATGCGTGTTCCGAAAAGGAAATACATATTAAATATTATTTTAAAAAAATAAGGAATAAACTTTAGGTCATTATATTAAGCGGAAACAGTTTCCGGCCATATTCATTCCGTCAGTGTTCAAAGTGATTCTAAGCTCTCTTTTCCCTTTTTCATCGGAAGTTATGTTGGCAATAACTTTAGAAACAAATGGACAATAGGTCAAGGCACCGTCAGAGTAACGTACCGGAAGTCAATAGCCACAACATTTCGGAAGTACTTATTCTCTTCCGGTCCTTTTTACTGCAAATACGCAATGTTGCCATGCATAGTGTGGGAATTGGGCCATTCATCAATTCGTCGACAAATACCAAACATTAATATAAACCATTAAATGATGCATTTGCTGGGGGAGGGGCATATTCAACATTTGATAATTTTGTGGCAATTCACACTTAAAGGTTTTAGGCAGTTTTGATCAACATTTCTTTTCATGGTTAGCTGTAAGGAAGTGTGAATGTAAGACTACCTTGCACTTCAGTAAAATAATAATAATATTTATTAAGAATTTATTACAAGAAATATCAAGTTTTACGGAAGCATTGTTGACAATTATATATTTAGTTACATAACAAATAAATAAAACTAATATAAATTTTGATGCTATATTTGATTTGTTGTTAGATATTTTTCATTTTCTCTTTTGTTACTATCAGCATTTTAGAATACTTTGGCTGCAATGCTAAGTGTCCTAAGTTGAACAAACTGCAGCTATTTCATTTGTTTTGTTACCTCTCTTTTTCCATTAGAAAAAAGCAATCTAAAAACAATAGTCGTTGCCCATCAAGGGCAATAACAACATTCTGAAATTTAGAATAATCTTATTCCATTTCAAAAATAAAGCTTGTAAAAAGGATTATTTTAAATTAATATACAAGCAATACAATACTTTTGACAAAAAACCTTTATGATTTCACTATAATTATATAACAATAATGTAATGACAAATTTACAGTTTATGTTACTTCATCTCATTTGTATGGGATTTTCTTTTCCTTGCTGCAGCTTTGGCTCTTTTGATTGCAATCTGGTTCTCTCTTGGCAGAGATTTCTTTTTGCGAGGCATACTGCTGCCATATGTGATAGGCAACAATAAATTACTGAAGAACTCAAAATTGATCACTGCATTTAAGCATTACATATGAAGCTACCTTTTAAAAGTTCAACGATAATTCTTCTACTGCCACTTAATTTAAAGACAATTTGATATACGTAGATCCTTACTTTCTGTACAAAAAATTATACACTGGGGTTTTACTACAGACTTTCTTATTGCATTGATGGAGACACAGATAATGTAATGTCAAGGTACACCCACTTCATTTTATATACACTATATATGGCCCCTTTCTGTGTAGGAGGGGTGTATTCAACATTTGATAATTTTACGGCAATTCACGTTTAAAGGTTTTAAGCAGTTTTGATCAACATTTCTTTTCATGGTTAGCTGTAAGGAAGTGTAAATGTAAGACTACCTTACACTTAAATAAAATAATAACAATAATAATATTTATTAAGAATTTATTACAAGAAATATCAATTTTTACGGAAACATTATTGACAATTACTGTTGTAGCAAACCTACGGACCATAATGGGTATGTCGCCATTCACATAAATACAGTATTAAATACTGTATGTTGGTCTACAGTTGGAGATTCGTCTCCAGCTGTGCTGGTTAAAATCTCTGCCTCCGGGCAGATAGGATATCCAGACAAGGCTATGACGAAGGGCAGAGACCTGTCTCGGGAAACAGCTACCCGACCCGGTTTTTGAGGCGATTGGCAGATATCCTGCAGTTGGACATTCATTGTGGAATCCACTTGACTTACTTCTAGCTGTTATCTATTTCTACGCGCCGCTGGCGAATCTTATGTGTGTTGTTCTTGTCCTAATTATTATCGTTCATTACCAACCTTCGTGTGATTATACTGTTCAGTAACCTTCCTTAGGTTACAACAGTTACATAACAAATAAATAAAAATATAAATTTTGATGCTATATTCGATTTGTTGTTGGGTATTTTTCATTTTCTCTTTTGTTGTTGTCACTATTTTGAAATACTTTGGCTGCAATGCTAAGTTTCCTAAGTTGGAGCTATTTCGTGTATGCTTTGTTATCTCTCTTTTCCATTAGAAGAAAACAATCTAAGAACAATAGTCATTTTGATGGACAATAGCGAAGTTCTCAAATTTAGAAAGAGCTTATTATATTTAAAAAATAAAGCCTGTAAAAAGGATTATTTTAAATTAATATAGGAGCAATAATAAAATACTTTTGACAAAAAACTTAATGATTTCACTGTAATTATGTAAGAATAAAGTATTCTGCAAACAAATCTACAGTTTATGTTACCTCATCTCATTGCATGGTTATGAACTATAAACCTAAACTGAGCTTGAAATATTGGATAATCGGCTCTAATTTTGTGTAAAATACATAAATATTATATAATGAATAATTTGCAGTTTTCAATTTTTTGTAGAATACGCCCCTCCTCTGTCGAACACGTTAAATAACAAAAACACATTTCAGATTTCCTTCTCCGCCAAGAGATAAATTTCAAGCAATTGTAACTTTTATTTCGCAGTCAGTATATATAGTAAGAAATTAATCATTTGAGATGTTTCACAAATCAGCTGAATCGATGCCTGGGTTGGGTAACGGATAACGGAGCGGTAATTTGGCAGGCCGAGTTCAAATTTCAGTAGAGGCTGTCATGTTCACCCCGCAGATAAAACATGTATAAATGTATTTGTTATCCCTATCGAAGCTATAGATAAAATAGTAAGGTAGACTATCTAGACTTGATTGGTAAAAACCTACAAGAAGGAGATTTCTGAATTCAGAACTGCGACAAAAGGCATTGAATCATTCAACAAATTTTTCGAAGACACGGCACACCACAGATAATAAATAAAAGGAACATGTGGAGAGCCTTGATCGTCTGTGGGGAGCGTGGATTGATTTTAGTGTCGCCATTATGAAGAGGGCTCCCTTTCTGAATCGATAACTAATCATTATTTATCGATTCTGAAAAGTGCCACGGAGAGTTTAAATGTTAATCTACAAAAAATATTTAAAAAAAAAAAATCATTATTTTTTTTTTTTTTTTTTTAGGGCAGGACCACTGTATTTAAGTTGTCCCGGATCTGGTATTAGGCATGTAATACAGAGCAGAATTATGTTGTAATTGTGTAATCACAGCAGAAATCGCATTCTATAAGACATTTCGGGGAGTTGTGGTTAAAATTGTCCTTCAGGATATCCGATGACGCCATCCCAGTAAACATTTCAACTGAAAGAAGAAGAAGAAGAAGAAGAAGAAGAAGAAGAAGAAGAAGAAGAAGACCAACAACAACAACAACAACAACAACAATGCAAAGCCAGTTTCTCACGACTGGACAACAACATTTATTGGGTCGTGTCCCTGACCCGAACAAACGCGTAACATTATCCGTTGCATATTTGTGTTACTACAAGGGAGGATCGAGTTTCCGTTTGAATTGCTTTGTTAAGCAACGACACACGTGGTTAGCGAATATTTGTTTTTGAGAAGTCTTCATCGCTTCCAGATGACGCGCTTCTTGTTCGGGGTTGACGATAAAAAAAGTCGGGGCAGAATAAAATTAAATTAAACAGCATGAGAATAATGACACAAGAGGGTGCTTTTCAAAAGTGCTTCTTGTGGGTGGCAAAAGGTTTTCTCAAAAAAACATCATCATTCGAAACATAATAACATAATAAGCATAAAAACCATGCCATAGATAGATAGATAGATAGATAGATAGATAGATAGATATGAAAAGAATGAGATAGATAGATAGATAGATAGATAGATAGATATGAACAGACTGAGATAGATAGATAGATAGATAGATAGATAGATAGATAGATAGATAGATAGATATGAAAAGAATGAGATAGATAGATAGATAGATAGATAGATAGATATGAAAAGAATGAGATAGATAGATAGATATGAAAAGAATGAGATAGATAGATAGATAGATAGATAGATAGATAGATAGATAGATATGAAAAAAATGAGATAGATAGATAGATAGATAGATAGATAGATAGATAGATAGATAGATAGATAGATGTGAACAGAATATGAGAGACGTTAAGAAGGCTTAGAATGATAATGATTCTACTTATAATCGTAGATCTAACGTGGTGAAGACTGGAGAATGGAACGGTCGAAACGTTATGGTAACTACAAAAGCAACACAAGGATTGACTTCAAACGTCCAGATAACCTTTGGGGAACGATAAGGACTCTTATAAGAGTAGAATTTATCGTTCCAACAAGAAGATTGTAGAATGGAACGACAGAAACGTAATGGTAGCCATAAAAGCAACACAAGGATTTTCTTTAAAAGTCCGGACAACTTTTTGAAGAAAAAGGGATCTTATAATAAGTGTAGAAACTATCTTTCCTACGAGAGTAGACGTCAAGAAGGCTGGAGAATAAAACGACCGAAACGTTATGGTAGCTATAAAAGCAACACAAGTATTGACTTCAAAAATCCAGACAACTTTTTGAACTATAAGGGCTCTTATAATAAATGTAGAAGCTATCTTTCCTACGAGAGTAGACGTCAAGAAGGCTGGAGAATAGAACGACCGAAACGTTACGGTAGCTAAAAAAGCAACACAAGTATTGACTTCAAAAATCCAGACAACTTTTTGAACTATAAGGGCTCTTATAATAAATGTAGAAGATATCTTTCCTACGAGAGTAGACGTCAAGAAGGCTGGAGAAGAGAACGACCGAAACGTTACGGTAGCTATAAAAGCAACACAAGTATTGACTTCAAAAATCCAGACAACTTTTTGAACTATAAGGGCTCTTATAATAAATGTAGAAGCTATCTTTCCTACGAGAGTAGACGTCAAGAAGGCTGGAGAATAGAACGACCGAAACGTTACGGTAGCTATAAAAGCAACACAAGTATTGACTTCAAAAATCCAGACAACTTTTTGAACTATAAGGGCTCTTATAATAAATGTAGAAGCTATCTTTCCTACGAGAGTAGACGTCAAGAAGGCTAGAGAATAGAACGACCGAAACGTTACGGTAGCTATAAAAGCAACACAAGTATTGACTTAAAAAATCCAGACAACTTTTTGAACTATAAGGGCTCATATAATAAATGTAGAAGCTATCTTTCCTACGAGAGTAGACGTCAAGAAGGCTGGAGAATGGAACGGCCGAAAAGTTTTGGTAGCTATAAAACAACACGAGGATTGACTTCAAAAATCCGGATAACGTTTTAAAGAAAAAGGGATCTTAAAATAAGTGTAGAAGCTATCTTTCCTACGAGATTAAATGTCAAGTATGCTGGATGGCGACGGCAATAACCACATGAAGAAAAACATCAAAAGTCCAGGCAAGTTATGTACTTTTAAAATACCTAAGCACAGAATATAATGTAAAAATAATAATGACTTATTTTCTAATGTGCCGCCTTTATTCATAAGCTCACCTAACATGAGTTCCATTCTTTTCGCTTGATAACCTGAAAATCTATAGATTTTCATCTTTTGCGTTGCTTTCAAATCGCGCTAAACGTCAATATCCCCACCTAGAGACATTAAACCGTTCCTAATCAAGGGTATTGACGAGGCAATCATTTCTAGCTTTTGAAAAATGGCCCCGTTAATATGAAGAAAACTTCCTTCTGAATTTCTCAGATAAGGATTTGTTTTTACTCATTCTTTTAGTCAAGTGTCACCCGTTATCTCTTTCCCTTACCCTCATAATCTTCACTTCCTACCCCACCCTGATTTTTCATCCCTATCACACCCCTTCATCATAACCATTTTCAGTAACTGTCTACCATGTTTTTTAATTTATTGAGTTTTTTTTTTTTAAAGCCAGAAAATATTTTTAGATTATGAGAAATTTTTTTTAGATGATAATGGTTAAGTGATACAATCTTTACTAATTAACCCATAGCTGGAGGAGAAGAGGTGGTTTTATATTATTCCCAAGGGTATTTGCACGTAAGTGAATATAATGAATGAAACGGGAATTGAAACTCGGTCCTCCGATTAAAAATTCTAAGCCATTATCCATTACACCACCCATACGTCCAAACTTACAACACCTGATATTTTCAAACGGTCGCCCATCTAGGATCTGGCCAAGTTCGATGTTGCTTAATTTCGGTGATCGTACGGGGACCGATGTTTTCAACGTGATATGGTCTACACTGAGGTTCTCTTAAACCTTGTACTGGGAGAACTTTAATATAAAAAAATATTAAAGTCGCGCAAATGTTATCATCATAACGTTTCGGCCGTTGTTCTCTCCGGCCTTCTTCAGGTGTTTGTCGTTCATTTTTAACTTTCAGGGAATTTTTGGATTGAACCTTCTGCTGGCTACAATAGGTCACAGGATTAAAACGCTGATTCGGGGTTTTACTGACATCGTCATTGTTAGTTCAATCTCTGGACCGGGCAGTGAGTGCATGGATTTTGGGGAAACAGGACGACAATTAACTGAACAGCACTAAATAAGAAAAAGTCGAGATATCCCTAGAGATGAACAGTGGAATGAAAACGGTAATGTGCATAGATTAGATAAAAGCTTTAGTTCGAAATCCCTTGAAGTTTAACCGAATGGCTACGTACCTGAAGAAGCACAGAGTTCACAATGGCCGAAACGTGATAATGATGACGATAAAAATCTAGACATTAGTCGGACTGTAAAAAAAAGTAGTTAAAAAACCTCTCACATTTATCACAACGTTTCGGCGTTGTACGCTCCGGCCTTCTTCAGATGTTTGGAATGTCGAAATGAACTCTTTATTTCGCTCACTGGGGTAGACTGTTCTCGTCCCACGTGCCATGTTTAATGGATGTCAGTTATCACTCCTTTTAATTACCCTCTCCAAGTTCTCCACTGCCTTAATCGGGTATTGAACTCACACCTTTTGGGTCCTGACACTGGATCTAACTAACGCCTTTATACACTGTGCCATGTGTCCTTGAGGAACTAGAACAGTCTACTCCAGTGAGCGAAATAAAGGTTTCAGTTCGACATTCCAACCACCGGAAGAGTGCCAGAGCGTACAACGGCCGAAACGTTGTAATAAATATGGCAACAAAGATGGAGACAATAGTATGAATAATGTAAATAGTGTACATAATACCTCATCTCAGAAATATAGACAGATACTGAAGGGCCGAAACGTTGTAATAAATATGGCGACAAAGATGAGGACAATAGTCCGAATAATGTAAATAATGTACATAATACCTCATCTCAGAAATATAGACAGATACTGAAGGGCCGAAACGTTGTAATAAATATGGCGACAAAGATGAGAACAATAATCTGAATAATATAAATAGAGTACATAATACCTCATCTCAGAAATATAGACAAAAAATCTCATATATTAAGGCGTCGGTCTGTTAATTTGGTGTCATTGTGATTTCAATGCCTGGATCGGGTAGTAAAGACTCAGTGGAAACTGCAAAAATTGAGTAGTATTAAAAAAAAAAGAACGAGACGAGATATTCCGAGACAAAGAGAGTACAATGAGAACAAACTATTCCTGCAGATTAAATCATTTTGTTTGGAAATTCTCAGGTTACACGGGTAGATAGACACCTGAGAAAGACCGCAGGGTACAATGGCCGAAACGTCGTGATAACGACGAAAATGGAAAACATTAGTCTAACTGAAAATAAATAAAATTGAAAACTGTCACATTGACGCATATTTCCCACGCGAAAACCCAAAAATTAACCTTCTCTTTCATTAAACTATTTCGATAAGCGCCACAGGAAAATTTTGACATTTTGACCAAAGTGGTCTTACTCTCCACATCTGTTCAAGTTCGGTATTTTGTACCAAAGTCATAAATGAATGAAATTATTTGTGGGATCAATCGTTGACATGAACAAACCAGACAACAATGAAGTTTTATTCAGAAAAGTCTTAATTCTCTTAGGCTAGGTCGATCTGTGGTTGACATTGGTTTCCGCATTCTTTGTTCCTGCAGCGTGAGAAATATTCCATTGAATTTTTTGGTAGTTGCATTTCCGGTTAACAAAATAAGGTGTGGGTTTTTGTTTTTTTTTTCTCTTTATCCAAACAGAGGATTGAACTTGTGCATCCGTCCTCATTACTCTCCTTCGGCAACAAAAGGATGTATCAAGTGTCTAAGTTCCTTATCGATAGCCGGTGGATCAACTATAATCATAAGTATTGTGTCAAAAACATCTGGAAAGTTTATTACGTGGAAATAAATGACAATAAAACGTATTTCCGTTCGTTGATAAATTATTCCTTTTATTCAAAAGAAGCTATGGGAAAATAAAGGCCCGACCTTGTAACAGGATCAATGACATTTATTTGGGAAGGTCTGATTGCCCTGAAAATCAGTTTGCAATGATTGCCAAGTACCAGACGATCGTCAAATCGATGCCAATAAAATCTTAGGCGGTCTTATATGACGTAGGCGGCCCTAAAGAATTGAAAAGGTGTCAAACCGTACTAAAAGACTATACTTAATATAGTAACAGGTGAGCGCACGTGCACACACACACACAACACACACACGCATATATATATATATATATATATAGAGAGAGAGAGAGATGCCTCCAATTTTTGCCAAAAAAGAAGGCCCCAAATTTAAAAAAAAAACAAAGTTTTATCTTCAAAGATGTTTATGTTATTATTAAGAGGAAAGAAGAAAGTATTTATTATTATTTTATTACTTTTTTTTTATCCTTTCGAGCACGTTCGAAATTTTGGTTAAAAATCTTGTTTCTTACGCCATCGGGCGGTGCAAGGATTACGATGGTAAATTTAGCGTCTTTTTTGGCGTTAAAAGACACATTGATTTTTAAAAATCAAGTAATTGTTGAATTTTAAGGAGACTTTCACGAATTATTCACAAACGAATGAAATTATTTCTGAAACAAAATCTGAAAATCTTGGTAAAAATATTTTTTTTTTACAGCTCTTACCCACCAACTTAATTTTATGAAATTTTGTGATTAAATTTTGGTCCGAATATTTTTTATATTAGTTAAAACAAGACACATTGGAGAATGTAAATCATCATTAAAAAAAAGAAAAAAGTTACGCATTTACCAAAATCGTAAAATAAAAAATGCAATAAAACTATCGCACTAATTAGAAACTGCTTTGATAAATTAGATATATTAAATTCAGTATTGTCTTAAGAAAAAGAAACATCGATAAATAATGAATTTTTACAAGAATTGCTTCATTTTTTTTATTTTAATTATAATAATTTATAATGTTTTAAATCTTTTAAATTTTAAATTAATTTCAGCCTTTTCGGTAATATTATTAAGTCTAAACTATAAATGGAAAAGCGTAATACAAATCATGAAACACCAATACTTTTAAAAGAATTTTTTATTAGTGCCGATTTTTGTAAGTATAATCGACCCTACAGGACATTATCCGAAAATAGGAGCGATAATTATAGTACATTTAAAGCCAACATTTCTAAAATTCAATAAAACATACATTAGATTAGGGGGAATATTTTCTTCAGTTTTTAAGATTACTGAGTACTTAAAAATTATATTAAAAAAGCGCACACGTGATTTTCTTCAATTATGTTTTACAGATAAAATCTCTGCAGAACAGCATTAAATTTGTCATCACCTTGTCAAATGCAAAAACACGGCTACTGTAGGTTAAAAATGTACCAATGATTTATTATTTAAGTATACACGCAAATACACACACATTTCTTTCTTTCGTCTTTGGATCTGCTGAAGCTTAAAAAGACAAAACACGACATTAAATCTAGTTTCAATGAATGGGTTTTCCATTCAATGCATACATATATATATATATATAGTAAAGGTAAAAAATCCGTTGGTATACAATCCAAGTGGATCATAATAATATATGGGTGAGCTCTGTATCAATTTTTAAACTTCAGTCTTTCTTAAATATTAAATTTTAAATCTCTTATTCCGACACTGAATACAGTTTAGCGTCTGGATTGAATAAGACTGACCTACTTGACGTCAGCTGAAATAGACTATACCCATGAGGTAATTTGGGATTTCTCTGTTGTGTAATATATATATATATATATATATATATATATATATATATATATATATACACATATATATATATATACCTCTGTGTGTGTATATGTGATTTGAGAATGAAGAGAATCCAATTCCAACGTTCGTAATATTCAATTTAAAAGAGAGCTCAATACAAAGTAAAGCAATGTTCTTTATTTTAGGATATTACATCAAAGAATGTAAAAAATTCTACACAAATACAATCCTGTTTTGATGCCTACCAACACGTCATCAGGCGTTAGTGAATGACTGGTTAGCAGTTATTGAGATTTAAAAACAACATACACGAGAAAAGAAAGAGATTGTATGTTGTTTTTTAAATGAAAAGAAAGGTTAAAAGAGGTTGTATGTTGTTTTTAAATCTCAATAAATTGTTTGTTAACCAGTTATTTACTAACGCCTGATGAGATGTGTTAATATACATCGAAACATGATTGCATTTTTGTGGCGTTTTCTACATGCTTTTTATGTAATATCCTAAAATAAAGTAAAATAATAAAGTATATACCTATATATATATATATATATATATATATATATAGAGAGAGAGAGAGAGAGAGAGAGAGAATTATTGAAAAAGGGTTTTTTCATTTAACTCATGTTTACTTCAAAGATTAATGGTTACCTTGATGCAAACACTCGTCAGAACAGAGTCAAACTGCTAATATTTCTCGATTTCTTTGTACTTTTGTGTTGTGTTATGAGTGTGTTACTTTTCTTTTATGTTATGGTTGAATTTTTGTGTGTGTATGTATTTTTGTGCGGATCTGTGTTTATGCTTGTGTATGTTTGCGTGTTAGTGTGTGCGCGTCTATCTGTGTGTTTATGTTTATGTGTGTGTGCACGTTCGCGCCCCGACAGGCTTTCACGATTGTTTTTATTTTCTAATTTTGCTTTTGTGTATTTAATATGTCGTTTTGCGTTTTGTAAAAAGTGTAGTTGTGGTAATTTACTTGTGCTTTCTTTCTTTGCTTATTACTTTGCTGCTTATTTTGTTGATGAGAGTGTGTGTATGTTTTTGCGTTTTATAAAGGGTGTAGTTGTGGTGAGTTGTAAGTTGGGCTTGTGTCTGTTTTGTGTGGCTGGGTATTATTTTGTTGGTTATTATTTGTTGATATTGTGGTGACTTTTTTCTGTGTGGATTGTGTTTGGGATTGGTATGGATTAGATGTTAGGTATGTATTACATATTGTGCCTATGAACACTAATCGGTATGTCCCAATCCTCATAAATACGTTGGATACTATTGTAAGTGTGTGTGCGTGTGTATGTGTGTGTGTGTATGTGTGTGTGTTTAGGGGGTAATATGGTGGTTCGACTTTGTGATGGTATTGTATTTTTTGTTGTATTTCATTTCGTTTCATATTAACATTTAGGTAGCAAAGTACATGTTTGTTTGAATGTCTGCATTTTCCCATTACTTCATTCCTTTTGTTCAATGGTTTTTTTTCGTTTTTTTATTTTGCATTCAGCGTTGTGGGGACCTGTCTCTAAAGGTAAGAGCTGATCTTTAGAATATATATATATATATATATATATATATATATATATATAAGTGTATGTGTGTGTGTGTGTGTGTGTGAAGTAGTATATAGTTTTAAGGTGTACTATATTTACGGGATAAAATGATCAATATCAGAGGTAGGGCGTACGTAAATATATGAAAGTGAAACAGCCAGATGCCTCTGAGTGTTGACTTCAGTGTTCACTTTTATATATACATATATATATATATATATATAGGTTATTTTAGGGTATTACATCGAAAAACATGTCAAAGTTGCTACACCATTACAGTCGTGTTTCGATGCGTATAAACGCATTTATAATCGCCTGATGAGATGCATTTGATTGATTGAAACACGGCTGCAATTGTGTAGCGATTTTGACATTTTTTTAATGTAATATCCTAAAATAAATAATATTGCTCTTCTTTATATAGAGACCTCTTTTAAATTAAGTGTTCCTAATGTTGGAATTGTAGTCTATTTTTTTTCATCTTACATATATATATATATATATATATATATATATATATATATATATACAATTACAAGGTTGGTATACATGGAATAAAATTCCAATAACCAAAAACACTATTCTTAAGAGAGTGCTCAATCCCGAGTAGAGCTAATAATATTTATTCAAATCTAATATATGCATGTTATAAGATCGACATAACATGCATGTTATAAATTTGAATAAATATTATATATATATATATATATATATATATATATATATATATATATATATATATATACGGCGGAATAAACGAAGAAATATTTGTTAAAATCGTACACTTTAAAAAGTGATCAATTTCAAGTAAGAAAACCAAACTTTCAGATCGATTTAAAAAGATGAGAACGCTGATCGGAACCCTACCACGGTTTTGGTCGCCGAGGTCTCGTCAGGTGATATATACCAGGTTTACCAGATCTCCACCCCCAATCCTCTTTGAACGGCGAGGGAGGCACTTCTGGTCAAATGGGTAGCCTTCTCTGTCGCCTTTGATTCACTGCCATCTACGCCATCGCCACCAGGATAGAGAAAGGGGCAGGGAGAGAAAATGACGATCCCGAGGCCCGGATGATATATATATATATATATATATATATATATTTTTTTTCTTGGATTGATTTCAGTTTGTGACCCTGGGTTTCAAGCTCTTGCGATCGTTAAACTGATTATTTTTTTTTTAATTTTGGGTTTATGTAGATTGTGTGTATTGGTGTTATTATGGAAGAGGGGGAAATCGTCATCGTGATGTCACACATGCTAACGCAAACATAGATGCATGTCCAACCAAATTTGTTAGCTCTATCTTGAGCGCTTTCTAATAAGTACCGCGCATATAATATATATATATATATATATATATATATATATATATATATATATATATACACACAATTTCCACGTATATATATATATGTGTGTGTGTGCGTGTGTGTGTGTGTGTGTGTGTGTTTTGAACAATAAAAAATATTGAAAAATTTAAATTTTCAGACACACTGGGTTGTATTAGGTTGGTGCAAAAATAATGTCGTTTTCTCACACATCTTAATATGTGAGAAAACGACATTATTTTTGCACCAACCTAATATATTAATATTTTTTCTTTTATTATTTCAATTAGGTTCCTCGGCTAGTTTCAGCCAGCATGGCCATCATTACGAGAAAAATCCCTACTCTAAACAACAGTACTGAATGGCCGTCTCTGAAGAAAGTGAACTTTGTCTGTAGTTTTCATTTGTTTTCTTATCGTTAATTTTGGTCAGTCCTTATGTTGGTTAAAAGGGCCTCTTTCAATTTGTTTTTAAGATACAGGATGGGAGAATCCTGAGTTTCAGAATTCCCCCACTTGGTCATTTTGACAGTTTTATTGTTTGGTGGGAAGGAGATGTTTGTGTTAAGTGTATGTTATCGTTTAGTTTTTGGAGTGGTCTGTGATGCGTGTATATATTTGTGCAAGTGTTTGTATATGTGTGAGACCTCAACACCTCTACAAACATGTTGTGTGGGTGAGAAATGTGGGTAGGGCTTGATTTATGGGTTTATATATTATATATATATACACACACAAACATATATATTTATATTTTCGGTTGTCTTCTCGAGTGAGAGTGTTGAATGACATTCAACACCTTCGCTTGATAAGACACCAGAAATGTTGAAACAAAATGGCTATTTTGTAGTGTTTTCATAACATTTTTATGTTATAATTTTTGAATAAATGATTATATTTGCTCTACTCTGTATTGGCGACTCTTTTAAGAATAGATAGATAGATAGATAGATAGATAGATAGATAGATAGATAGATAGATAGATAGATAGATAGAGTGAAGTACATAGTTTCTTATTGGAATTTACTTTGTATGCACCAATCCTATACTTGTAGATATATATATATATATATATATATATATATATATATATATATATATATATATAGCCTGAAGAGGATTGGCAAAGACCGAATGAGCCAACGGCCAGCATGCAGCTAGGAGATGGAATATATTTAAATATTTTAAAAATCCTGCGATTGCAGCATCATGCGGCATGTGACAGTGTGCACAAGTATAGGACATCATTTTAAAGGGTGTTCCAATAACCTGGACCGATTTTAAACTTAATTCACATTTAAAATCGGTCCAAATTATTGGAACTCACTTTATAATTTATAACGGAGAAAGTATGCATTGCAGGATAGAGGCAATTGACTACTTTAAAACCTTTCACTTATTCTCAAAAATAAATACCGAATTTTCTATTAAAAATTCCTCAAAAACAAAAAAAACGCCCAAGCCGAAGAACCCCTTGTCTAATTTCAGTTAAATTTGGCGGCGTACATTATGCTCCTAAATTAGTTGGAGTATTATGTAACTTTTATTCACACACATACATACGTACAAGAGTATAGTTTCAAGTATTATATAGATCATAAAAAAGCACGTACATTATCATAATTTATATTATCTCATGGACATACATATATACATACATACATATATATTATGCATATTCTCCTTTTTGAATTTCAACGCCTTCATTGTTATCTTTCCTTAATAATGTTCCCTTTTTCTTATATTCTCTCCCAAATTATTCTCCTCCCAGCTATGGGTTAATTAGTAAGACTTGTATCACAAAACCGTTTTTATAATTAATTAAAATTATGTAAAGAATATTTAGATTTTGGCATTAACTAACCCATAGAGGTTCCTATGTCGCTAAACAAAAACAAGCAACCACCACTATATTTGTTCCCACTCAGTAAGCTTAGCGTCTTTGTTGCCTTGCTTAGGGTGAAATGATTAAAAAAATATCTTCAAAGGCAAAACACTTTAGTGTCAAAAGAGGACAAATTCAAAAGAATCAAAAATGGCGGGAGGGGGGTTAAACTTGGCAACAAAAGCAACATAGACAGCAAACTTGGCAAAAAAGGCAGAAAGAACTTTAGGTTTAAGACTCCGAATTTCAGCACCAGGACTTTCCGCAGGATGCTAGCCTAGATAATAAAAGCAACAGTTAATGAATTTGCTGGCATACTAAGTTGTCGGTCAACTCAATAGGAACAACCTCCTGTTTTATTTTTAAAAGAATCAAATCAAACCAATAATGGAAGATTGCTGCCACATCTGGGCTGAAATAGTCCTTATCCTCCCTTTCCAGATTTTAACGGTGTGGGTGGGGAATTATTTTCCACTTTAAAAATCCCTTTTCCTTCAGACGAGACATTTTCTAGCCTCTCACTACTCCATTGCTGTCTAGCGTCCTTCTTACATTTGAAACACGGGGGAAATGTGGATGATTCCACTCCGTGTATGTGTGTTTCGTTCCGTGTCAAATCTGACTTCAGACCTTCAACACTACATCATAGACTGCATCAACAAAGGGCATTTTTTTCTATCGCTCTATTATGCGAAGGACAACAGTGGTAGCATCATTTCTAGGCGGAGGCAATATGTAGATGATTACCGGATAGCGTGTCGACTTTTTGACTGAGCATTCCACAGTCTGATTAGCTCACTAAGGAATCTGGGTGCAGCGGGCGTCTTGGCTCTTCCAGATTCTTGCACGTGTCTCCCTGTCTTCGCACCGTTTATGACTTATAAAGGGCGTTCCAATAACTTGGACCGATTTTCACGTAAATTAAGTTTAAGAGTCTAATGAATTTTTTTTCTTTTTCTTTCAGATTTGGCGGATATGTGGGCGATATTATTTTTCACACATAATTGCCATGACTTGGCAAAAAAGGCAGAAAGAACTTTAGGTTTAAGCCTCCGCGTTTCAGCACCAGGACATTCCGCAGGATGCTAGCCTAGATAATTAAAGCATCAGTTAATGAATTTGCTGGCATTATCCAATAGAGAAATAAATAAATTTTCACCAATAACACTGATTTGATAACTGCTGACTTTGATCCGTCTTAACGAAACACCCTTATATATAATCCGACTTAATGAAACACCATTTCCATGGAAATAGCAATACAGCCAGATGTTGATTTATTCATATTGAATTGAAAGAGATAAAGAAAAGCTGCAACAGTCTAGTGTTATAATGTTTTTGTGCAGTTGTATATTCGATAGCCATAGCGGACGCTTGGTATTTTAACGGAAAGAGTGACAGTGCAACCCGATGATTAAAAACAACGAAAGATGAAAGTTCTGGTATCTATGCTATTTCTGGACTCTTATATGACAGTAAAAGCTGGACAATTACGCCACAAATTTTTTAAAAAAATGTGACAGACGTCTTTATAAATAATAACCCATCGATTATGCGATTACGTCAAATATTTTGATAGTTTTATTTGCATTGAAAATGTTGAAGCGAATGATTGGTTTTAAATTTCAATCGCGGGAAAAGGTATAAGAAATAAACAAAAACGTTGTTGGACTGTTATGCTACATTTAATCACATGTATAGCAGTGACTTCTGCGCAAGTACGTCAAAAAGTTTTTAAAAATCTTGACCGATAACAATTCTAGCACAGATAAAAATAAAAAATAAAAAAAAGTTATCTGAATATTAATGTAACAGAAGATTTAAAAATATGACAAAGAAATCCGAATCTTTTAGGAATAGAAAAAAATATATTTTTACAAAAATAAGTCGTTAAATCAGGGGTTCCCAACTTTTTGGGCGCTATCCCCCACTATCAAATGGAACATTTTTTTCATCGCCCACCTTTATAGTAAGTATTCAAACACATACCAAAATTGTTTGATAAATGTTTGTTACTGGTTCATAAACTGACTTTATGATGTAGTAAAAAATACCAAAGGGAGGTAACAAATAACGCTGACTTATGAGCCAGCTGCTGTAGCTACTACCGTATTAAAGATCACACGAAAGCAAACATGACCATTGAAAACTATATAGAGAATTTAGTTTTATTGTTCGGATTAGCGTTGCAAGTAGGTACATAAAATTAAAGAATTTTTTGTACATAATAATAAAATTAAAAAGAATATACACTCCTAGCAAAAAATAAAATTAATCAAATATCTTTTGTTATGTCGAATATTGAAGAATTATTTGAATGTTAGTGACTCTTCTGAAAACTAGCGAAAATACCAAAATAGTCCTTGTCTGCTAGAATATGTATATCTTATATGGAAATGTGACAGTTATACTCATTTAACCTCTTGTTTTTTTATATACACTACCAGTCAAAAGTATTTGGCCACCCTCAAATAATTTTATTTCTCATCCTAAAAGTGTTATTTTTAATGAAACAAGTTAAGCACCAAAATGGTTTTATTTATTATACTAAATTCAAGTCTTCCTTAGTAACTTTGACTTTAGTATAACCAGATATCTTTTGAATAAATTGATTTGAAGGCATTTTTCTTCTTTAGTACTGAGCATGAATAAAACGTTTTCCAAAAGTTACATTATACCACCACTTGAACTCATATTAGACTATATTGTGCTGAATAACTGCTTGCTAGATACTACCTACTAATGTACCGTGCCCAGGAGTGAAATCTCTTATTCTTATTTTGTTTAAATTAAAATTTAAATTTTGCAACTTTCTCCCGGATCAAAACTTTTTCTCAACAAAATGCCCAAAACACGTGAACTTACACTTGAACAAAGACAAGAGATCATTTCTTTCCAAAAAGAAGGATATTCAAGCAGAGAAATCAAAAAAGAAATAAAAATTCCTAGAACTACAATGGATTTATGTTAAGAAGCATCAGGAAGCGGGACAAAACAAGATCGAAAGTAGGGATGGTAGACCAAAAACAACAACAAGAGCAGAGGATAATTTCATCAGAGTCACCAGTTTGGGTGACAGAAGGCTGACTGCTTCAAACATTACTGCACAACTGAACCAATGTCGTAAAAACAATCTGTCAACATCCATCACTGTGACGAGAAAACATTGTGAAGCTGGCCTATATGGCAGAATTTCTATCAAGAAACCACTGTAGAGGAATCCAAAGAAAGTCAAAAGGCGCCAGTGGGCCACGGCACATGAAGATTGGACAATAGAGCAGTGGAATAAAGTCCTTTGGACAGACGAATCAAACTTCTTTTGGTCAGATAGGAGGGTCCATTTGCGGCGAAGAGTTGGTGAAAGAGCTGCAACCCCCTGTATCACACCAACCGGAAAACATGGAGGAGGCTCTGTTATGGTATGAGGGAGGGGACTTTTGTCGGAGATTTGCACCAGGTGAAGGGCAAATTGAATCAGACCGGCCGTCGCGGCATACTGCAGTATCACGTGATCCCATCTGGAACGCGGCTTGTGAGTCAAGGAGTTGTACTCATGCAAGATAATCACCCAAAATATACGAATAAACTCTTCGAGAGATACGTTAAAAGCAAAGAACAGCACATCCTTCGAATGATGTATTTGCTGGCTCAATAAGCGGACTTAAATCAGATTGAACTGGTGTAGGATGATCTTGATCGATAAGTCAGAGCTAAACAACCCACAAGTGCGGCTCTCCTCCGGTAACACTTGCAGGAAAGCTGAGCAGAACTATCTTCAGTCTACCTCCAGTCTTTGATGGAAAGAATGCCGAGAATCAAGGAAACATTGATAGCGGCCAATGGGGATCATTTTGATGAATCAAATGTTTAAGTTGTTTTTGTGTGTGTTTTTTTTTTTGGGGGGGGGGTAAATTTATATTTAATTCGGCGCAGGAAGATATTTGTATTTAGTATAATAAATAAAACTATTGTGTTGCTTAACTTGTTTCATTGAAAATAATATTTTAAGGATGAGAAATAAAATTTTTTAAAGGCGTCCAAATATTGTTGACTGGTAGTCTATATATACAGAGGTTTTGTGCATCTTTTCGGATAACATATGTGGAAAATACTTTTTTAACACTCAAAAGCCTATATCGCCAAACAAAATTTCCAGTTGTCCACCAATTTCTGTTCAGTCGATCATCGTCCACGCAACAGTCGATCATCGACCACGCAACAGTCGATCATCGCCCACCCAACAGTCGATCATCGACCACGCAACAGTCGATCATCGCCCACCCAACAGTCGATCATCGACCACGCAACAGTCGATCATCGCCCACCCAACAGTCGATCATCGCCCACCCAACAGTCGATCATCGCCAACCTAACAGTCGATCATCGCCCACCCAACAGTTGATCATCGCCAACCTAACAGTCGATCATCGCCTACCCAACAGTCGATCATCGCCAACCTAACAGTCGATCATCGCCAACCTAACAGTCGATCATCGCCCACCCAACAGTTGATCATCGCCAACCTAACAGTCGATCATCGCCTACCCAACAGTCGATCATCGCCAACCTAACAGTCGATCATCGCCAACCTAACAATCGATCATCGCCCACCAGTGGTTGATTTCGAGTGAAAGGAGAGAAAAAAAGGGTGCAGGACTGTTATGCAATGTCTAATCACCTCTACGGCAGTGAAGACTGCATAATGCAAAATAAGTTAATTTGAAGCAACAGAAAGTGTTGAGAATATCAGGGACACAGCATTTGATTTGTGAGGAAGTTTTAAGATTTAGAACTACAAATAAACTAGAAAAAGCTGAGGAAAGGAGAAAAACGAATAAGGAAAAGAAACCGTCTTCCGGTAATACTGTCTATGAAGTGGCGTTGGGGTCTGAAAAGCAGAAGCCAATGGCGATACGGAACACAACAACTGTAAAATGATAACTTGAAAAGGTTCCCGTCAATGGACGGCAGCTGACTCGACGTCTTGGTAATACTGGAATTATAAAGCAATCACCCTTGTCGAATTAAACCGCAGAAGAAACAGAAATCTAAAAAAATATTCGTAAACCTGGAATATACGCCGGGCACCAAGCCCTCATCTGCAATCGATTGTGAAAAAGGATGCCTCTCCCAAATTCGAGCCACTTGAAAAACCGCAACAGTCATGAAATTTTTTTTAAAAATTGCCCTTCTTCAAGTCACTCCATCACACGTAGTAGCACATCTCTTAGTTTTGGCGTAAGGGTTATCAACACAGAAACTGGAATCTTCTGTTCATAAACTTCAAGAGAGGTCGAGAAAGGCATGAAACCCCACCTCCCTGTAATCTGCGTTATCGTTATAGGTCTTGAAAAAATATCTTACATAATATGTGATGATCGACGGGAAGGCGGCAATTTTTTTTAATAACTTCGCCCCAAACAAGGCAATAAAGCCACTAAGACGCAGGGGGTTCCTGAGAGTTAAAGAATATGAGAAAAAACTAATATTAAAGAGAGAGGACAATAAAAGAACAAAAAATTAAGAAGACAGAAGATAACGATTGATATTGTATTTCAATTTTTGAAGATCAAAGGGAATAAAGCCACTAGGACGCAATGGTTACTAAGTGTTAGAGAATATGAGAAAAACTACTATTAAAGAGAGATGACAATAAAAGAAGAATTAAGAAGACAGAAGATAACTATTGACATTGCATTTAAATTTTTGAAGATCAAAGGGAATAAAGCCACTTGTTTACTGCAATTCATGTAAAGGGAGTTTAAAGGCCATTAACTTGGTCTCTAAACAAACCCCCAAAGACCATGGCGTCCATGAAAGAGAAAAATTAAAAACAACAAAAAGACAGTTAAATATATATATATATATATATATATATATATATATATATATATATATATATATATATATATAGTTTCAAAACATATAATAGAGAACTGGAAGGTAGAAATATAAAATATTTGAATGAAAGTTTATTCTGTAATATACTTTGATCATTTTAATCATGAAATAATAATGAAAAATAAAATTTGAGCTCACTAGAAAACAATTCACTGTTAATAACTCATTCTCGAATTGCCCACCCCCCTTATTCTGTTAGTATAGTAAGCCGAAGGGTGCACATTCTACGCATGCGCTACCAAAATATTACCATGTACAACCGGTGGGAATTATTGGTCTAAACTGTCATCATTATACAACCATTTTCTCAGGTCAATGATTAAAAATGACTACAAGTGAATGCATCCTTCAGGTCCTAAAGAAAACAGGACTTCTTTTGAGGGTCTTGTGGAAAACTAAAGGGTTTCCCTGCACACAGCGGTTGAGAAACACTGGATTATATATAATCCAGCGTTTCTCAACCGCTGTGTGCAGGGAAACCCTTTAGTTTTCCACAAGATGTCGCTAGGGATTCCTCGAGAAATATTGATAAATAGACCAATGCAGTTTTGAATAATTTTTGTTTCATTTTATATTCGTAATTTTACTAAAAACTTACGACGTATTGTTGGAAAATCCTTCGTTTTTATTATTATAATGTCTTCAACTTCTTACATTATTTAAAATTACAGAGTGCGATGGATAAATTGCTGTCATCTAAATAACACAAAAATGAAAATAACACTGACATCTCATTTTAACAGATCTATTTATCAATATTACGCAAAAATATCTTGAAATACTAAAGAGTAAATATATTCGATAAATCACCATTAGATTCAACCGCGGTCTCCTTTCGAATCTCCTGCTTCTCTCCTGGACGGTCTCCTTGTTTATATTGGTGAATGCTGTCATAATTCTTGCCTACAGTTCATCTTTGGTATTACAAGGATTTTTGATGGTCTCTCGCTAAATTGCGCCCCACACATAATAATGAAGGGGGTTGCTCTCTGGGGAGTCAGATGACCAAATGTAAAATGTGATGTGGTTGCATAAATTATCTGATAGCCATGACTGGGTTCTCCTATATGTGTGGCATGGTGCAGAGTCCTAGGGTCTTCCAGCAGCCACACTCAGCACTACCTACTCTAGGCACTTAATGTAGATTTCCGTGTTGAGTTGAATGTCCTCATCCCCAAATTCGAAAGTCCTTTTTCTTATCAGAACGATCAGAGTGACATTTCCTAGATGCTGTACCTTCGTAATCACCATTAGACTCATCCAACTCTTTCCTCAGATTGGCACCCAAATACTCTGAAATGTTCGTATTGAAGCTTCCGAAGCGAATGCCAAGCAGTACAGCATGGTGTTTCTAAACTTCTTGTGGAGTGAATTGCATCATGGTGCTCTTTTTCTCATAGACGGTGCCCAACTGACCCGACGATAATGTGCAGTCGACAAAATCTTAAACAAACAACGCACATGCACGAAATGAAAAATATAAAATGGCAACAATTTGCCCATCGCACCCTGTATAATAATATGAAGCAATGTCTTTAGTGATGTCAATATGGCGGCAATGTAAAACCGCCTCCATTCCGTTCATAGTTCATTTACATTTACATATTTTGCTTTGTAAGAACATTTTTTTGAGAATAACAATGATTTTTCTGTAAATAAGACTTACTATTTAACCCATAACCGAGGAAAAGAAATGGGTTCATACCTTTCCTGAGTACATGACAACCGTACGATCACCGAAGTTAAGCAACGTCGAACATGGTTGTTAACCTGATGGGTGACTGCTTGGGAATAACAGGTGCTATATGCTTGGATGTACGAGTGGTATAAAGGGCTTACGGTTATATCACACCGATTCCTGTACGATCACCGAAGTTAAGCAACGTCAAGCCTTGTCAGATGGGTGACCGGTTAGGAATACCAGGTACTATATGCTTCGATGTGTAGGTTGTATAAAGGGATTGTGGTCATATCACGTTGAAAACACAGGTTCCAGTCGAAGTTAAGCAATGTCGAGCCTAGTCTGTAACTAGATGGGTGACCGCTTATATATATATAGATCCGTTTCCATGAAAAAGCGCATTATATAAGAGCACAATATCAAAATAAATTTTTACTGTGTTTCATCACCTGGATATAATATTAATGGCAAGGCGTAACGGTTGTGCCAACTAAATAAAGAATTAACTAAGGAAGTGAGGGGGCGGCTTTTTATTTGAATTTTCTGATGAATCTTAATTCTTAAGTTAACGATTAAACTCATGGCGAGTTCTGCGACAATAAAATATCCATCGATATTCCCATTTCGCATCTTTAAATATTTGAGCTTAATAACTTTGACAACATATCACCCCGAATACAGGTTTTGGTGTCCATGCAATCAAAACGGAATAGTTCATTATTTATGAGGTATTGTCAGGAGACGTTAAACACTTCTTTCTTTCTTTCTTTCTTTCTTTTTTTTTATTCTCACTGAAACCAAGTAGCGTCTCTGATATGTCATGTCCGTTTTTTCACGTGGTCAAAGCGAAATAGTTTCTTATTTATGATGCACTGGCAGGACGTACCAGTCGTGCGAACTAACTAAAGAAAAGGGGTAACTTTTTTCGTATTTTCAGACGAATATTAATTAAATACCAGGAAATGCATTTTTTTTTTAAATTATTACCAGCAATAAATTTTTGAAAAAAAAAAATTACAAGCAATACATCTTTTTAAAAATATATAATTCCAGCAATAAAATCTTCTCGGTATTAAAATACTAATTACGTTCGTATGACGTAAAAACAAATTCTGTACAGTAGTTTATATTTAAATGTATTTTTTTTAAAAATGAAAAGAACTAACTTTTGATATAACAGACTCATGTGGTATTACGGATATATCGTTAGTCAATGTTTTAGGTAGCATATGTACTACGTGTATGTATATATATATATATATATATATATATATATATATATAGATAGATAGATAGATAGATAGATAGATAGATATATGTACAATGTTTTAGGTAGCATAAGTACTAAGTGTATATATATATATATATATATATATATATATATATATATATATATATATATATGTACAATGTTTTATGTAGCATAAGTACTAAGTGTATATATATGTATATATATATATATATATATATATATATATATATATGTATGTATGTACATATATATATATATATATATATATATATATATGTACATACTTAGATTTCTGTAATTCACTGCTACCAGCAAGCAGAATTTTTTCTCCTGATGATGGCTATGTTGGCCGAAACTAGTCGAGGACTCTACATGAAATAAAAATAAAAACGAAATAATATTAATGTACAACCCAGTGTGTCAGAAAATTTTAATTTTTTAATAATTTTTATTGTTCAATATATATATATATATATATATATATATATATATATATATATATATATGTATATATATATATATATATATATGATTTTCCTACTGTTGTGTATATATTGCTTGAAGGCTGGTAAAATATTTTTGAACTGGATGCACATATTATTTATATATCGCATATATATTAGCTGCCAGTGTATCAGATACTTGAAATCTATGTGTAAAATATTATTTACATATTATTGTGCATAAATTAATTTTAGTCTATGCTAGACTCCAGGCGAGCCACACAGTGCGCCTTCATGGCCTCATGTCTTCAACTGACTTGAAGTGGAACTACTACATCGAATCAATAGCTGCATCTACTGCAAGGAAAGTTGGTTCACTGTGTCGTGCCAGAAGTTTTTTTATTTCTCGTCAGAGTCCGTTTTGCATATTTACAAATCTACCATTTCACTGTGCAGTGAATATTGCTGCCATACCTGTTCTGGTGCTCCTGCTATTCATCTCGAAGTTCTTGACAAAATCGAAAAAAGGATCTACAATGTAATCGATCCTGATTTGCCATCTCGATTTCAGTCACTTTCTCACCGACGTGACGTGTCTTTTCTACAAATATTTTCATGACAACTGCTCTGACAAGCTTCTTACCCCGACTAAGTGAATTTAAGTGTGCTACCAGACGCACTTGGCATCTAGGTCCCATTCTTTTAATGTTGAAATACGTAAATGTAACCACCACTTCTACTCCAAAAATTTCATTTCTCACACTTCCAGACAGTGGAACTCCATTCCGTTTACTTGCTCCCCTGGAAAATACAATCTTCAGAAATTTAAATGCAACGACAATCGCCATCTTCTGTCTTCTTGAATCCCGTTCATCTTTTGTCCTTTCCTCAATTCTCTTTATTCTTAGTGACCGCTTTCACTTTAACTTTCACTCCCTGTAAACCCCTGATAAAATAGAAGAATAAGAATAGAAAATACAAGAATATAATAGTAATTATGTTGTAAAAGTGGTCGAAATTACTAAATTCAATAAAAAAACAGTAACACCATGGAATTTCCACGAGTGCGGCTAGCAAATAATTAATAATATTAAATAAAAAAATGAGAAATATTAAATAAATAGAATTAAATGAGAAACGAGAAAAATCTTCAGTTAAGATATTTTGTCCATCAAGATATTTCAAATATAAAAAAGATCGGCCACGATGATGAATATTTTTTTCTTCAGTCATCTAAGGAAGAACACGTGTGGGATTATTTTTAGCTACTCTTTTGCAATGTGCATTGCATACTTTAGCATTTAGTAAGATACCTCACCCAGGCTTGCAAGGAAAAATGTGAAAGGCTTGTCGTATCTGATCCACTCGTAACTGCGTTTTTATTTACTTTTTCCGTTTTTTTTTTAAATTTATTTTACTTAATTGTTATGACATTCATTTATAAGTATGGTTCACCCAGTTAAAATCGAAATAACAGCGTAAAAGCATTACATATTTAAGTTAGTACGTTAACCATTACTCCGAAAAAGTACAAGGGTTCATCGGCTATGAAGGATTGATGCTAGAACAGTGAAATCTTGCATGCATTAATTTCAACTCTTCTTATTAATGAAAGCATTGTTTCTTTCCAGGTACGAGGGTGGGATGAAAAGTTCATAGGCTGACTATGAAGGGATGATGCTAGATCTGTGAAATCTTGCATGCCTTAATTTCAACTCTTCTTATTAATAACTGCATTGTTTCTTTCCAGGTACGAGGGTGGGTTGAAAAGTTCATATGCTGACTATGAAGGAGTGACGCTAGAACTGTGAAGTCTTGCATGCATTCATTTCAACTCTTCTTATTAATAACTGCATTGTTTCTTTCCAGGTACGAGGGTGGGCTGAACAGTTAATAGGCGGACTATGAAGGAGTGATGCTAGAGCCGTGAAATCTTGCATGCATTCATTTCAACTCTTCTTATTAATGACTGTATTGTTTCTTTCCAGGTACGAGGGTGATCTGAAAAGTTCATAGGCTGACTATGAAGGGATGATGCTAGAGCTGTGAAATCTTGGATGCATTAATTTCAAGTTTTCTTATTAATAATTGCATTGTTTCTTTCCAGCTACGGGAGTAGGGCTGAAACGTTCATAGGCTGACTATAAAGGAGTGATGCTAGAGCTGTGAAATCTTGTATGCATTCATTTCAACTCTTCTTATTGACAACTGCATTGTTTCTTTCCAGGTACGAGGGTGGGCTGAAAAGTTCATAGGCTGACTATGAAGGAGTGATGCTAGAACTGTGAAGTCTTGCATGCATTCATTTCAACTCTTCTTATTAATAACTGCATTGTTTCTTTCCAGGTACTAGGGTGGTCTGAAAAGTTCATATGCTGACTATGAAGGGATGATGCTAGAACTGTGAAATCTTGCTTTAATTAATTTCAAGTTTTCTTATTAATAATTGCATTGTTTCTTTCCAGGTACCAGTCTGGGCTGAAAAGTTCATAGGCTGACTATGAAGGAGTGATGCTAGAAAAGTGAAATCTTGCATGCATTAATTTCAAAACTTCTTATTAATGACTGCATTGTTCCTTTGCAGGTACGAGGGTGGGATGAAAAGTTCATAGGCTGACTATGAAGGAGTGATGCTAGAGCCGTGAAATCTTGTATGCATTCATTTCAACTCTTCTTATTAATGACTGCATTGTTTCTTTGCAGGTACGAGGGTGGGCTGAAAAGTTCATAGGCTGACTATGAAGGAGTGATGCTAGAGCTGTGAAATCTTGTATGCATTCATTTCAACTCTTCTTATTAATAACTGCATTGTTTCTTTCCAGGTAAATTGAAATCTGACATTTTAAAGAAGAATGTAGTAGTGATTTCTTTTAAAAATGGACAACATTTGGCATCGTGGTATTATCAATATCTGCAAAAAGGGTTTGTGACCTGGTTGCTACATTAGGGATGATGTTCCGGATTTATCAATATTGCAGTGGGCAGCAGAATTCAGGAAAGGAAGGGAGTGTTTGAAGTTGACCCTAGGTGTGGCTTTTCTGCCTCTGCCAAGGAAAACATTGATCCTTTTCACCACATGGTGATGGATGACCGGCAATTGACTATAAACTAAATAACTATTAGCATTTTATATGAAAGTGTTGTGAATATTCTGCACAATAAACTTAGCAAGATGAACGCTTCTGCTCGGTGAATGCCACCGCTCTTCTGACGCCTGACCCAATCTAAAAATCTCATATTCTTTGAGTCCGTTCCAGCTGATTTCTTTGAACCTTTCCCAACCCAGAATGAGTGCTGAGTTCATCTCTTTGGGCAAGAGACAAAAGATGACCCATGCAGTTTGGGGAGGGTTTTTTTTTTAGCCTGGTCAGTTCTGAGATGTGTGACTGCTTGGGAATGCCGGATGTTATCAAATTGGATGTGCGGGTGGTTTAATGAATGAAGGCTCTGTTCGAGCTGCGTTCGAATTCCGGTCAGGTTCGTTATATTCATTTACAGGTAAATTTTCTTGCAAAAAGTATGATTCTGCCTTCTCCCCCATGTGCTGGTTAATTAGTATGACTTCTCTCACGTAAAATTATTGTTAATCTCAAAGAACATTAATGCAATATTCACTTGCAAAAATGATTTTTAGAATCTAAAGAATATTTCAGCTTTAAAAAGCCACAATGTGCTGATAAGCCATAAAAACTGTAACAAACCCACCACTATGCTTAAGAAAGAAGACTGTTGCGGATGAAAAAGAAAAGACAGCCAGGAGATAGACTAAATGATGAATGTGTGGTCCAAACAGTTACGTATGGTGGTGGCGATGTTATGGTGTGGGGTGATTTGCAGGAGAGAGGGCTGGAGATTTGATTCAGTTCACGTAAATCATGAAACAAGAAAAATATCATTTCATTTTGAAAAGACATGCTATAGCACCTGGATAAATATTACCGTTCAATATTCTAAATTATGTCAAAATTAACTCATGTCAATAATTATGTCAGAATTAGCTCGAACCAAAAATGATGTCAAAATCAACTCGAGTCAAAAAATATATCAAAATTAACTTGAGTCAAAACATATGACAGAATTAACTCAAGTCAAAAATATGTCAAAATTATCTCGAGTCAAAAATTATGTCAAAATTAACTCAAGTCAAAATATATGTCAGGGTTAACTCGTGTCAACAAAAATAGCAAAATTAACTCGAATCAAAAAATTATGGCAAAATTAGGCTGGGTCAAAAAATATGACAAAATTTATTCGAAACAAAAATTACGACAAAGTAAAACTCGGGTCAAAAATTATGTCAAAATTAACTCAAGTCAAAAAAATATACCAGAATTATCTCAGGTCAAAAAAAATTGGCAAAATTAACTCTAGTCGAAAATTATGACAAGATTAACCATGGTAAACAAAATGTCGAAATTATTTCTGATCAAAAGTTATATCAAAATTAACTAGAGTCAAAAGTTATGTCAAATCTAACTCGGGTCAAAAATTATGTCAAAATTAACTCGAGTAACAAAAAACATGTCAAACGTAACACGGGTCAAAGAATTTATGTCAAAATTAAATCGTGTCAAAATTATGCCAAAATTAACTACAATAAAATAACTGTCAAAAAAGATTATGTAAATTTAACTCAAGACTAAAATTATGATAAAATTTACCCTGGTGAAAAAAATATATCAAATTTAACTCTCATCAAAAATTATGTCAAAATTAACTCGAGTCAAAAATTATGTCAAAATTAACTCGAGTCAAAAATTATGTCAAAATTAACTTGAGTCAAAAGTTATGTTAAATATTAACTGGAGGCAAAAATTATTAAAAACAAAACGGGTCAAAGAAAATATGTAAGTATTAACTGAAGTTAAAATTTATGTAAGAATTATCTCGAGTTAAAAATTATGTCAGATGTAGCCGTAAGTTCTATACTAACAGTTTTTTCTCGCACCTGTCGCTTCTTTGCTGATTAAAGTTGGCTGCAAAGATTTCAATGCAATGTCAATTGTTATCTACTGTCTTCTTGATTGCTTTTTCCTCTTCCCGATGATTATTAATGTTTCTGTTGCTAATTCTTCAACACCACTTAACCCTTTGTGTGTTAGTGGATTTACTTCCTTGCGTGGAGTGATTTCGTTTTAAAAAAAAATATTTCATGGTATTTTTTAAAGAAATGCAGAGTGGCCCCAATGTTTCGCTTGTAGTGTCACTACATTCTATATATGTGCACATATAGACGTACACACCCGCGCGTAAAAACACACGCGCGTGAAAAGAAGAAAGAATCAAACTACAACAAATAAAAAGAGCATAATATTTCTTAACTTGATATAAAAATAACAAAAATGAGAAAATTGGCAAACAATTGCTGATAACTTCTAACGAATGGATCGAATTATTGCACTAATGTTCGTCTACGGAGTCTGAGTGCTGAATATAATATAAATCATCTAAGTGGTAAATTTTATGTTTGTATTAATCATATATATATATATATATATATATATATATATATATATATATAAGGCTCAAACACTAATATTACATGGTTCTAATTTATTACATTGGAATCGTAATCACGATCCAAATCATTAGACCTACAAATTCAAAAAGGTCTGATGAATTGGATCGTGATTACGATTCCAATGTAATAAATTATAATCATGGAATATTAGTGTTTGAGCCTTTTATATTATATTCTTACTCTGTCCTAGAGATGGAGGTCTACCTGAACTTATATATATATATATATATATATATATATATATATATATATATATATATATATATATATATATCAACAACTTATTGAACAAGAGGAATGTAATAATGGGAAAATGCAGACATTCAAACAAACATCTACTTTGCTACCTAAATGCTAATATGAAACGAAAAGAAATACAACAGAACATGCAGTCTCATTACAAACGCAAACCAGCATACCGTTGTAACGTAGAAAGAATGAGGAGTAACTAAAACAGAGATTGGAAATGAAATGGTAATCTTTATAACATCAATACAATACAATAGTCACCAGCGGCGTAAAGTAGGTAAACCTATGCTAGTGGTGGACTACTTAGCATATTACCCACATCAAACACACGCACACACGCCCCCCCCCACACACACACACTTACAATAGTATCTAACGTATTATTTGAGGATTGGGACATTAGTGTTAATAGGCACAATATATAATACATACCTAACGTCCAATCCATACCAATCCCAAGCATAATTCACCTAGAAAAATTTCCCCACAATATTAACAAATAATAACAAGGAAAATGTTACCTAACCACACAAAACAAACACAAACTCAACATACAACTCACCACAACTACGCCCCTTATAAAATGCAAAAAAAATACACACATTCTCTTCGCAACAACATCAACAAAATAATAATTAACCACACAAAACATACTGCACGTTGGTGATGATAAAACAATATTCGATGTACAATAAAGCTAAAATGCTAATATAATATTAATATATTCATTATTAATATAATAATCGATATATATATAACATAGGATGTATGTGTGTCTGTCTGTGTGATACCTTTTCACTCGAGATCCATCCAACCACTTTTGACCAAACTCCAAAATAATTGTACTCTGAAGTGGGTTTTCATGTTGTCTATTTTACCCCTTAATGTCCTCGGATAAATTCGATTGAATAAATACAGACTACATCTGTTATATCAGTAGCTGCATCCATAATGATTGTTTTATGAAAGTAATTGAAGAAAATAGACTCTGTTGTAATAAACATGATGCTGTTTTTGCTCCATTCTAATTGAACGCTTTTTCTGATCGACCAGCTGGCTATGGCTGGCTGCTAGTAACCATGTTGTTCATCGGTGAAAAACTAAATGCATTTTTATTATTAGCGTATATATATATATATATATATATATATATATATATATATATATATATATATTGTTATGGGACCTTACCCATAATAACATAATGGACTATTCCATGCGTAATAAATACTGCGCCTCAAGGGGAAGCAGGGAGTTCAGCCCAAAGTCGGGCGACCGGCTGATCGGCTGATCGGTTGAACTCTCTGCCTACGGGCGGGGAGGAACCCGAAGTAGGCTACGCCGAAGGGCGGAGTCTCTTTCGGGGAGGTAGACCGACCCTGAATCCGTTTATACGGGTTCAAAGGGCATATTTTTGCGCAAGCAAACGGGTTCGGAAACCCCACGTTAAACCGACCTTGTGCCATATGATGCCCTCGTGGGCGGGGTGACTAAATACCGTTCAGTCTGAAGTTTGGAGTGAGGTCCGTCAGAAGTCCGTCAGAAGTCCGTCAGTCAGCCAGAGCGAGCTAGTCAGTCAGTCCAGTCAGAGGCTGTCCGAAACAGGGTAACGTTCAGACAATTACTACTAAACGTGATTGTTCGTACTAACACTTCTACTTCTCTGTATATATTTCTGTTTGTAATATATCTCTGTTATTCCATATACGTGTTCGAGTTCTTCTTTATTGGTTCTACCTTGGACTATCACCGTGGTACAAGGAACCGGACGATAACATATATATATATATATATATATATATATATATATATATATATATATATATATATGAAAGGGCTTAAACACTAATATTCCATGGTCATAATTTATATATATATATATATATATATATATGTATGTATATATTATGAAATAGACAATTATTTTAAGACATTTTTATGTTTATACATTCTTTTTATCGATACAAATATTCAGGGCGGTAAATGTTGTTTAATACTGTTCCTTATAAACACAGCATTTACTTAAATATTTAAATATTTGTATCTATAAAAAGAATGTATTAGGTTGGTGCAAAAATAATGACGTAATAATGTCGTTTTTTTTTCCTTAAAAAATACGTCAAAAAACGACATTATTACGTCATTATTTTTGCACCAACCTAATATAAACATAAAAATGTCTTATATATATATATATCTATCTATCTATCTATATATATATATATATATATATATATATATATATATATATATATATAATTATTTATTTTTAAAGAAAAAAAAAATTTTATAACATAAATATGTTATAAAATCACTACAAAAATAGTAAATGGGGTTCCAAACTCACGCGTAAAACAAACGCCATTTACACACCATGAGGATTAAAATGTATACATTGTAAAAAGACCGGATATTAAATATAGCTAAAGTAACTTCAATGAAAAAATAAATTGAATAACATATATATTTCTTCTTTTCTCCTCAGTAATTTTATAGTTGTAAACTTGATAGCGAATAAATGTTAAATTTTGATTTTGTAATTAGCAGTTTTAAATTTTAATATTAAATTTTATCATATAATTTAGTAATTATTCGTTTGAATAAATTATTTTTTAATACTAAACATCTGAATAGATATTATAACATGACTTCGTTATCGAGCTTTTTGAATTTTCCTGTACTTGTGTTCTGATTGGTCCATCTAGCCTTTGTAACAACGTTTTCCCCTTGCGCAGAATATTAATTAATTTGAAACTTTTAAAACCATTTATTTTACATTCAACGTCATCACTTGATAAGACACCGAAGGTGTTGAAACAAAATGGCTATTTTTGTAGTGATTTTATAACATATTTATGTTATAAAATTTTTTTTTTTTTTCTTTAAAAATAAATAATTATATCTGCTCTACTTTGTATTGAGCACTCTTTTAAGAATAGTAATTGTTGGTTATTGGAATTCATTCCATATACACCAATCATATACTTGGGTATATATATATATATATATATATATATATATATATATGTGTGTATGTATATATATATATATATATATACCGTATTAATAGAAATTAATAATTTTCGTATAATATGCAAAACTGTAGTTACACTAATATATAACTAATAATAAAAATAAAATAATAATAGTAATGGCACTTATTGATATAAGTTCTGGATATAACAATATACTAAATCCGGCAGCAAGGCCTGTATTCGAGAGATTGTAGGTTTTAAGCAACTTGGAACCACTTCTTAATCGCTAATCCTGAGTATGACGATAAACTACATCCGGCAGCAAGCCCTCTCATCGCGAGAATGGCGGTTTTGAGGAGCGTCTTCTGCATGAATACCTAGTTGGAAAATGATGACATCATGGGGATCATTGATAAAGATCAGAAACGAATGTCCTTGATTTTTTTTTAAAAGCAGGACCAATATAGTCCAATCCTGGATATGAACAATATCTGGTATATACACATTTCCTTCCGGGTCCCAACAAGAGATCTAAAGTCAAAAATGACCTCATGACATTTTCACAGCATATTTGTGTAAAAACTAAACAATCTGCAAGTATATACACATTTATAAAAAAGATAAAACACTTTATAGGGGATGAGTTGCGCTCGTGATAACAATTTTTATTGCATTTCCTTATGATATGGCTACCAGGAAACCCCATCAATGAGTTTATCAAAACCTTTTGCAATCAAACCCATGTAAAATCAACCATAGCTGGAATTATTGAAGTCTTCGTGTGTTTTTTCACCTGTATGGCTGGCCGTTAATGATAAAATAAAACTCAAGATTTCAGTGTTAAATAAAACAGTATTAATTAATTATAAACTGCAAATAAATACGTAACACAAACCAAAGAAGTAAGAGTTAATCAAGTTTGTTAAAAAATTCAGTGAATGCATTTTTAGAAGCGCGGTTCGCTTCACGTCCAAGTATCACTCAATAATCCCTGAACAATCAACTAGTAAGCAACTAGTAATCAACCAATAGTCCTACCAATAGTCAACTAGTAAGCAACTAGTAATCAACCAATAGTCCGACCAATAGTCAACTAGTAAGCAACTGCAGTCAGTAGCCTGACACCGCTATTTATACACCTGGTGGAACACATATTCATAAGTCCAGAGTTTCAGGTTCGAACCTCGGTATTGCTACTTGCTCATTTTATTCTTATATGACATTATGAATACTGCGCAACTGTTTTAAAATGTTTACAGTAGATAGTTTAAAATATCTAGCTTTTAACTAATAGTTAAAAAAACAAAAACATATGGACATTTCAAAAAACAGTATTTTTTCAAAATTAGTTATATATATATATATATATATATATATATATATAAGTTTTTCGTGGTATAGAATTTAATAATAGATAGGAAAAGATAATAAGAAGGCATGTTCAAAAGCCAAAGCCAAAATAAAAACTACCGGTTTCGTCCCAAGTTATCAAGTTATTTATTCTGGGAATTTAAAAGCGTGTAAATTAATTTTAATTAACGAATGTAATTAAATGGAGAGAAAAAAATTTATGAATTTCAATAGACTAGAGTCCAATAATATTCAGATCCAGCAAGCATTCCCTCTGTTTACAAAGGGAAGGCTCACGAGATCTGATATACAAGGACTCTAGAACCTTGAAGTGAAATGTGGAGTGGGACCTGGATAAAATTATAAATCGGTCACCACTAAAATTTTTCGCACATTTCTTTCTATTTATTAAATGTTCAGCAATAGCAGAACCAGAACTGTTAGTCAGTTGGCTATTCCTGGAGGACGGATTCAAAATCCTGGGGGGTAAATGCTGTTTTATTCTCGAATCCAAATGCTGGGACGTTCTCCCTATGTAGTCGTGTCCACAACTACACTTATATTGGTAAATCACTGAATTAACATGTTGGGGAGGGAGAACGTCCTTACGAATGGAAGAAAAAGCAGGACGGGTACCAAATATTACCCTTACATTTGCCGAGAAATAACAACTATGGATTAAACGTGAAATACGTTTCGATAAACTCTCACCCTCTCTACCAATATAGGGAAGACGCAAATAAACTGGGCATCTATCAGCTAATTGCGGCTTCTCCCTATGGAATTTACTGATGACATCTTGAATAACGGAGTCTAAAACCTCCAACGGATATCCGTTTTTTGATAGTGTCATTCTAACAAAGTCAATTTCCCTGCAGAGAAAACCCTCAGAACATAACTTAAGTGCCCTGTGAATTAAGGACTTAATTAAATTAATCTTACGTTGTCTGGGACAAAAAGAGTCCCAACGCGTGTAAAGTCCCGAAAAAGTGGCCTTCCTAAATACAGAAGTCTCAAACTTGTCAGCAATCTTATGGACAAGAACATCCAAAAAGGAAAGACGAGAATTAGACTCCTTCTCTACGGTGAACTTAAGAGCAAGATGGACAGAGTTTAATTTGGTGAGAAATTTGTCGGCTTCAGCCTCATTATTAAAGAGGCAGAAGGTATCATCCACATAACGATGATACATAAGAGGGCGACCAATACAAGTAAATAAGGAAGCCTTGTGAAAACCGACAAAAATATTCGCCAACGCTGGACCCAAAGGCGAACCCATAGCTAGCCCGTCGATCTGTCGATACATAATGTTATTAAAACTAAATTCGACAGACGCGGTGGCGAACTTCATAAGCTCAGCAAATATACCCTCAGGAAAACCCGGAGGAGACAAAGAGGTACGATACAATATATGGCAACACATCTCAATAGTCTCAGACAGGGGAACACATGTAAACAGGGAGCAGATATCAAACGAACACATAAACCCACCATAAGTAGAAGAACTACGTATAATTTCCACAAAGGAGAAGGAATCTTTAATACAATATGTACTGAAGTGTGACAAAACTGGTTGTAGCACGTTCGAGAGCCAACTAGCAACTTTATGCTGGGAAGACCCAGTCATAGACAGAATGGGTCGTAAAGGAACACCGTCCTTATGGATTTTAGGTAACCCATATAAACGGGGACGAATGGACCCAGTGGGTCTAATTAACTCGTAAATTTCAGAGGAGAGTAAACCACTCTTGACCCACTTTAATAATTGCCTTTGAAATTTAGTTTCAATAGAGGCAGTATGATCAAGGGTCTCAACTGGACCTAATTTTATGAACTTTGATGTGTCACCAAGTATATTGTCCATCTTAGAAACATACTCAGAATAGTCCAGTAGAACAACACCAACACCTTAATAAAGGTGTTGGTGTTGTTCTTTTTGTCCTACTGGACTATTAATACATCTGGCGGAAAACCATAATACCAAAGTGTCACGCTCGAACCTCAGAATGTGTTACATTTTTTTTTTTTTTTAAATTCACAATTTTTGCATTTTGATAGATTTTTTTTCGTGGACAGGTTTTCCAATCTGCGAGAACGGACAGGTCAACAACACAGCACATTCAATTGATTGTTCAGCTACTGTTGCAAAAAACCGTCACATTTCTTGTAGAGTCCTTTTTTTAATCATTTCACCCCAAGCAAGGCGGGAATGCCACTACAACGCAGAGGATTACAGGGAATGAAAGTGAGAGAAAAGACTGAATATAGAAAGGATTGAGAAAAGGACAAAAGACGACCGAGATTCAAGGAGATCAAAGATGGCGATTGACGTTGTATTTAAATTGTGTTAATCATTTCACCCCAAGCAAGGCTGGAATGCCACTACAACGCAGAGGGTTACAGGGTGTGAAAATGAGAGAAAAGACTGAGTGTAGGGAGGATTGAGGAAAAGTCAAAAGGTGAACGGGATTCAAGGAGATCAAACATGGCGATTAACGCCGTATTGAAATTTTGTTCATCATTTAACTCCAGGCAAGTCTGGAATGCCACTAGTACGCAGGGGATTACAGAGAGGGAAAGTGAGAGAAAAGACTGAGTATAGGGAGTATTGAGGAAAGGACAAAAGGTGACCGAGATTCAACAAGAAATAGAAGATGGCCATTGACGCTGTATTTAAATTATGTTAATCATTTCACCCCATGAGAGGCGGGAATGCCACTAGTACGTAGGGGATTACAGGGAGTGAAAGTGAGAGAAAAGACTGAGTATAGGGAGGATTGAGGAAAGGACAAAAGATGAACGAGATTCAAGAAGAAATAGAAGATGGCCATTGACGCTGTATTTAATTATGTTAATCATTTCACCCCATGAGAGGCGGGAATGCCACTAGTACGCAGGGGATTACAGGGAGGGAAAGTGAGAGAAAAAACTGAGTATAGGGAGGATTAAGGAAAGGACAAAAGATGAACGAGATTCAAGAAGACAGAAGATGACGATTGACGTTGTATTTAAATTGTGTTAATCATTTCACCCCAAGCAGGGCCGGAATGCCACTAGTACGCAGGAGGGTTACAGGCAGTGAAAGTGGGAGAAAAGACTGAGGATAGGGAGGTTTGAGGAAAGAAAAAAAGATTAAAGGGGTTAAGAGAAGATTGAAGATGGCAATTGATGTTGTATTTAAATTGTGTTAATCATTTCACCCCAAGCAAGGTGTTACAGGGAATGAAATTAGAGAAAAGACTGAATATAGGGAGAATTGAGGAAAGGACAAAAGACGGACGAGATTCAAGGAGATCTAAGATGGCGATTGATGTTGTATTTGAATTTTCTTCATCATTTCACCCCAAGCAAGGCGGGAATGCCACTAGTACACAGGGGGTTACAGGGAGTGAAAATGAGAGAAAAGACTGAGTGTAGGGAGGATTGAGGAAAGGACAAAAGGTGAACGTGATTCAAGGAGATGTAAGATGGCGATTGACGATGAATTAAAATTGTTTTAATAATTTCACCCCAAGCCAGGTGTGAATGCCACTAGTACGCAGGGTTTATGGATGGCCTGAATGATTTTTCCTCTCACCATTGCTCATTTGGTAAAACAATGGGATTGTTTTGTGACCCGTATTGCTGGCTTTTAATGATAAAATAAATCTCAAGATTTCAATGTTATATAAAACATTAATTTCGAACTGCAAATAAAAACGTAACACAAACAAAAGTGGTTAGACTCATTGAAGCTAACTTACAGATTCTGTTTTAATCCTTTCACCCAAAAGAATATTTTTAAAAAGTCACTGGGATGCAAGGATTTGTTTGAAGGTGAAAGAACAGGAGAACAATAAATAAATAAATAAAAATAGAATTTGAAACGGGACAGGATCGTTATGATTGTCACATTGTTTCATTTGTTCAGTGTTTACAGCAAACTTCGTCGAACAAACAATGCTGTTCTTCAGATAAACTTGGTCTTCCGAAAACCTTTCACTTCATACAAACATCCTGCTGTTTCATATTTCATACCCCAGTCGTAGATAGCTTGTCTAGTTGATGTTGATTTCTCCCCAAAACCGTTCTAAAATAGAATTTGCTTTTACTTAATTCAATCGCGTAAAACGAGTTTTAACAGCATCCGTGGAAAATAATTCCCTTATCATATGTTGAATGCTCACTTATGGAAAATAAAAAGCTACCAAGTCTTCTTAATACAGTGGAAAACGTAAAACGTTTTTACTATATTTCTCTAATAATTGTAAGGGTTTCTTTATAAATCTGTACATCGTGAGTGACAAAATAATTTGGGTCTAATTATTGAAACCGTCTATTTATTTTTTTTTTTTTTGCAATCATCCTGTATGTTGATTGGTTGATTCGTTTTCTGCGGCTTATCGACCCTCTGCAGGTTATTAAAACCAGAAAATATTCTTATATTTTTTAGATAATAATAATTTAGTGATAGAAGTCTTACTAATTAACTTATAGCTGAGGGAGATGGGTGGATTCATAGCTCTCATGGGATTGGTTTAGCTAATAGATAATTAAAGAGAGCTATAACTCTAGCTCACGGGCTACTTTGATTCAGTGTAAGTAAAATATCTACGGCTACTAAGTTTGATCGTCATAACAAAATGGCGTCGCCTGACAGAGTTCTGTTGAACATAGAAGAACCCGAAAACATAAAGATTTGGATAAAATTCTTTGAAGCAGATGACCAAACACCTGAAAGACAAAAATAAACCATGGATTTATTTATGGCCACTGTAGGATGCAAAGCCATTAAGTACCGTTTCGTTAATGACTTACCTGGCTAAAATTGTTTCGTTAATGACTTACCTGGTTAAAATTGAATCTTGACACTTAAGGAAATAAAAGAAATAATACTGAGAAATATTCAAGCAAAGAAAAGATTGGTCATTATTTAGGAGTCTTCGGATTATTGTCCGCATCTTTGTCGCTATATTTATTACAACGTTTCGGCCGTTCTACGCTCCGGCCTTCTTCAGGTGGTTGGAATGTCGAACTTAACCCTTTATTTCGATCACTGGGGTAGACTGTTCTAGTTCCACATGCATTGTTTAATGGATGTCAGTTATCAGTTTTCTCCAGTTAATTCCCCTCTCCATGTTCTCTACTGCCTTAACCGGGTATTGAACTCACACTCTTTGGGTCCAGTCACTGGATCTAACCAACACCTTTATCCACCATGCCAAGAAGCTTGTACTGACTTAATACAACAAGAGGAGTTAATTGAAAAATTTAATGCAAATAAAAATCGACCTGAGATTATGGAAACGTGTGCGATAAAAAGAACAATCATAAAATGTGGATATTTAAAGAAATCGCAACAATAAATTTCCCCATGGGATTATTTAGATACTACCGTTTACCATTTGCAATTAAGACTCGATTTTTCAAAAAGCTATGGACGTCCCAGGTAAGACTTTAAACTACATCCGCGACCTGGGTAAGACGTTAAAATACGTCCAGCCGCAAGACCTCTGATCACGAGGTTTTGAGGAGCGTTGAACCACCTCTTAATTGCTGATGTTCCACGTCCACCCTTCACAGGGGTGGTAGCACTTGTTAGGGTCCCAGCTATGGGTAAATAGTTACCTATTACCAGGAATACTTCTTTTTTTTTAATTATTACCAGCAATACAATTTTGAAGGAAAAATATTACTAGAAACAGATTTTTGACAAAAAAAATTATTACCAGCAATATAAATTTTTATCGGCATCAAAAACCCATTGAGATTGATATGCCGTTAATCAAAATAAACCAAACCAATCTAAACCAAAGAATACAAATTCTATTCATACGATTCTATCCTAAAAATGTTGTCAGCATTAAATAACCCATTCAGGTTGATATGCCGTAAACAAAATAAAACAAACAAATCTAAACTAAAGAATACATATTCTATTCATACGAATCTATCCTAAAAATGTTGTCGGCATTAAATAACCCATTGAGGTTGATATGCCGTAAAACAAAATAAAACAAACAAATCTAAACCAAAGAATACATATTCTATTCATACGAATCTATCCTAAAAATGTTGTCGGCATTAAATAACCCATTGAGGTTGATATGCCGTAAAACAAAATAAACCAAACCAATCTAAACCAAAGAATATGTATTCTATTCATACGAATCTATCCTAAAAATGTTGTCGGCATTAAGTAATCCATTGAGGTTGATATGCCGTAAAACAAAATAAACCAATCTAATCTAAACCAAAGAATACATACTCTATTCATACGAATCTATCCTAAAAATGTTGTCGGCATTAAGTAATCCATTGAGGTTGATATGCCGTAAAACAAAATAAACCCAACCAAACCAAAAAGCCATGTAAAATTTCTTAGCGGGAAGAGTAGAAAATATGGCAATTTATCAGGACGATATATGCTTAGGTGCGGTCACTGAAGAAGAAATGAAACAAAAAACTGAATTTGTAATGGATGAGTTGAGAAAGACGGGAATGACGATAAACGAAGATAAGTTTATATTTAATTGCAAAGAATTAATATTCTTGGGTTACCAACTTTCAGAAAATGGTATTTCGCCGGACACGACGTTAATACAAAAAATTTTAAATGTATTTTCTCTACATTCTAAAAGAATTGGAATCATTTCTCGGATTAGCCAATTTTTATAGCAAATTCTTATCAAAATATTCTCAAAGAATTGAAGCGTTTTCTGAGTTGCAAAAGAAGAAGGGGTTTGAACAGACGATTACACACCGAACTGCCTTCATTAAATTAAAAGAAGCTTTATCTAAAAAACCCGTGGTCAAGATTTTTTTAACCTAAAAAGAATGTTACGTTAACCACAGATACGAGTCGCCTGTCTTTATCCCAATTTGACAGCAGCCTAATTGAATTACTCTAATATTTAAAAGGAAGCACTTGTGATTGTATGGCGTATGACCAGAGCAAGACAATTTTAATGAGGGAAATAAATTTGTTGAGGTCCGATCATAAACCCTTAGAATTTATATTCCATCCTATGATGGATTTATGGAAAAGTTAAAATCATCCAGAATATTAAGATGGGCTATAATGTTAATGGCTTTTGATTATGATACAGAATACGTGAAATGAAACGCGATACCACACGTAGACGCAGTGTCCCGACTACAATTTGAAAAGGATAGAACACGACATTAATATGCAAGAATGGTAAAAATATTGTTGGTCGTGCAGACTAGTTTAACAGCTAGCCAAAATCACAAAGTACAAAGCAAAGCTAGTCCGAAAGACAGTGTAGTCTAACAAGAATTCAGGTCAGAGAAATCAATGGATAACCAAAGTTCTTTGGAAGATTAAAATAAATTATATATATTAGGTTGGTGCAAAAATAAGGACGTAATAATGTCGTTTGTTGACTTATTTTTAACGTCAAAAACGACATTATTACGTCATTATTTTTGTACCAACCTAATATATATATATATATATATATATATATATATATTCAGTACTTTCCAATGTGTATGCGTCCATACAACTGAATATGTTAGCTTTATCCATGAAATTGAGCACTATCCAATAAGTATTGTACATATAAAATAATATATATATATATATATATATATATATATATATATATATTCGCTTGAAGATGAAACGGAACTAATGCTTTTAATTTAATTATATAATTAAATTTGAAGCTTTTAGCTTCAGTTTTTGAAACATGGTCATTACTGTGTAGCGGAAAAAAACATATTTTAAATTAGTTCATTTATAATATGATAAAATATATGTATAATAAACATTAGCATCAGTCGATAACCTTTATTTAGTCAGGGACACGTGGCCTAGTAGACAAAGTGTTGACTTCATCCAAAGAGTTTTGCGTTCAATCCCAGGCCACAGCAGATCCTGAAGAAAGCCGGGTCGTGAATATGACATTAAATATGAGAACAACAGTCCAAACAGTGTAAATAATAAACTTTAGTTTTTATCTCTGAAACTTTTACTCTTTGTGTTAGTTTCTTTTGCGAACTATCATCGTCATATAGTGATGAGGAACAAATATTTTGCCATTTCTCTCTGCCGTCCTACGATTATGGTTCACACAAGAAACTGACCTCCAGAGAAAACCTTTCACAGAACAGACACAGTTTATTGTCAGTTCATATTATATGTTTGTTCTGTCTTTGCACTTTTTACATTGAGCATTGTGCTGCTGACAGTAATGGCGTCTTTGTCCTAAATTTTATGATCGTATTTAAAAATTATTTGTATAAAAGAAGAAAGAATATATGAATTAAAGTATTTCACTTATATCACGGATGCTGTATTTATTCAGGATATATTAAAAGAAAACAGATTGGCCAAAGCAAATACGAACGGGAACCATTGTATTTTAAAATCCTGGTTTCACCCCCGTAAGTTATAGCGGTTAAATCGGAAGATCTTAAGAATTGAAAACCTGAAATTATTTTATGGAACTTCATTCTTATTTTAGAAGAACATGAAGACAAATAAAACACTTCGTCCAGACGGACTTAAATACAAATTTAACATAGATAGAATTAATATATAACCCCATACCCACATTTCTCACCCACTCAAGACAGACATTGCTTGCAGAGGTGTTGAGGTCTCACATTTATCAACACACTCATCTTACACAATTATACACTCCCAAAGAATTAAAAGATAACATACACTTAACACACATCCCCCTCCCAGCAACCAATAAAATTGTCAAAATGACCAAGAAGGGAATTCTGTGACTCATGATTCTCCCCAGCGTCTATCTTAAAAACAACTTGAAAGAGGCCGTTTGACCAACACAAGGACTGACCAAAATTAACGATAAAAAAAATGAAAACTACAGATTAAAGTTTATTTTCTTCATAAAAAGTCATTCACTCCTGTAGTTCACTGCAACTAACAAGCAGAAACTATTTTTGTACTAAGAATTTTTTTTCTCCTGAAGATAGACATAATGACCGAAACTAGTCGAGGGACCTAATTAGAATAATAAAATAAAAAATTATATATATATATATATATATATATATATATATATATATATATGATCACAGAAGTACGCAGGTGTAGGCTTTAAGAAAGCTTTATTCAACTGAGAATACAAGCTTCGCGTATAGTGCCCTTTTATGGTCCCAGTAAACAGAAATAGCTCTCTCAAAAAGGACAGTAACAAAACAAGGGAAGACCACTCTTGATTATTCATAACATATAGATATATTTATTTATTTATGGGCACGTGGCCGAGTGGTTAAAACGTTTGGATTCTGACCATGAGACCCGGGTTCGAATCTTACCATGCTCCATTTGTCAGGAAGGAGACTTCTTGATGTTATTGGATTGGAGGGATCGATCCTACCGTGCGGTACCTTTGGAAATTGCCTGAAAACCATACCACGGGTTGACCCAAGCCTTGGGTGGACAGAACCCTTGGGTGCTGTCGATAGCTGTGCTAGCATGAAGCCACAAGTCATCGTGGCCGAGGGCTTGAACGTTATATATATATTATAATTATATTATATGCATATTATGTTCATTTAAACACGTTTCATCGAATAATATCTGTCTAATTTATAATAATCCTTTCTAGTTCTCTAAGCTTAAATGCATTAAAGGCGACGTTTTTGTTAACCCAAGTACTTTAGACCTCCTCCGAGATCATCCTCAGACAAAACTTATTGTAACTTTGATCGTTGTGATGATGATTTTTAAAAACACGCATGAACGCGCTCTGTTGCAATTATTTAAAATTTTAAATTCATGATATAGACTTAAGAAGCGTCTCTCCTTAAGCCGATTTCAGTTTTGCCTGAATTGGAGAATATTCTTTGATATTCTTTTATCCGAATCGGCGGCCTTCTTAGAGTCAAGGCTTTTCAAAAGTTTGCAAACATTGATATAGATTTTACACAGTTTTTGTTCTGTGAAGAGAGTGGGGACGTCAGGTAAGGCATGGTTCTTATCCTCTGACGTAGAATTAGATGCAAAGTTCATTACAAAGAGACTTACCTTGTCATAAATAAGTTGTAATAACTTCGAGACCCGTTTTATGATAACTGAGGATTTTTCGCCTCTATAGAGAATTTTAATCGAGATTTTCGGGAATTCACGATCCAAGTTTTTTTTTATTTTTAACGTATAAGCATAGTTGCTCTTTGCATTTTTCTAGTACTCCCTTGCATAGCAAGAGTCTCACTACACCGTTCACTTTGGTAGAGATAATGATAAGGGTTACGGGGAGGCTATGGCTGCAGCACATTTTGGCGTGACGAACGATTGGCTATTTAGCTTCTGATGAAAATTTCTATTTGGAATGAAAATGTCGATACCTGATATGATCAATTCAGAGATGATAGAGACAGTTATGGACGCCCTGAGAGTGGTACTTCCGCAATATAGGATTTAAATCTGTCAGCTTTGTCGTACCAAATGGCCGTCCTGTGAAATGATGCACCAGCTGATTCTTTGGTTTGGTTTGGCATCAATTCTAATTCTCAAGTCAGCGAATGGTCAGAAAAGCCTAAGGAAGTACGCACCTCAGCGGAGCATTTTTCAGAGCGACATGCGTGGTGTCCTGTTGTGTCAAGAACACGTGTGGGCTTATCAACCATCCGGGTCAAATCCTTGTGTTGAATACTGAAGTCACCGCAAATATGAATGCTAAGTGAGGGATGGTCACAAAGAATTCGATTAATTTTTCTCAGCTATTTTGCCAAACGTATTCCATCATCCTGTGGACGATAGCTGAAAGACATAGTATAGAAAAGGGCCACGCGTAAGCCTAAGAATGAATTCCCGAGTTTTCATTTTGGTGGGGTTTCTGCCACATGGGTACCCATCCTTATTACAAGCGCTGAATCCATTGCTGTAGCGGTTTCCAGATTCATACCTTACTATTAGGTTGAGTAGCCCTTGATTCTGAAATCCCAAACTGTGATAAAGAAGTTAAGACCCGTTTCCGACAGGAACATGAGGTTTGGTTTGACCCCGTGAAAATAGTGTTCAATGTCTGGAAAGTTGGATCGAGGGCCCCTCACATTTATGTACCAGATGCTGAACATGGGATCGACTTTTGTTTTTGTGGTTTGGGGCTTGTATCTTCCGTTAGTTTTTGTTATGAACATGGTTTGATAGAGATATTTTGGAACAGGTGAAGACAAGTTAGCGAAGCGACAACGCCCTCAAGAAGTAAGTGCATTTTTTAACTGGATTAAACAGCCGTAACTGTACACTTCTTAATGGTATCAAGTGGCCTCCGCCGGAAACTACTGCACGTGCCAGACCCCATTCACAAAATGGCAGTACAATAGCCCAAATATTATACACCTGCTGACGGGATAGCCTCCTAAGGAGTTACTCAGAGGTTCCAATCCCTTATAATCAATTTGCTAACGACAACCCAGAAGACGTTTACGTCGACCACTCTTGATTATGTAAAAGCATGCGACATTGCGTCTTTTGGGAAAAAAAGTGTAGATTTAGTTTGGTTTGGTTTGTTTTACGGCATATCAACCTCAATGGGTCATTTAATGCCGACAAGATTTTTTATGTAAGAATATGCAAGCAGACTACCCCACAGCGAACACGCTTCATCTACCAAGAATTTAAATCAGAGGAAATTGTCTGTGGGTGGCAATCATCGTGGCTATTCAAGGTAGAGGGTTAATGTTCAAATGGCTGTGAAAGAAGAGGTGCTTAGAAGGGAATATTATAAAGATAAGGAGAGTAGATAACCTTAACTGGAAGAGCCTAAAATGTTAGTGTTCGCGCGAGCATCCACACAGGAAACTGTTCCATTAGTTTGGGGGGAAAAGCTGTCTCAGTGAAACGTTCCTCTTACTTTTGAAATACGAGGTTACTCGTCTTCATGGAACTATCATGATGAGTCCTGACTGAAAACAGGATTAAAGAAAAGGGCACATTTGAACATTTGCCGTGGAAATAGCGACTGAGTCACGACAAGCATGCAACGTTGCGTCTGTTGGAAAAAAGTGGAGATTTGGTTTGGTTTGGTTTGTTTTACGGCATATGGGTTATTTAATGCCGACAAGATATTTTTTTCAAAAATATATTGCTGGTAATTTTTTAAAATGAATCCCTGGTAATATTTTTTTTTTCTAAAATGTACTGCTGGTAACAATGTATTACTGGTAATAATTTTTTACAAAATATTTCTGATATTAAAACCTATTTTAACATTTTCATAGTATTTTTCCCCTAGTTTGGTGGTTACCAATTTGCCCATAGCTGCAACCCTAACAGGTGCTACCACCTCGGGTCATGGTGGACTTGGGAACACCGCCAATTAAGAGGTGGCTCCACGCTCTTCAAAATCTCATCACCAAGAGAGGTGGACGTAAACTTCTCCTGGGTTGACGTTAGCGGATTGATTATAAGGGATTCGAACCTCAGAGTAACTCCTGAGGAGGCTACTGTTGGAGTTTATCGTCTTACTCAGGACTCGGATGTAGTTTATCGTCATACCCAATACGTAAGAAGTGGAGAACAAGTCTTCCCCCGGTAAGACGACGTAAACTACTTCGAACTCAAGATGACGGCCTCACGAAACTGTCCTGGTCTAGGCTTGCCCAACGTTACGCAGTATCTGATTACAGTAGCTATCTAACTTTCTTCATTATGCGCCCTTATGCGTTTCTTCGTATAAATATATTGACGAATTCAACAGAACGTAAAACCAAATTCGGGGTGTATCATGCTTTACCGTGTTACTGTATATATCTTCTTTATGTGCAGTGTCCCTTCAAGGTGTAGGCGATCATGGGTCTCCACAATTTCCTGTCCTTCGTACCTCTTAATAAATTTTGTCTTTTTATGTCTCCTAAAACTTGTCCCACCATCCATTTACTTAAGCTTTCTAAGTATGTTATGCATTGTTTTCCTCTGTCCCTCTTTCCTTCAATCTGTTCTGTGAGTATCAGATTTTCCAAGCCCACTTTCCTTATTATGTGATCTAGAAATTTCAACTGTCTCTTCCTGTTGTTAATGATAAGTTTCCTTTTAATTTCTATTCTCTCTAAAACGCTGTCTTTGCTCTTATGTTTGGTTCATGTTATCCTCAGCATCCTCCTGTAGAACCACATTTTTGCTGCTTCAAGTCTCTTCTTCATCTTCATCTTTCAGGAGATCGTCCAGCATTCACTGCCATATATCAGATTTTCTAAGACCTTTTTCTTCATTATGTGCCATAGAAATTTCAACTGTCTATTCCTGGTGTTGTGGCATATCGGTTGAGGAAAGTCCTTTGGCCTTACTTCCGCTGCTTTAGTGTGTGAGCGCAAATCGGAACTGGTGATACCATAAACAGGAAATGCATCCAGTGGCTAAAATAAACAGGGCGCACAGGTGTCATGATCCTAGAATAAACATTAGTCATTGGTATACCGAAATAAGAAGTATCCACGTGAAGTTGTGTTGGTGTCCAAATGTTAATTAGCCGGTCCGATTTTTGATCTGGACGGAGAGGGTGGCTAGAGATTCACCGAAGATTGGTCTCCTTTAATTCCTGCGTGCACAATCCTAACTTCTGTGATACTTCCTCACTCTAACCATTCGCCGCAACTTGAACAATAATTACTTATATATATATATATATATATATATATATATATATATATATATATATATATATATATGTGTGTGTGTGTGTGTGTGTGTGTGTGTGTGTGTGTGTGTTCGTCACCTTATTTGAGCCCAGCAGCAATATACTACAATGTTAAGTATGTTTCCTTTTTGTTTCCATTTTTTCTAACTTCTTCCTCTATCTGCCGTGTCCCCTCAAAGCGTAGACGATCATGGCTCTCCACAGTTTCCTGTCCTTTGCAGCTCTTAATAAATTTTGACTTTTGGTTATCTCCCCAAAACCTTGCTCTGCCATCCATATACTCACACTAAGTTATTTGTTATTTTCCTCTAAACCTCTTTTTTGAATTTATCTTGCGAGTATTACATTTTCCAAGCCCTCTTTCCTCATTATGTACCATAGAAATTTCAACTGTCTCTTTCTGGTGTTGAGTATATGTTCCTTCCTCAGTATCCTTCTCTAGAAACCACATTCTGTTACTTCAAGTCTCTTCCATCTGTGAGGAGACTGTCCAGTATTCAGTGCCATGTAGGAGGCCTGATATCACGTGACAGTTCATTACTGTGTTCTTTGTTTCTGTTGCTTCAAGTCTCTTCATCATCTTTTGCGGATATTCTCCAGCATTCACTGCCATATAAGAGGACATATATCACTCTGTGCTATAGGGGTTACTGAGTGTCAAAGAATATGACAAAAACTACTATTAAGAAGAGAGGACAATAAAAGAACAAGAATTAAGAAGACAGAAGATAACGATTGACATTGCATTTAAAGTTTTGAAGATCATGGGCAATAAAGCCACTAGGACGCAACGGGGTTACTGAGTGTTAGAGAATATAAGAAAAACTACTATTAAGAAGAGAGGACAATAAAAGAACAATAATTAAGAAGACAGAAGATAACGATTGAAATTGCATTTAAATTTTTGAAGATCAAAGGCAATAAAGCCATCTCTAGGGCGAACAGAGAATGGACAGAAAAATAAACTAAACCCACGTGAGCTGCAACTGAATGGTTGGAGGTCTCATGATGATATAAAGAGGTAGGAGAAGAATGGTCAGACTTGTCCAAGTTGATAGAAACTTGAAACAGATAAGTTACAACAGCCGAAGACCAGATCAGATTCCAGTACTATCTGATAAAGCTAAAATTTACTAAGGATTACAAAAATTAAACAATAGAAGATTGGTAAAACGTTGCCTGGTCTGATGAGTCTCGATTTTTGCTGTGACATATATGCTGATTAATTGATACGTTTTCTGGAATTATCAAACTTTTGCATGTTATTTAAAGCCAGAAAATATTTTTTATGTTGTGAGAATTGTGTGTGGAGAGGAAATAATAATGATTTAGTGTTACGAGTCTTAATAATTAACCCATAGCTGGAGAGAGAAGAGCTGGAGTCATGCCTTTCCTATGGGTATTTGTGCGTCAGTAAATGTAACGAAACAAACTGCAAATGCAACTCGAATCTTTGATTAACAATTCACCAGCCCTACATCCACGCTTGCAGCATATGCTATTCCCAAGCGGTCACCCATCTAGGTACTGCTCAGGCTCGACGTTGCTTACCTTCGGTGATCGCCCGCGAACCGGTGTTTTCAACGTGATGTGGCCATAAGACATGCCACCCGCACATCCAAGCTTAAAGCGCCTGGTATTCACAAACGGTCACCCATTTAGGCGCCGACCAGTCTCAACGTTGCTTATCTTCGGGGATCTTACGGGAACCGGTGTTTCAATGTGACGTGACCGTAAGCCATTTCTAACAACACATACAAGTTTAAAGCACCTGGTATTCCCCAGCGATCACCCACCTAGGTACTGACCTGGCTCAGTGTTGCTTAACTTCGTTGATGGTGCGGGAACTGGTGTTTCAACTTGGTATGGCCGTAAGCTCTTTATACCACTCATACTTCCAAGATTATTGCATTTGGTATTCCCAAGCGGTCACCCATCTATGTACTGACCAAACCCGACGTTGCTTAACTTCGGTTTCAACGGGATATGGTCGTAAGCCCTTTATACCACCCGTATATCCAAGCTTACTGCACTTGGTATTCCCAAGCGGTCACCCATCTTGGTACAGACCTGGCTCGATGTTGCTTAACTTCAATGATCGTATGGGAGTTGGTGTTTTCAACGTGATGTGACCATAAGCTTTTAGCTTTCACATTGGACCAGGATTTGTTATAAACGTGAAAGTAGGGATACCCCTCGCGTTGTATCAACGTTTCCACAAGCTTCTGATGGTTTAATGGTACGGGGGACTATTTTCTTGATATACAATCGGATCGTTTGAATGCCGGAACCTACTTATATATTGTGACTGACCATGTGCCGAAACGAAGAGCATCTTCCTTCGGTCTCACGTATTCCATTGACTTGAAGTTAAATTAGTATATTGAATCAATTGCTACATCTGCTGTTATGAAAGCTGGTTCACTTTTTTATCGCCAGAATCCATCTTTCACGTGTATAAATCTACTATTCTTCCGTGCATCCAATATTACTGCTTCCCTATCTAGTCTGGTGCTCCTGCTATATCTAGAGATTCTTGACAAAATCCAAAGAACCGTCTGTAATGTCAATCCTGAACTGGCATCTCGGCTTCAATCACTTTCCCACCGGCGTAACGTGGCTTTTCTCTTTCTTTTCTATATTTTTATGGCAATTATTCTGATGAGCTATTCTCCTTGGGGCCTGTCTGCATGAATTTAAGCATAATACTAGATTGACAGTTAGGTCTCGCCGTTTTTCTGTTGAACTAGCTAGATGCAACCGTAAGTTCTATCCTAATAGTTTCTTTTCACGCCTATAAAATTCACTTCCGCTTTCTTGCTTCCCAGCCACCAGCAATCTTCAAAGATTTAAATGCAACACCATTCACCCTCTTCTGTTTTTCTGAACACTGTTCTTTTATTGTCTTTTCTCGAAAGGTTTCTCATTCTTTTTCACTCCTTGTATCCCCTTACGTCTTAGTGGCATTATCGTCTTGCTTGGGGTGAAATGCCGGCAGTATCACTTTTGTTTCCCCAAATGCATTTAAACGAAGCAAACCACACTGAGTTGGTCTGTGTTTTGATTGTATATTTGACGTATAAAAAAACTTTATGATTGTTCTTTTCTTGATATTGCTCATCATTAGATCTGTTATTGCTTAGGTTCGTGCAGGTCCCAGGTGGTCTTTTGAACGGATGTAGTGGTTTATCCCTTGCTTCCTGTTTAGACACGGTTTCCTTCTAAAGCTTTTCTATTCTCTTTCATTCCAGCTGATCCTTTGCAGCTTTGTTGCATGTTATGTCCTGACAATCCTCGTTGGAACTGTTATATTCCGTGCTAAGGGAATAAATAAGTAACACTAGATGGATACTAGAAGAACGGTTTATTGTACACAACCAGTACAATATGAAATACGGTACAGTTATACACACAGGTCAATCTAGTAGTGAGTGTCACTAATTGGAAGGTCAGATGTGTTTGCGTCTTCTCTCTCACTCCTTTCCTCTCTCTCTCTGTCTTGGGTCTCTCGTAGACATCGGACTTTATGGGTACTTACTACCTATAGTAATGGGGGTGCTGGGTTATTCCATTACATCATAGCGTTATCAAATTGCTTGGGGTAGTGCCTCGAGCGGCTCTTAGGCCTTGTATAAGGTAAACATCATTGTAAAAAAATGGTTTGTAGACCGTCTTGGTAGCGTTTCGATAAATACTGGTGCATATTTTATTTAGTAGGATTCGTGTAGTCAGGATTGAAATGGAACTGTATTTTTTTTTTATTTTCAAGACCGGTACATTTGTTCTGATTTGTCTTTGATTACATAATAAAATCAACATTATTTTTTGTTTACATGTTTCTTTTGGGGGATTTTTTTTTTCTTTTTTGCCTTTCATAACATTGCAACACATAATGTATATTTTCTTGCTTCATTGTTTAGGTCTATATTTCTGAGATGAGGTATTATATTAGGTTGGTGCAAAATTGTTTAGTAACATATGTGAGAAAACGACATTATTTTTGCACCAACCTAATAATTACTTACATTATTCCGACCGTTGACCACATGTTTATTGCAATATTCACAACGTTTCAGCCGTTGTAGAGCGTACAACAGCCGAAACGTCGTGAATATTATATACAATATACATATGTACATACGTTCTTCAGGTGATTGGAATTTCGAACTGAACCATTTATTCCATTCACTGGAGTAGATTGTTATTCTTCCACGTGCCATGCCTCTTCCTGATGTCTCAGTTATCTATTATTAACTCAAAGATAAATCTTTATCTACAGAAATGCAGTAGCCAGTTATTGAACTCACAACTTTTAGCCACTGGGCCATGTGTCCTCAAGTAGATAAAATCTTTAGTTGACACTAGTAGCTTGAGCCAGACTTGAGAGTTCGTCTGTCTCCTTGCATCCTGTTCTTTTTATTTCTCCTCAGCAAGCTTATCTCACTTTCCTTCTTGCATTCCTCTCAACTACGATCTTCAGAAGGTTAAATGCAATGTCTATCGTCATCTTCAGTGTCCTTGAATCTTGTTCTTTCTATTGGATATTTCTCTGCTGTAAATTTTTCTCCATTTCTTTCTTGATTTCCTGTTAAATACGACGGCCAGAAATTTACATGCATTGTCAATCGTCATCTTACGTGTTCTTGAATCTTGTTCGTTTTGTTGTCCTTTCTCCTTAGTAAGGTTTTCCTATTTCCTTTTGCTTTCCTGCCAACTACGGTCCTCACATCTTTAAATGCAACGTCAATTGTCATCTTCTTTGGCCTTGAAATCTGATCTTTTTATTGTGCTTACTCTTCAGTAATTTTTTATCAATTTCCTTCTTGCTTTCCATTCAACTATGGTCTTCAAATCTTTAAATGCAACGTCAATTGTCATCTTCTTTGGCCTTGAAATCTGATCTTTTTATTGTCCTTACTCTTCAGTAATTTTTTATCAATTTCCTTCTTGCTTTCCATTCAACTATGGTCTACAAATCTTTAAATGCAACGTCAATTGTCATCTTCTTTGGCCTTGAAATCTGATCTTTTTATTGTCTATTCACTGCAGTAAATTATTATCAATTTCATTCTTGCTTACCTGGCAAATACGATCTTCAAACCTTTAAATTCAAACTCATTTGTCATTTTCTGTGGCCTTGAATCCTGTTCTTCTTAGTGTTTTTTTTCTCTTCAGTAAATTTTTATCAATCTCCTTATTACTTTCCAGTTAACTACGATCTTTAAATCTTTAAATGCAACGTCAATTGTCATCTTCTGTGGCCTTGAATCCTCTTCTGTTTATTCTCCTTTCCCTTCAGTAAATTTCTATCAATTTCTTTCATGCTTTCCAGTCAACTACGATCTTCAAAATCTTAAATCCCGCGTAAATTGTTATCATCTGTCGCCTTGAAACCTGTTCTTTTAATTGTCCTTTCCCTTCAGTAAATTTTATAAGTTTCCTTCTTCCTTCCCTGTCAACTACGATCTTCAAATCTTTAGATAAAACGTTGAGTTATCATCTTCTGTGGCCTTGAATCGTGTTTTTTTTATTCTACTTTCTCTTCAGTAACTTTTTATTAATTTTCTTCTTGCTTTCCTGTTAACTACAATCATTATAAATGCAACGTTAATTGTCATCTTCTTCCGGCTTGAATCATCATCTTTTTTATTGTTCTCTTCAGTAAATTTTTATCAATTTCCTTCTTGCTTTCCAGTCAACTACGATCTTTAAATGCAACGTCAATTGTCATCTTCTCTGGCCTTGAAATCTGATCTTTTTATTGTGCTTACTCTTCAGTAAATTTTTATCAATTTCCTTCTTGCTTTCCAGTCAACTACGATCTTCCAATCTTTAAATGCAGCGTTAATTGTCATCTTCTCTGGCTTGGAAATCTGATCTTTTTATTGTCCTTATTCTTCAGTAAATTTCTATCAATTTCCTTCTCCAAATCTTTAAATGCAACGTCAACTATCATCTTCTAATGCTTTGAATCCTGTTCTTTTTATTGCCTTTTCTTTTCAGTAACTTTTTATCAATTTCCTACTTGCTTTCATGTCAATTAGGATCTTCATATCTTTAAATGAACGTCAATTGTCATCGTCTTTGGTCTTGAATCCTCTTTTTTTATTGTCCTTTCTCTTCAGTAACTTTTTTCAATTTCCTTCTTCCTTTCCTGTCAACTACGATTTTCAAACCTTTAAATGCAAAGTATATTGTCATCGTCTGCGGCATTGAATCCTCTTCTTTTTATTGTACTTTATCTTCAGTAACTTTTTATCAATTTCCTTCTTGCTTTCCAGTCAACTACGATCGTCAAATATTTAACTGCAACATCTTCTGTGGCCTTGAATCCTCTTCTTTTTATTGACCTTTCTCTTCAGTAAATTTTATCCATTTCATTCTTGCTTACCTGGCAAATACGATCTTCAAACCTTTAAATGCAGTGTCAATTTTATTTATCCTTGTAACCTGTTCTTTTTATAATCTTTTCTCTATAATAATGTCTTTTGTTTCATTCTCAGTAACCCTCTTCTTCCCTTTATTGCTTTGCATGTCGCCAATACCTCATTAATATTAAACCAGTCACCAACTGAAAATCTTAAAGTTTTCCAAATATTAACCTATTCATATTAGCAACTTTATACGGAATTAACAACAGGATTTGAAAAAACGTGTATGCTTTTATATTTGCTTGGTCCAATCTCTGTTCTTCCAATACGTCCTGAATAAATGCCGTTTCCTTAATTCCCCTCCTCTACTCCAATCCATATCCGCCAATTCGCACTCCTCTCAATGGAATTTTTCTTTTTAATAAACATAACAAACCTTATTTACATTCGGACTACCGTTGGTCTCCAGAATTTATCTTATATATCTATAAGTCTACCCTTAGTCCATTCTTAGAATATTGCTGCCACATATGGACCGGTGCCCTTGCTATTTACCTTGAGCTCCTTGATAAAATCCATAGCAGAATCATCAATATTATTATACTTCACCTGGCATCTCTGCATTTACATATGGACCGGTGCCTTTGCTATTTATTTTGAGTTCCTTGATAAAATCCAGAGCAGAATCAGCAATATTATTGTTCTTGACCTGGCATCTCAATTTTAGTCAATTTCTCACCGCCGTAAAGTCACCTGTCTGTGCCTTTTCTATAAATACATTCATGCTAATTGTTCGGATGAGCTCTTTGCTATGGTGACTAAACTTTTTTAAGACAGGCGTCTAGATCTCACCAGTTGACAATTGAACTGGCTAGATGTAACCGAAACTTCTATCCTAAAAGTTTCTTTTCTCGCTTGTGGAACTGCCTTCCGGCTCCATGCTTTGCAGCCAACTTTAATCTGCAAAAATTTAAATGCGATGTCAATCGTTATCAACAGTCCTCCTGATTGCTCTTTTCTCTTCCCGATCATTATTAATGTTTCTCTTCCTAATTCTTCCACAACCTTTGACCCCATGTGTTTTAGTGGCTTTCCTACATTGCATTGGATGATACCGATTTTTAAAAAAAATAGCAACTTTGTTGTTGCTATCATAAAGTTTCGACCTTTTTTACGTGCCCATTTGCTTCAGGGATTTCAGACTTGGGAAATTAACAAATGAATCCACCTCATATTGTCCCAGCTATGGATTAAATAGTAGGACTTTTAATCATTATAGTCCATCAAAATTCTTAAAATCTGAAATAAGGAAAAGCTAATTAATGTCAGTTTTAGTAAATTAGAAAACCATAATAGATCATTTCTTCCACAAAAGACCACAGATGTAATTCTACAGAAGGATGCTGAGAATATATGGTTGACCGTTTAGGAATAACGTGCTATAAGCTGGATATTAGGGTCGTCTAATGGATAACGGCACGAGATTGGATAGCCGAGTTCCAATTCACTTCGTCATATTCACATATGCGTTAATAACTTTGGGAAAAGTACGAATAGTAGAACTCATATCGTATCACCAAAATAATTATTAGAACTTAAAAATATTTCTGGCATTAAATAACCCTCAAAAGTTTGGTATGCCGTAACAAACATATCAATCAGTCAATTATTCTAATGATCTTTCATCTTTCACACTTCGACTTCAAGTAATGAAGCATAGTACTAGATTAAGTTAGGTCTCATCATTTTAATGTTGAAACTGCTCGATGTAACCGAATGTTCTATTCCAATAGTTTCTTCTCTTGCACTTCCGGGTTTGTTTGTTTTGTTTTGTTTGTTTTGTTTTGTTTGTTTGTTTGCTTTTTTTGTTGTTGTTTTCGTTTTATCGGTTTTTTTTTGTTTTGTTTTGTTTTGTTTTCTTGTTAATTACGAACTTCAAAAATTTAAACACGACGTCAATTTTCTGTCTCCTTGGAACCTTTTTTTATTGTCCTCTCTCCTAATAAAATTATTTCCCTCTCAGTAACTTAGTCTTAGTGGCTTTATCACCTTCTTTGGGGTTAAAATGTGAACGCCTATTCTCTATTTTCTTTAAAAATGGTCTGTTCCCTCTCACTTTCAGGTCAGGCCGAAAATGGAGTACCACTGTCATATTTGGGAAGGTGCGGCCTAGTCCTCCCTTTTCCGTCTCGACGGAGTCCAAAAACTTCTCCGCGTCCTTGTGGGTGACAAATTATTTTATACCCTACAACCACTCACTAACTGCACTGTCTCTGTTCCCATGAAAAGTGCTCAGACAAACTACATTCCTTAGTTCCCCTATTTCTAACCTTCACGGCTAAGACCAACCTTGCCACGCTCTTTTTAGTGAACCACCGTCATTTCCTCTGTATTCCATCCATGAGAAGTAAGTTCCACTCAAACAGCTTCATCTCGCCAACCACTGCTCGGTGGAACCGACTCCCAAGAGGATGTTTTCCCGATCACTAATCATAACCTGTTCAAGTCTAGAGTTAACTGTTATCTTCCCCATGTTGTTCATCATGACGGTCGTCTTCGAGTATAGAATCCAGAGGTTAGCAGTGAATATTTCGAAGACAGTAGGAAAGCGTTGTTCAGGTTAGCAGTGGATATTTTGCTAAAAGTAGCAGAGCATAGTTCGGCCTTCTGGTTCTTTTCGCCTGACAAGCTGGACTGGACATTCAATATTTATTTGCACAAATGTACAAAATGTGGCACGAGGCCAAAAAAGGGGGTTTGGGGAAGGACGGTCTTCTTCTGTCTTAATTCTAAACTTAGCTAGACACAGACACAGACCCAAACATACCAACAATAATCCTATCACCAAAACAACACATTCACTCCTACCTTTCTTACTGCGTCCACCATAATACCTCAAGTTCTCTATGAAATCCTAACTAGTCCCCATATGTACATTTAAAAGTCTGTGGGGGAGGGGAAAACAACAATTTAAAAAACCCCAAATGTTTATTTACAATATGATATAATATTTACATAAATCAAAACAAAATAGTGTTAGTAATTAAAAAAAACCACAATCCCTAAATGTGGCAGAAACATCAGTTCACTGGACGAAATCAATGCGGGACTATGAAAAATAAGAAAAACATTAATTCCACCAAGGCATTCACACAGGCACGCACACATTCATACACAACAACAAATACGAAAAATCACACACACGAAACGAAAGGCGCCCCGCATTCACCAGAATGAGAACAAGGTCCTTACTAATAAAATTAGTCTGGAATACGGGAGTGGAAGCACAGAGAGTCGGTACAGGAGAATCGAATAGATGTGTGAAACACATACTTCTGCCCTTCCCTTCAGGGAAAGTCTCCTCCGAGACCACAGATTAACCGCGATCTCGGCCTTCCCTTGTACCTCCGACCAGTTCATTTCCAACTGGAGATCAAGACCGAACCAGACGCCGAGTATCTTGATCGGCCCATCCGTCCATAGGAAAGGTCCGGGAAGAGAAACTCCCTTCCACGCACCCAACCGCAAGCCCACAGACTTATCGCGGTTGATCTTGGCCCCTGTCACCATCTCATACCCACTGATCTCTTTGCTGACTTCGTCAATCTCGGCTCTGCTCGACACAAGAACCGAAACGTCGTCAGCATAGGCAGAATACCTGGCTGAGGTGGAAGCCCCATGCAGGGAAACTCCGCGCAGGACCGGATTCGCCTTTAACTTGCGAAGGAATGGTTCAACGCAAGAACGTAAAGCAAAGACGAGAGCGGACAACCTTGACGAATGGAGCGAGACAATACGAAAGGCTTCGATCTTACCCCATTCACTTCCACCAGGACACTGGGGGTCGCATACAAAAGTCGGATCCAGGAGCGAAAGTCGGCTCTGAAACCGGTCGCCGAAAGCACAGCCTCCAGAAATCGATGGTCAATCCTATCGAAGGCCTTGGACTGATCTAAATTAATCAGTGCGGCTTCACTGTCGATTTGTTCTAAGATCAAGCATACCATATGAAGGTCATCCTGAATAGTCCTGCCCTTCACAGCACAAGTCTGTTCAGGGCCAATCAGACTAGACAGGACAAGCTGCAAACGGTTGGCTAAGATCTTCGCCAAAATCTTTAACTCAGTGTTTAACATGGTTAAAGAGCGAAAGTTCCCTAACCCATCCCCACGGTTCTTGTCCTTACGCAGCAACTTGATCACACTCCTGGTGAAGCGTTGAGGTAGAGACCCCTGCTTCATCCAGTGGCTGAAAATTAGTTCCAGCAAAGGAACAAACGTGCGACAACCTCAAGTACACTTCGTAGGGAAGACCATCTAATCCCGGAGACTTATCCAGGCCAACCTGCTTCAGCGCTTCCCAGATTTCCGACTCTGTAATGGGACCCTCGCACCTAGCCGCTTCAGCTGCCTCGAGGCAGGGAAAGTCAGCTAAATAGGCGTCGAACTGAGCAGAGCTCATACCGGGCTCCCTGGTGAAAAGATCCTGAAAGTAATCCCGAAAGACCTCACATATGCCCGCGTTTGTAGTCACGGTCCGCTTATCCGGCAATGTGACGCACGCTATATGTCGCCTAGGCGCGTTCTGATTTTCCTCTGCACGCAGTTCAGCGGCCATATTCGTCGCCTCAGAAGACATTCTTTTTAACCTAGCCCTAACTACCAGAGCTTGATCCTTCTTGATAAGCAAGGAGGACAACTCTGCCTTAGCTAAAGCTATATCCCCACTAACACGGGATTTCACAGCCCGATCAACTTTATTTTCTATTTTGCGCCGCTAATCTATCTAGATTGAGTCGATGACTAAAATCGGCAGCAAACGTTCTAATTTTGCATTTTAAGTTGCCCCACCAGGCGTTTCCCACAACCGCCCCCGTCAATTCCCTTTGTATCATTAGTAAGAGCTGGTCCCGGAAACCCTGCTCACTAAATAATGAACAGTTAAATTTCCAGTAGCCAGCCAATCTAACCTTAGGCTTATCTAAGTTTACACGGACCCGGACAAGCCTATGATCCGTATAAACTATGTAATGGAAACTTGGACACCCTAAGAGCCCTACATCGACTCTCCTAACTAAGACTCGGTCCAGGTAGCTCGCAAGCGTCCCAGGAGCCGAGTTGCCACTAGTTGTCCAAGTCCATGCTACCTCCCGAGGGTGTTCATTCCGGTACTTATCGACAAGATCAAACTCATCGATAAAGTCCTGAAATGGTTTCACGTCCGGGTTGTTAGTACCTTGTTTTTGCCCTATACGATCTATATCGGGGTCAAGGACGGCATTCCAATCCCCGGCTAAAACTACCCGACGAGACGTCGTCAAGAACGGCGCGATCTGCCGAAACAAAGCAGGCCGCTCGGAATGGGTATTGGGCGCATAAACCCCAATGAGACGAAGAACCTTATCCTTTATTGTAACATCCAGCACACAAAGTCTGTCCGCCGGATCCGCGAAGACAAGGGAACATGCAGCCTTCAAAGACCTGCTCATTAGCCAAGAGACACCCCTCGAACTACCATCAAAACATGCTGAATAAAGAGCGAACCCCTTAGACAGTATGTCCTCACGGTCATGAGAAGAAAACCGGGTCTCTTGCAGACAACATACATTCACCCAGAGGCGCCGAAGATCACGAGAGAGCCTCGCCCTGCGAGACTCGGACCTCAGGCCCCGGACATTCAAACTAGCTAACCAGAGCGCCATTGTCAAATCGATTAGGGTTGTCCTTCAGGATAGAACATGGCTGGGGTGAGGACACCGACAGCTTGTCCCATCGAACCAGACATCATCTCAGTATCGAGAGTATCATCCTGAGACAAGCCGCCGATGTCCGCAGGATAAGTTAGTTTAAGTGCCCTATAAAGGGATGGGTGAACAAAAAGAGGGACCCTCCCTTTACATTGTTTTGATGAGTCTAATTTTTCTTCCAATAGTACGGCTGCTGGGGGCACCACTTTCAAGGACGCCTTTGCCTCCTCTATTATGCCCCAAATCTCCTGCGTACCCGGGCCAGTTCTTACGACGGTCAGCAATGTTCGGGCCTTCTTAAAATTTTCCAGCACCTCCACATCAACACCATTGATGTGCCGGAAATTCCATAAGATTTTTAAGGGCTTCGGGTTTTTTGTTTGCCCGAAGACCCTTTCTTCCTGTTCCCGGTAATACGCGGCAGACATCTTCCCCTGGGAGATAAGGTGGCTTCATTTTCTTTTCTGTTTTTTTTCTTGTCAGTAGCTGGTTGTGTATCGGGACTTCTATTTCTTTTCTTCTGAGGAGATTGAATGGGGGTTTGAATAGGAGTATCTCTAGGAGTGGTTGATGGTGTCATTCCGGAAGGAGTCTTAACAGGGGAAGGTTTTGTTGAATGATAAGATTTTGACGGAGAGTTTGTCAATGATTTTGGCGGAGGTGGTTTTGTGAATGACTTTTTACTTGATGAAGGGGAAGACGGGGCAGAGGATAGGGGGCCCGGTGCCCCCAGCGATTTCTGATTTTTAGCCCGCGTTTTATCCAACTTCTCCTTCAACTTTTTAATGTCTAGAATTTTTTTCCAGCTAGGTTCATTTAGTTTTTGGTTACTTGTTGCATTTTCTTCATAAGACGCCGAGGCGTCGCCCTCAGAGCTGGTAGAGGGAATGGGGCTGTAGGTGTTAATATCCCTGGGGTCATGATGGGACAGAGGCCCCGCTGCTTGGATCTTCCCTTTGCCTCTAACTAGGAGGCGCCATTCCCCCACTTCCTTTTCCTTATCCACACTTGTGGTAGGCTTCGGTTTTGGTGGTAATGTGGGTAAGGACCCAAACGAGGGATTTTCCCCACCGGTCCGCCTCGCAGTTATGCCCACTACAGGCGCCGCGGATTTGACAGTGTCAGCCAAAGGGGGATTTTGGTCGCCTGCGATCGGAACTCCAGGGGCCTTCTTCCCTGGGCGGGAGGATGAAAGGTGACAAGTCTCTCCACACCTCCAGCAAGTAGGTTTCCTACCGGTCACAATGACCGGCATTTTCCGGTCGCCTAAATCCAAACAGTTGGGGATGGACTTGAAGGCCGTCTGGTCTAACATAATATCGAAAGTCCATCCGCCGTTCAAATTGTGGGAGAGAGCCCCTAAAATCTGTCCGAACTGCATAAAAAATGCAGCCAGGTGCTCTCCCGAAATTTGAGGAGGGACCTCAAAAACGACCACCCTGGTCCTTCGCCGACCCTCATATTCCGTCCTTAATATCAGGTCTTTGGTGATTAATTCTTTCTTTGCCATTGCTAAGCAATCTTCTGGCGTGGGCAGCAGAATGTCCCACATGAAGAACCCAGCACCTTTAATGAATCTTTGGGGTTTATCCCCAGGGACAAAAGTGATTTAATCACTGTCTTTCGTGGAGCGACAAATTTTGCGAGTTCGCTTTCCACCACGAAAACAGACACCATTCTCTTTGAGAACACATTGAGCTCTTAGACGTCTTCGCCTTTTCCAAGAAATCCGCCATGTTCACAATGCAACTTGGGGGGTACTTCCAGCAAGAGGGCAATTCCTCGGCTGTCTTCTAAGTTTGTGCCTCGTTTGGAACCCGATCATTCGAAACTTCGCTTGAGACCTGCCTGGTCTCTCCTTTGTTAGTGCTACTAGCCTCCTTCACACTAGCATGAACTTCAATATTAGGGGCAGCATTTGCCCGTTTCTTGGATTTCGATTTATCCGGTGGGTCGGCCTTAGCAGCCGCCCCAAAGAGGTCTTTTTTAACACATGACCGACTTTCTTCGTCGGCCATATTGAAAGTTCGTGGAGACTTCCACCTGCGGGTCTATGTATATATATTTTTTGACAAACAATGGGGAAAGGAGTTGGGAGAAGGCAAAACAATTTGAAATTAAACAAATAAAGGAAAGCCTGGATATACCAGTAAATTAAAAAATTACAAAAACAATAAAACTTTAAAACAAAGGCTATTAATTAAATAAACTGGGAAAACTAAAAATAAAAGACAAACTACAAACTGAAACGGAAGAATATAGAATAAATAGTCAGGTAAAAAAAAAATGGCGCCCAAATGCTGCCGAGAATAAAAGAAAAAACAATAAAAGTAACTCCTCTCTTTTTTGGTCAAATAAATTCAAATATAATATACAGAAGGAAAAAGAAAAGAAAAGAAAAAATCTGGTTTGACACTAGTCAAACCAAATTAAAAATAAAGGTTTGCGGCCGAAGCCGCTAAAGAAATAAATTAAATGCCAAAAGAAAAAACAAACTAGTCAAACCAAAAAAAGATTGCAACCGAAGTCACTAATTAAATAAAAACGAGGGAGGGTAAACTAAAAAGGAAATAAAACCAAAGCTTTCTTTTTCTTTTTTCCTAAACAGTACTTATTGTTTTAAAACGAAAAACTGAAAAGAAATAAACAGAAATAAAAAAAAAAGTAGTCGTCCGGTAAGACTTTGTCAAACCAGACTAAAAAAAAATAAAAATGTGGGCCGAAGCCCAGATAAAAAAATAAATCAAACAAAAGAAATGAAAGAAAGAAAAAAGGAAAACTTAAGCAAAAGCTTAACTTAAAACAGAAAAAACTTGGTGGGCCGAAGAAAGATCGTCAATTAAGCAATAAACAGTTCGTCAAAATATTAAGGAAAATCCTCGTCAGCCGAAGAACAAGTTCGTCAATCTGCAATATAAAGAATAGAATTAAAAATTCGCGCCGCCTCCAGTCAGAATAAAGTCAGACACTCGCCGAACAAAACTGGACTGGACATTCGGGTAGAGTGAACAAAAATGGCCGCCTTTATACACGACGGATAGAATGTTCTACGTCTTCTGATTGGTTAACCTTCTATTGGTGGACTATAAAGGGAGTTAAGTCATTTTGACTGACTCACTCGTTATATGTACATATACACAAAAACTGCAACACCCCCCTTATTTTGGGTATATTATGGACTCTTCCTTCAAAATATTAGTAAAGTCAATATTAATATGTAACGAATAGTTTAGTATTCCAAATTTTTTTTTTTTTTTAGCATTCATAAAATACATTTTATTTATTTATTTTTTTTTTTTTTTAAGAAAAATAATATCCACAAAAATTATTCATATCACTTTGTCCACAGTTAAGTACTTCGGGTTAATTAACATTAACAATAATATTATAAGTTTGGGTTGTGATCACAACAAAAAAGTGGAAAGAATTGTTACTTTACCCATGGCTGGGACCCATTAAAACAGTTACTATCACTCCGGGTAAACTGTGCCTCTTACTCTGTTACCCTCTACTTCAAGTGACCTCCGGGCCTTGTACAGGGTAAGCTCCATTGTAAAAAAAAAAAAAAAAAACAGTTTTTATTTTCCCAGAACCAAAATACTATATTTTACATGTATTTTAACATTTACCAATATTCTTATTGATTTGATCACAATTATTTAATTCTAAAATATTTATTTTTAATTTTATTAGCAATTAAGTTTGTTTTAACAAAAATGGACAAAAATCCACTTCAATACTGAAATGAGCAATAACAGCTACTGGACTTGAGAAACCTATTTTCCTGAAAAATTATTTTAAGAAAGATTCAACCGGGACGGTAAGGCCACTCTTCTAGATCTGTGTTTTACCTCCATGCCCGAGTCTTGTAGCGCCTCGCAGCTCTGCCCTCTCGGTAACTCCGATCACGCTGTAGTGTCTGTTAACATCTCCTACAACTCCACCCCTTGCAAAGAACCTCCTACCTCTAGAACCTCGTTCTGCTATCAACGAGCTGACTGGGACTCGTTCCGTGATTTCCTCCGCGATGTCCCCTGGGATGTTGTCTTTACGCACCCGGTTCAAGAATGTGCTTCTGGGATCTCCTCCTGGGTCATCCCCTCAAGGAAATTTAAGGTCAAATCGCGCTCCTCCCCCAGGTTCTCTGCTGCTTGCTCAGCCGCCATTGCCCATAGGAGCCACTTCTTCCACCTCTATCGTAGCGATATGTCCGACTACAATAGACGTCTCTTTGCCTCTGCCCGTATCGAGTCTAAGCGTGTCCTCAACGAAGTTGTCACTGCTCGAATGAAGGAACGTTATTGCTTCTCGCAAATTCGGCTCCAAGGATTATTGTCGTCTCTGCAAAAGCGTACTAAACAGTAGCAAACCCTCTATAACTCCTTAGTTCAACCAGTTTGAGGTCCTGACCTCCTCTGCCGACAAGGTTGAATGCTTTGCTCGAAAATTTTCATTCAATTTAACGCTCGACTCTTCCGGTGTACTCATACCCAATTTCCCTCTTAGAACTGAGGCCCTATTGAGCGAGGTGCACATAACCCTGTCATGACATTGGGTATTATCTCTAATTTAGATCCCCTACAAGGCTAGTGGTGGAGATGGGATACCAACCATTGTCTTGAAGAAATGTGCGCCTGCCCTCTCCAAATTATACAACTACTGCCTCAGGGAATCTTGTTTTCCAGACTGATGGAAGTCCTCATCGATTGTTCCTGTATTTAAGAACTCCGGCGACCCCTCTAACCCTTCTAATTATCGTCCTATCAGTCTCCTTACCCTCTTCGGCAAAGTCTTCGAAGCTTTAATCAACGCCGAAGTGGTTAACCACCTTACATCCTATAATCTGCTCTCAGACAAGCAATATGGCTTACGCTTTGCCCGAACTACAGCTTATGCCTATCACTGAAATTGTCTACCAAGCTCAATAACGGAGAAGCTCGTGCCGTGGCCCTAGACATCTCCAAAGCGTTTGATAGGGTTTGGTATGCTGACCTTCTTCGCAAGCTCCAGGGTTATGGTATTACAGGTCGATTGTTTGACTTAATACAATCATTTCTGTCTAATCGTGAATTGAAGGTTGTTCTCAACGGATTCTCCTCCAGCTCCTATCCCATGAACGCAGGTGTTCCCCAAGGCTCCATCCTAGGCCCTACTCTGTTCCTAATCTTCATCAACGATCTTCCTGACGCCATTGATTCCCAAGTAGGCATCTACGCGGACCACACTACACACTACAATTTATTCCTGCCTCAAAAACAAATCTAGTGTCGCTAACAGAACTAACCTGGCCGTTCGTCTCGAAAAGGACCTCCAATCGGTTTTGAACTGGGGCAGGAATTGGCTGGTTAACTTTAACGCCTCCAAAACAAAATTGCTCTCTATTAATCACCACAGAGATCCTTCCCTGCACTCCCACCCCGCCATTAGAATGTCTGACGCCCAACTTCCCGAGAGCATCTGTCTGCGGCTGCTCGGTCTCACCTTGTCTGCTGACCTGAGATGGAACAAATACATTGAGTCAATTGCTTCGTCGACCGCAAGGTAAGTTGGCTCCTTGGCCGCGCCAGGAAATTTTTCTCCCCGGAAACGATCCTTCAAATCTACAAATCAACCATTCGCCCTTCCATGGAGTATTGCTGCCATATATGGTCTGGAGCCCCTACTGTTTACCTCGGGGTTCTTGACAAGATACAGAGACGGATATGCCATATAATTGGCCCTAATCTGGCATCTCGTCTGCAATCACTCTCTCACAGACGTGCCATTGCCTCTCTCTGTCTTTTTTACAAATACTTTCATGGTAATTGCTCAGATGAGCTGCTTTCGCTGGTTCCCAGACTTCATGAATTCAAGCGTCCTATGTGGCTGGCATCCCGCTCTCACCATTTCACTGTTGAAATTGTTAAATGTAGCCGTCTCTTCTACTCCAATAGCTTCATATCTCGCACCTCTCGCCTGTGGAACTCCCTTCCCTATTCCTGTTTCCCTGAAAGCTATGATCCCCAACTATTTAAATGTAATGTCAATCGACATCTCCAGTTGCCTTGATCTATCCCCTATCCTTCTCCTCATCCTTTCCTCTATCATTCCTATCTGCTCTCGCTCCAAATCCTCTATAACCCCTTGTGTGCTAGTGGCTTCTCTCGCCTTACTAGGGGTGAAATACTTTAAAAAAAAAAAGATTTTATAAATTTCAACCGAAAGCAATTCTGGCTACTCGGTTAATGAATATCATATGTTTCCTTATAGTGAAAAGGCTATTATTACCGTTACTGTTTTCATTACGTTACCTGCGCATGTTTGAATTTAGCTGCTAAAAATTCTAGAAAAACAATATTTGTTATACACGAGAGTTTGTTGTTTTTTTGCGTATTATACACGAATAATTATGGTAAGTCACCTACGCAGGGTTCTCATCAATTGACAGTTGAGTAGCAGTTGAGTCAAGTCCCTTCCATTCATAAAACTTTTCGCCATCTTGTTTTTTTTTTCTATCTGGCCGCATACCTTTACTGTGTTATCTCCCTTTATTGTTATCATTTATTTTGTCTTTCACTTCGTTTTGTATTTAAAAATTTTTGTTTCTTTCTTTATGTAGATCAGTATCTGCTCAACAGGATCTAGTTACAACTTATATGATGAATGAGATGCTTAGAAATATGCAATATGGCTGTCACTGACATATTCATTGGGACAAGCATAAAAAGAAATATATTTCTTGTTCTCTCTCTCTCAAGCGAGCTCGTCCTATTTTTAGTGCGGTGACGAGCATAAAATAATTCCAAGAAGGAACGAATCGCAGACCAGAATAGATTCTAAGACATGAAAAATAATACTTATTAGTCACGGAACGATCGTGAAAAATTCAAGAATGATGATAGACATTTGAAAGAATGATAAGGATGATTCGAATAATATGAGGCTATTTGTGATGGGTACTCCCTTAGATTTCTTTAAAACAAATCATTATTTTCATCTTCTTCTTTGTGCCATGTCCCTTCAGGAATTTGGCGATCATGGCTCTCCACAATTTCCTCTGATTTGTAGCTCTTAATAATTTTTGTCTTTTTGCTATCTCTACTAAACCTTGTTCCGACATCAATTTACTCAAACTCATTCTTCTTCTTCTTCTTCTTCTTCTTCTTCTTCTTCTTCTATGTGCTGTGTCCCTTCAGGACGTTGGTGATCATGGCTCTCCACAATTTCCTCTCATTTGTAGCTCTTAATAAATTTTATCTTTTTGTTATTTCTCAAAAACCTTCTTCTGACTTCCATTTACTCAAACTCATTCTTCTATGTACTATGTTCCTTCAGGATGTTGACGATCATGGCTCTCCACAATTTCCTGTCTTTTGTATCTCTTAATAAATTTGGTCTTTTTGTTATCTCTACTAAAGATTCTTTTGTCGTCCATTTACTCAAGCTCATTCTTCTTCTACGTACCATGTCCCTTCAGGATATTGGCGATTATAGCTCTCCACAATTTCCTCTCATTTGTAGCTCTTAATAAATTTTGTCTTTTTGGTATCTCTGCAAAACCTTCTTCTGGCTTCCATTTACTCAAGCTCATTCTTCTTCTTCTATGTACCATGTCCCTTCAGGACGTTGACGATCATGACTCTCCACAATTTCCTCTCATTTGTAGGTCTTAATAAATTTGGTACCTCTACTAAAGATTCTTTCGCCGTCCATTGACTCAAGCTTATTCTTCTTCTTCTATGTGCTGTGTCCCTTCAGAACGTTGATGATCATGGCTCTCCACAATTTCCCGTCCTTCATAGCTCTTAGTAAATTTGGACTTTTTGTTTTTTCTCCCGATCCCTGTTCCACCATTCATTTATTCAGGCTCATTAAATATGCTGTGCATTGTTTTACTCTGTCTCTCTTGCCTTCAATCTGTCCTGTAAGTATCATATTTTCCAAGCCCTCTTTTCTCATTATGTACCATAGAAGTCTCAACTGTCACTTCCTGGTGTTAAGTATAATTTTCCTTTTTGTTTCTATTTCTCTAAAATTTCGTCTTCGCTCAGATATGCTCAATATTCCTCTGTAGAACCACATTTCTGTTACTTCAAGTCTCTTCTTCATTTTTGAGGAGATTGCCGAGCATTCACTGCCATATAGGAGGACAGATATCACGTAACAGTTCAGTACTCTTTTCTTTGTTTCTCTTGCTTCAAGTCTCTTCTTCACCTTTGAGAAGATTGTCCAGCATTCACTGCCATATAGGAGGACAGATATCACGTAACAGTTCAGTACTCTTTTCTTTGTTTCTCTTGCTTCAAGTCTCTTCTTCATCTTTGAGGAGATTGTCCAGCATTCACTGCCATATAGGAGGACAGATATCACGTAACAGTTCAGTACTCTTTTCTTTGTTTCTCTTGCTTCAAGTCTCTTCTTCACCTTTGAGGAGATTGTCCAGCATTCACTGCCATATAGGAGGACAGATATCACGTAACAGTTCAGTACTCTTTTCTTTGTTTCTCTTGCTTCAAGTCTCTTCTTCACCTTTGAGGAGATTGCCCAGCATTCACTGCCATATAGGAGGACAGATATCACGTAACAGTTCAGTACTCTTTTCTTTGTTTCTCTTGCTTCAAGTCTCTTCTTCACCTTTGAGAAGATTGTCCAGCATTCACTGCCATATAGGAGGACAGATATCACGTAACAGTTCAGTACTCTTTTCTTTGTTTCTCTTGCTTCAAGAGTCTTCTTCACCTTTGAGAAGATTGTCCAGCATTCACTGCCATATAGGAGGACAGATATCACGTAACAGTTCAGTACTCTTTTCTTTGTTTCTATTGCTTCAAGTCTCTTCTTCATCTTTGAGGAGATTGTCCAGCATTCACTGCCATATAGGAGGACAGATATCACGTAACAGTTCAGTACTCTTTTCTTTGTTTCTCTTGCTTCAAGTCTCTTCTTCATCTTTGAGGAGATTGCCCAGCATTTACTGCCATATAGGAGGACAGATATCACGTAACAGTTCAGTACTCTTTTCTTTGTTTCTCTTGCTTCAAGTCTCTTCTTCACCTTTGAGAAGATTGTCCAGCATTCACTGCCATATAGGAGGACAGATATCACGTAACAGTTCAGTACTCTTTTCTTTGTTTCTATTGCTTCAAGTCTCTTCTTCATCTTTGAGAAGATTGTCCAGCATTCACTGCCATATAGGAGGACAGATATCACGTAACAGTTCAGTACTCTTTTCTTTGTTTCTCTTGCTTCAAGTCTCTTCTTCACCTTTGAGAAGATTGTCCAGCATTCACTGCCATATAGGAGGACAGATATCACGTAACAGTTCAGTACTCTTTTCTTTGTTTCTCTTGCTTCAAGTCTCTTCTTCATCTTTGAGGAGATTGTCCAGCATTCACTGCCATATAGGAGGACAGATATCACGTAACAGTTCAGTACTCTTTTCTTTGTTTCTCTTGCTTCAAGTCTCTTCTTCACCTTTGAGGAGATTGTCCAGCATTCACTGCCATATAGGAGGACAGATATCACGTAACAGTTCAGTACTCTTTTCTTTGTTTCTCTTGCTTCAAGTCTCTTCTTCACCTTTGAGGAGATTGCCCAGCATTCACTGCCATATAGGAGGACAGATATCACGTAACAGTTCAGTACTCTTTTCTTTGTTTCTCTTGCTTCAAGTCTCTTCTTCACCTTTGAGAAGATTGTCCAGCATTCACTGCCATATAGGAGGACAGATATCACGTAACAGTTCAGTACTCTTTTCTTTGTTTCTCTTGCTTCAAGTCTCTTCTTCACCTTTGAGGAGATTGTCCAGCATTCACTGCCATATAGGAGGACAGATATCACGTAACAGTTCAGTACTCTTTTCTTTGTTTCTCTTGCTTCAAGTCTCTTCTTCACCTTTGAGGAGATTGCCCAGCATTCACTGCCATATAGGAGGACAGATATCACGTAACAGTTCAGTACTCTTTTCTTTGTTTCTCTTGCTTCAAGTCTCTTCTTCACCTTTGAGAAGATTGTCCAGCATTCACTGCCATATAGGAGGACAGATATCACGTAACAGTTCAGTACTCTTTTCTTTGTTTCTCTTGCTTCAAGTCTCTTCTTCATCTTTGAGGAGATTGTCCAGCATTCACTGCCATATAGGAGGACAGATATCACGTAACAGTTCAGTACTCTTTTCTTTGTTTCTCTTGCTTCAAGTCTCTTCTTCACCTTTGAGAAGATTGTCCAGCATTCACTGCCATATAGGAGGACAGATATCACGTAACAGTTCAGTACTCTTTTCTTTGTTTCTCTTGCTTCAAGTCTCTTCTTCATCTTTGAGGAGATTGTCCAGCATTCACTGCCATATAGGAGGACAGATATCACGTAACAGTTCAGTACTCTTTTCTTTGTTTCTCTTGCTTCAAGTCTCTTCTTCACCTTTGAGGAGATTGTCCAGCATTCACTGCCATATAGGAGGACAGATATCACGTAACAGTTCAGTACTCTTTTCTTTGTTTCTCTTGCTTCAAGTCTCTTCTTCACCTTTGAGGAGATTGCCCAGCATTCACTGCCATATAGGAGGACAGATATCACGTAACAGTTCAGTACTCTTTTCTTTGTTTCTCTTGCTTCAAGTCTCTTCTTCACCTTTGAGAAGATTGTCCAGCATTCACTGCCATATAGGAGGACAGATATCACGTAACAGTTCAGTACTCTTTTCTTTGTTTCTCTTGCTTCAAGAGTCTTCTTCACCTTTGAGAAGATTGTCCAGCATTCACTGCCATATAGGAGGACAGATATCACGTAACAGTTCAGTACTCTTTTCTTTGTTTCTATTGCTTCAAGTCTCTTCTTCATCTTTGAGGAGATTGTCCAGCATTCACTGCCATATAGGAGGACAGATATCACGTAACAGTTCAGTACTCTTTTCTTTGTTTCTCTTGCTTCAAGTCTCTTCTTCATCTTTGAGGAGATTGCCCAGCATTTACTGCCATATAGGAGGACAGATATCACGTAACAGTTCAGTACTCTTTTCTTTGTTTCTCTTGCTTCAAGTCTCTTCTTCACCTTTGAGAAGATTGTCCAGCATTCACTGCCATATAGGAGGACAGATATCACGTAACAGTTCAGTACTCTTTTCTTTGTTTCTATTGCTTCAAGTCTCTTCTTCATCTTTGAGAAGATTGTCCAGCATTCACTGCCATATAGGAGGACAGATATCACGTAACAGTTCAGTACTCTTTTCTTTGTTTCTCTTGCTTCAAGTCTCTTCTTCACCTTTGAGAAGATTGTCCAGCATTCACTGCCATATAGGAGGACAGATATCACGTAACAGTTCAGTACTCTTTTCTTTGTTTCTCTTGCTTCAAGTCTCTTCTTCATCTTTGAGGAGATTGTCCAGCATTCACTACCATATAGGAGGACAGATATCACGTAACAGTTCAGTACTCTTTTCTTTGTTTCTCTTGCTTCAAGTCTCTTCTTCACCTTTGAGGAGATTGTCCAGCATTCACTGCCATATAGGAGGACAGATATCACGTAACAGTTCAGTACTCTTTTCTTTGTTTCTCTTGCTTCAAGTCTCTTCTTCACCTTTGAGGAGATTGCCCAGCATTCACTGCCATATAGGAGGACAGATATCACGTAACAGTTCAGTACTCTTTTCTTTGTTTCTCTTGCTTCAAGTCTCTTCTTCACCTTTGAGAAGATTGTCCAGCATTCACTGCCATATAGGAGGACAGATATCACGTAACAGTTCAGTACTCTTTTCTTTGTTTCTCTTGCTTCAAGTCTCTTCTTCACCTTTGAGGAGATTGTCCAGCATTCACTGCCATATAGGAGGACAGATATCACGTAACAGTTCAGTACTCTTTTCTTTGTTTCTCTTGCTTCAAGTCTCTTCTTCACCTTTGAGGAGATTGCCCAGCATTCACTGCCATATAGGAGGACAGATATCACGTAACAGTTCAGTACTCTTTTCTTTGTTTCTCTTGCTTCAAGTCTCTTCTTCACCTTTGAGAAGATTGTCCAGCATTCACTGCCATATAGGAGGACAGATATCACGTAACAGTTCAGTACTCTTTTCTTTGTTTCTCTTGCTTCAAGTCTCTTCTTCATCTTTGAGGAGATTGTCCAGCATTCACTGCCATATAGGAGGACAGATATCACGTAACAGTTCAGTACTCTTTTCTTTGTTTCTCTTGCTTCAAGAGTCTTCTTCACCTTTGAGGAGATTGTCCAGCATTCACTGCCATATAGGAGGACAGATATCACGTAACAGTTCAGTACTCTTTTCTTTGTTTCTATTGCTTCAAGTCTCTTCTTCATCTTTGAGGAGATTGTCCAGCATTCACTGCCATATAGGAGGACAGATATCACGTAACAGTTCAGTACTCTTTTCTTTGTTTCTCTTGCTTCAAGTCTCTTCTTCATCTTTGAGGAGATTGCCCAGCATTTACTGCCATATAGGAGGACAGATATCACGTAACAGTTCAGTACTCTTTTCTTTGTTTCTCTTGCTTCAAGTCTCTTCTTCACCTTTGAGAAGATTGTCCAGCATTCACTGCCATATAGGAGGACAGATATCACGTAACAGTTCAGTACTCTTTTCTTTGTTTCTATTGCTTCAAGTCTCTTCTTCATCTTTGAGGAGATTGTCCAGCATTCACTGCCATATAGGAGGACAGATATCACGTAACAGTTCAGTACTCTTTTCTTTGTTTCTCTTGCTTCAAGTCTCTTCTTCACCTTTGAGGAGATTGCCCAGCATTCACTGCCATATAGGAGGACAGATATCACGTAACAGTTCAGTACTCTTTTCTTTGTTTCTCTTGCTTCAAGTCTCTTCTTCACCTTTGAGAAGATTGTCCAGCATTCACTGCCATATAGGAGGACAGATATCACGTAACAGTTCAGTACTCTTTTCTTTGTTTCTCTTGCTTCAAGTCTCTTCTTCATCTTTGAGGAGATTGTCCAGCATTCACTGCCATATAGGAGGACAGATATCACGTAACAGTTCAGTACTCTTTTCTTTGTTTCTCTTGCTTCAAGTCTCTTCTTCACCTTTGAGAAGATTGTCCAGCATTCACTGCCATATAGGAGGACAGATATCACGTAACAGTTCAGTACTCTTTTCTTTGTTTCTATTGCTTCAAGTCTCTTCTTCACCTTTGAGGAGATTGTCCAGCATTCACTGCCATATAGGAGGACAGATATCACGTAACAGTTCAGTACTCTTTTCTTTGTTTCTCTTGCTTCAAGTCTCTTCTTCATCTTTGAGGAGATTGCCCAGCATTTACTGCCATATAGGAGGACAGATATCACGTAACAGTTCAGTACTCTTTTCTTTGTTTCTCTTGCTTCAAGTCTCTTCTTCACCTTTGAGAAGATTGTCCAGCATTCACTGCCATATAGGAGGACAGATATCACGTAACAGTTCAGTACTCTTTTCTTTGTTTCTATTGCTTCAAGTCTCTTCTTCATCTTTGAGGAGATTGTCCAGCATTCACTGCCATATAGGAGGACAGATATCACGTAACAGTTCAGTACTCTTTTCTTTGTTTCTCTTGCTTCAAGTCTCTTCTTCACCTTTGAGAAGATTGTCCAGCATTCACTGCCATATAGGAGGACAGATATCACGTAACAGTTCAGTACTCTTTTCTTTGTTTCTAGTGCTTCAAGTCTCTTCTTCATCTTTGAGGAGATTGTCCAGCATTCACTGCCATATAGGAGGACAGATATCACGTAACAGTTCAGTACTCTTTTCTTTGTTTCTCTTGCTTCAAGTCTCTTCTCCGAGGAGAAGGTTCAGCATTCACTGCCATATTGGAGGACAGATATCACAGCTCAGTACTCTTTTCTTTCTTTCTTTTTCTGTTTACTCACGGTCGTTCGCTAGGTTATGCGTTGTTTTCCTCTTGTCGTCAATCAGGCCTATGGGTATCACATTCTCCAAGCCGTCTTTCTTCATTATGAGCCCTAGAAGTTTCAACTCTCTTTTTTCCTGATGTTAAGTATAAGTGTCCTTTTTGTTTCCATTTTCTCTAAAAGTTTGTCGTAGCTCACATGTTCAGTCGCTAGTATTCTTAGTATCCTTCTGTAGAATCAGATTTCTGTTACTTCAAGTCTCTTCTTCATCTGTGAAATCCCAAAATCAAAAAGTCCCGAATACATGAATTTAAGCCTGATACTAGATTGGTAGGTAGGTCTCTTTATTTTATTGTTGAAATTGCTAAATGTTACCGGTTTCTTGCCTACCCATCTATTTCTTCTTTGTCTCTGTTCCGCGGCACATCAAAACACAGTTGATCACGGCTCTCCACAGCTTTCTATTTTGTGTGGCTCTTAGCAGCTTTTCTCCTTTTGCTAAGGCCTCCCTCATTCCGTCATTCATCCACACAAACTCGTCATGAAAATAGCCCTCGCTGACTTCCACTATCTCTGTTGCCCCCAATATGCCCTATGAGTGTTAGGTTTTCCAAGCCTTCCCTCCTCATTATGTGTCAAAGAATTTCAGCTGTCATTTCCTAATTGTTTTAGACTCGTGCAATCATCGAATTTAAAAAATATTGAGCCTGGTCAGTACCTAGAAGGGTAGTCGCTTGGGAATATCAAATACTGTAAGCTTGGATGTACGGGTGGTGTAATGAAATTGTTAATCGGAGAGCCGAGTCCTAATTCTGGTTGGGTCGGTACATAAATTTACACTTGGGATGGTATGAATCCACGTCTCCTCCCTTCAACTATGGATTAATTAGTAAGACTTGTATCACTAAACCATTATTAGCATTTAAAAAGTTCTTAAAATCTAAAAATAGTTTCTGGCTTTAAATAACCCGAAATGGGTTGATAACAGTAAAAAATGAATCAATAAATACATAAAATAAATAAATCCTCCTATTTATTTAGAGATTTTTGATAAAATCCAAAGAAGAATCAGCAATATTATTAGTCCTAACCTGGCATCTCGGCTTCTGTCGCTTGCCCACCAACGTAAAGTTGCTCCCTGTGCCTTTTCTATAAACACTTTCATGGCAATTTTCGGATGAGCACTTTGCAATAGTACCTAGATTTTATGAATTTAAGCGCAGTTCTAGACAATGTCTCGTCATCTTATAACTGAAATGGCTATATGTAACCGTAAATTCTATGCTAACAGTTTCTTTTCTGGCACTTTGGAGAACCTTCTTCCAGTTTCTGGATTTCTAGCCAAGTTTTTCTCATATTCTTTAACACTTTGATCTTCAAAAATTTAAATACAATATCAATCGTTATCTTCTGTCTTCTTAATTCTTGTTCTTTTATTGTCTTCTCGCCTTAATAGTAGTTTTTCTCATATTCTCTAACACTCAGTCACCCCTTGCGTCCTAGTGGCTTTATTGCCTTTGATCTTCAAAAATTGAAATGCAATGTCAATCTTTATCTTCTGTCTTCTTAATTATTGTTCTTTTATTGTCCTCTCTCCTTAATAGTTGTTTTTTCTCATATTATCTAACACTCAGTAACCGCTTGCGTCTTAGTGGCATTATTGCCTTTGTTCTTCAAAAATTTAAATGCAATGTCAATCGTTATCTTCTGTCTTCTTGATTACTTTTCTAGATTTCCTTTCGCTCCTTCATAATGTTCGTTTTCTAATTCTTTCACACCCAGTAACCCCTCATGATTTAGTGGTTTTACTGCCTTGCTTGGGGTGAATAGGATTTTAAAAAACTAAGATAATATGTATAAATAAATCCCGTTGTTTTTGTGCAGCCTCGTTCTCAGTAGCCGTTGGACACGACATCATGCTTCCATTTCCCTGCCTGGTTGGCGGATAATAAGGGTACAAACATTGATGAGAGCTACAAAGGATGGAAAGCTGTGGAAAGTCATAATCGCCAAAGTTCTGAAAGGATACAGTATATATAAAATGGATGAATGAATCTATAGTAATATTTTCACTATTAATGTCCGGCATATTTTACATAATCGTTATACATAATTTATTATAGTCGACGTGTCACTTATAATGTAGTGACAGTCTAATGTTGCAATGTTTCTCATTATTAGACCTCTGGGGACTCCAAGACACATTATCCAGATCCAGAGTCTTCTTACATCTTCGTTGAACCCTCCTTGATTCAACCTGTCTTCATGAATGTCGCCGTACTCACCATGCTTGGTCAATTGTGGGCTGGCGAGGCTATTTAGCCCATAGCTGGAGGTTTTTGAATTCAGAGTTGTCCTTTTACTAGACCAGTTGCCAACCAAGGCTACAGGCTTCTGTCTGTCATTGTTCTTTGGAACAGATCAAAATCCAGAACCTTCTTACTCCTTGGTGGAACCCCTCTTATTTTGAACAAGCGTGTAGCCGTACTCATCAAGCTTGGCCAAGTTCATGCTGGTGAGGCTATTTAATCCATAGTTGGAGGTTTTTGAATTCAGAGTTGTCCTTCTCCTAGCCTAGTTGCCAACTAAGGTGACAGAATCCAGTCTGCCCTGTTCATTGGAACAGATCTAAATCCAGAGTTTTCTTACTCCTTGGTGGAACCCCTCCCTGATTTTGACCATGTTTTCAGGGGAGTAGCCCTAAACACAATGCTTGGCCAATTACGGTTTGGTGAGGTTATTTAACCTATAGTTGGAGGTAATGAATTCAGAATTGTTCTTCTCCTAGACCGGTTGCCAACCAAGTCTGTATGACCAATTCTGCCCTATTATTTAACCATAGCTAGGGGGGAAATAGGAGTAATATAAGGATTTTATTTTGTAGCAAGCATTTTTAAACACAAATAAAAATGTTGTTGAGTTTTCAAAAATGTTGGACACTAAATGATGGAATTTAATGCTTGATAAACGAAAATGTTGTTGGATTATTATTTTCAGTTTTTCTTTTTGTCTTTATTCATATTGTCCTATATATATGTATATATATATATATATATATATATATATATATATATATATATATATATCAGTTCGGGTCAAATATAGATTGGAATCTGACAATGATAAGATAAGGAACAAATGGTGAGGGTATTTCATCCAGAGTTAGAGGTTTTGAATTCAGAGTTGTCCTTCTTCTACATCGATTGCTATCCAAAGCTATAGGATCCAGTCTGTCTTGTTATTTACCCATAACTAGTGGGAGAAGAGATGTATTCATACCTAAGGGTCTTTGAACGTTAATGAATGTAATGAACTCGACTGGAATTCGAACTCTGCTCTCCGATTCCTCAGACTTAGCCACTACCCATTATTCTAAGAAACATTACATTAAAGCGCGTGCAAATTTTACAAAAATAAATGTTTTTTTTTTCATAAAAAATTGAAAAGATTAGTTTTGTAAGTCTCTCATCCATTGAATGTTTTGATCTGCTGTATTACTTATTAACAGCAACCAGAATGACGTTCCAAAATTCACGTTTGCTGGCAAACTGTCGTCCGCCAGTGTAAACCTTCCTCTTCATACTGCTCCACAAGTTTACAGTCGGGTTATAGTCGCATGTACAAACCAACCAAAATGTCTCTGAAAAGTTGTCCTTTCGAAAGTGTGCTTTCGAAAGTGTGCTTTCGAAATCATATTCATTCATCATTTAATCAGTTCGACTCTTTTTCCGTTCGACACTTTGTCTCATCGACATTTTGTCCCGTCGACATTTTTTCTGTTCGACATTTTCTACATTCGTCATTTTGTCTTTCGACACTTTATCCTGCGCACGTTTTTATTCAGATATTAGTTTCTTTCGAATTACATGTCCTAGCATGGAGGAGGCACGGTGGAGTCATGGATAGCGGCTCGTATTGAGGAATCGGTGAGCCGAGTTCAAATTCCAGTTGAATCCATTCCATTCATTTACGTGCTAATACCTTGGGAAAGGTATGAATCCTCTTCTTCTCCACTACACCCCCCACACTCCAGCAGGACAGACCGGGTTCAATAAGATATGCAGATGACACAGTGTTAAGAGCAGATACGGAAAAGAAACTGCAGGGACTCCGACAAGAAGACAGAATGTATGGTTGTCAGCAAAAGAGACAGCCCAAAATGCAAATTACAAATTGGGGATACCGAAATCAAACAAAAATTGAAATATCTCGAAAGCGCCCTGGGATGGAGAAAGATGCTTTCCAAAAGCGAAGTAAAGTATTAAGAAATAGGAAAATGCATGACTGTAGTTCTATAGGAGGATGCTGAACCAAACATAAGGCTTATCATTAATATCGGGAAGAGACAGTTGAAATGAGGAAAGAGGGCTTGGAAAATCTGATACTCGCAGGAACAGATTGAAGGCAAGAGCGACATAGGAAAACAATGCATAACATACTTAGTGAGCTTGTGTGAGTAGATGACAGAACGAGGTTTAGAAGAAATACAAAAAACAAAACTTATTAAGAACTATAAAAGATGGGAGATTGTGGAGAGCCATGGTCACCTAAGTTCTGAACGGACACGGCACATAGAAGAAGAAGAAAGAGCTTGAGTAAATGAATGGTGGAACTTGGTTTAGGAAAAATAACAAAAAGATAAAATTTATTAAGATCTACAAAAGACAGGAAATTGTGGAGAGCCATGTTCGCTCACGTCCTGAAGGGACACGACACATAGAATAATGAGCTTGAGTAAATGGATAATGGAACAAGGTTTAGAAGAAATAATAAAAAGACAAAATTTATTAAGAGCTACAAACGACAGGAAATTGTGGAGAGCCATGATCGCTCACGTTCTGACGGGACATAGCATATAGAAGAAGAATGAGCATGAGTAAATGAATAGTGGAACAAGGTTTAGAAGAAATAACAAAAAGACAAAATTTATTAAGAGCTACAAAGGACAGGAAATTGTGGAGAGCCATGATCAGCTACGCCCTCAAGGGATACGGTACATAGAAAACGTTTCTTTCGTGAAATATAAGGAAGAATATTTGACCATAAAAGGAGATTCTGAAAATGTTAGATTTCTTCTTCAACCGTATATTTATGTTTTCCCTTACAAAATGAAAAGTCATTTTTCTAAACTGTCAGCGTTTAGAATTTCACCATGAACCCACCATTTCACTGTCTATAATCGCGTCCCAAAACACCACGCCACCTCCGCTTCGTTGATGCTCCAACCTGTGAGGGTGGTTTCCGCCAGTAGCCACCCATTTTTTTTCCCATCTCTCTGATTCATCGTGAGAAGCACAACATTTTTCAGTCGAAAGGAAGGTTTAAAAATCATGCATCATGCATTCTGTTACATATTTCCTTGAAATTATCGTATATATATATATATATATATATATATATATATATATATATAGGGAAGAGGTTCTACTTGTTCCAACAAGAGAAAAGTGTATATTTTGAGAAGAAGAGAGAAACTACAAATATATATTATGCTTTATTTTCCATAATTTTGCAACACGTGTTTCAGGTCGTACGACCTTCTTCAGGCAATCAATGAATATTTCCACGTATTATTAAAATGAATTCATTTTCCTTATGTTTTTCGATGTCAAACATTCACTTTTTTGTGTGGTAGTGATACAAATGTTTTTCTCGGACTGAAGAAAAACGTTTGTGTAAATATATGTATATTTTTTTTAAATTTACATTACAACCAAAAACGTTTGCGATTTCTCTATTCATTTTAATATATATATATATATATATATATATATATATATATATATATATATATATATATATATTATGTTAGTTAAAAATACAGATGAAATACTTCAACTTCAAAAACGTTTCCAAAATAATTCTGTCCTTAAATTCACATATGAACTCGATACTAATAATAAAATCCCCTTCCTTGACATATTGATAAACACAAATAATAACAAATTTACTATTTCGCCATACAAAAAACCTACAAGCATAAATTCATGTACACTTAACTACAAGAGCGAATGCCCATATTACTACAAAATAGCAATTATAAAAAATCTAATACATCGTGCAGAAACTAATTCATCCACAAAACAGATTTTTTACAGTGAACTAAAGAATATAAAACAAACACTTATTAATAATAGCTTTCCACACTATAGTTTATGAACAAATAAGATGCTTTCTTAGAAATCTCAAAACTAAGCAAATAGTACATAATACTGCTTGTACTAATCTCAAGCATATTAATCTCTTATATCGTAATTAAATGCATACTAATTATAAACAAGATGAAAATATACTAAAAAATTAGTAAATACTAATATATCTACAACAGATCCTAGCAAAAAAATTAAGTTAATCATGTACTACACTAAATCTAGTATATCCAACTCAATTATTCGCAATGAGTCTTCTCGTTCGGTTAGCGATTTGCAAAAAACCAACATAGTTTACCATCAAGTGCCCATTGGGAGATTGTATCTCCAACCAATTAATAATATTTATGTTGGTCACACCACAAACTCGCTTTCACAACTCTTGACGCTACATTTGAATGATAACTCTAACATTTTTAGGCATTTAAAACAACATGCCTGGCCACATACACAATTCCGGAAAATCCTTGTTGAAAACACAACTATACTTAAACATGAAAACAATAAACAAAAACTAAAAATTCTTGAAGCTATATACATAAAACAGTTGAAACCTAACCTGAACAAAATAAACTATGAAATTTCCACAAATATTCTTAGATCCCTATAACTGATAACAGAAGCCATTGGTTTATACCAACGGCTTCCATACTTAATACTTAATTCTCGTTTTCACTCTCGCGTGGTCACGTGTGACGTCATGAGCTGCGGTGCGATTTTCGCTTCCAGCGTCTTATATGCACGAGTTTATCGTTGCTTGGAAATCTTCCATGTAAACAGAAACAGACTATCATCCCTTTCTTGTCCGTGTATTGCTTAATATATTGTAATGTAATTGTCATCTTTGATAATGGCTTATGCAAGCCGAAAGCTTAGATTAAAAAATATGTATCAGTATTGTGGTTTTCTTTCTTCGTTTAGTGATAATGTTATCAGACGATATGAAAAGAATTTACATAAAATAAATAGACAACACTTGTCTATATTATTTAATGAAACATGTATCAATATATATATATATATATATATATATATATATATATATATATATATATAATAATAATATTTATATACACACACACACATATGAAGAAATATAGTCTTAAGGTGTGCTATATTTATGTGATAAACTGCTCAATACCAGGGATAGAGCGTGTGTAAATATAAAAGTGAACATTGAAAAACACTCTGTTTCATGCTAGACGCAATCATCAGGCCATGTGTGATGTTATTTTTATCGGCTATTATATACGGATCAGTGGTGCATTGTGGGTTGTCTCTTTTGGCAGTTATTTTGCCGGAAGTCGTTTATTTGTTTATTTGTTTATTTATTTGGGTTAATTTATTTTGCGTGTCATTATCTATTTTTATCTTTTCTTTTTATTTCTTATCTTATATATATATATATATATATATATATATATATATATATATATATATATATATATATATGTACCGGATATAACAGAAAAATTGTCCAAATCGTGTCACAGCATAATTGTCCATCCCACAAAATGTTTAATATCTAAAAACGAAAAAAAAAAACTAATTGAGTTTCTTTTTTCCACGTTTTAAGATAAGACGTTCAGCCATCTTCAGACCATTTGTTGAAAAACAAAAAATGTATATATATATATATATATATATATGGTGGGGGTTTCATTGTGTCAGACGAAGAATAAAATCTTATAAATTCTCGAAACCTTTTATAAGAAAAACAATTAAAACCAAGCATCAGCCATAATTTATTTATCAACGTACCGCTTGGAAATGGCTAATGGATTGGTCAAAAGCGTTTGCGACAGATATATATATATATATATATATATATATATATATATATATATATATATATATATATATATATATATATATAGTCCCTTCCAAAAGTATTTGAACGCAAGGTCAATTCATTCGTTCTTATTGTTCACTGACGATATTTGAGTTTAAGATCAAAAGATGAATATGAGACAATAGTTCAAAATTTCAGTTTTTTTTCTATCTTTTTTTATTTACATTTAGCGGTGTTAAACATCTTAATGCATATCACCTTTTATTTGAACACATCTATTTTTCAAGTAAGTAAAAATATTGGAACATATGACTGTCAGGTATTTCTTGCTGGCCAGGTGTTGCCTTTTAGCTCTAGTGTTTAAACATTAAATAGCTCGTGATTTTAGCCTCAAATTTCACCTATAAAGACTGTATTTCTTGTTAAAACGGATAAAACTTCATGAAGACGAGTGAGTTGTCTATGGGAGAAAAGCAAGTCATTTTGAAGATGGAAAAAGAAGGAAAATCAATCAGAGCTATTGGGCAAATATATATCAAGGTCAAGACAAATAACATTGTAGATTGTTCTTTGCATTTTATCAAGAATCTCTAAATATATAGCAGGAGTACCAGACAATATTCTAATCATGGACGAATGGTAGACTTATAGATATGTAGTATAGATTTTGTTAAAAAAAAAATTGTTTTGCACGACAGATTTAACCAACATCCTAACAACAGACCTAGCAATTGATTCAATATGACATTTTCAATTCACGCCTGCGGAGAACGTTAGCTAGAGAAGGCGAAATGTTACTCTCTTACTAGTTAACATCAGCCATACTGATAGAAAGAAGAAAAATTCTAGATTACTCTAACAAAAAATATAACCAACCGAAAATTGATGTAAATTTAATAATTTCGGCACATGCAAGGCAATAAAGCCACTAAGACGAAAGTTCATCAGAACAATTGCCATGAAAGGATTTATAAAAAAAAGGTAATGCAAAGCTACCTTACAGTGAGAAAGAGATTTAAAGAATATCAGAAAATATTAAGCATATAATAAACGGGCAGGAATGCAGAAGACAGAAAATAACGATTGTCATTGCGTTTAAATTTTAATCGTTTCTCTCCAAGCAAGGCAATGAAGCCACTAAGACGCAAGGGGTTACTGAGTGTTAGAGAATATATGAAAAACTACTATTAAGGAGAGAGGACAATAAAAGAACAAAAAATTAAGAAGACAGAAGATAACGATTGATATTGTATTTAAATTTTTGAAGATCAAAGGCAATAAAGCCACTAGGACGCAAGGGGTTACTGAGTTACTGAGTATTAGTGACTAGGAGAAAAACTTCTATTAAGGAGAGAAGACAATAAAAGAACAAGAATTAAGAAGACGGAAAATAACGATTGGCATTGCATTTAAATTTTTGAAGATCAACGTTGACAGGAAACCAAGAAGCCGGAAGAGACGCCAATAAGCGAAAAGTGTGATAGAAGAAACTGTTAGCATAGAACTTACGGTTACATCTCGCCATTTCAACTGTAAAATGATGAGATATTGATGCCAATCTACTACTGCGCTTAAATTCATAAAATCCAAGTAATATGGAGGAAACAATATTTTGTTTTAATGGCACGAGGCCAAAAGAGGTGATAGATTAGGACTGGTCTTCAATTTGATTTAAACTTAGCTAATCACAATTACTGACCGAAACATGCCACAGTATTCCTTACACCAAAACAACACATTCTTACTTACCATTCTTACTACAGTCCACATAATACCTCATAGTCTCTATGAAGTCCTAACTAGATCGCATATGTACAATTCTTAGGGTCTGTCACTGGATCTAACCAATGCCACTGTGCCATGTGTCCATGAGGACAAAGAGTGTGAGTTCAATACCCGGTTAAGGCTGTGGAGAACTTTCAGAGGGAAAATTAGCAGGAGATAACTGATAACTGACATCCATCAAACATGGCACGTGGAACTAGAACAGTCTACCCCAGTGATCGAAATAAAGGTTTCAGTTCGAAATTCCAACCACCTGAAGAAGGCCGGAGCGTACAACGGCCGAAACGTTGTGACAAATATGGCGACAAAGATGAGGACAATAGTCCGACTAATGTAAATACTGTACCATAGAGTAATAGTTCATCGGAACAATTACCATGAAAGTATAGAAACAGCAGAGGGAAAATATATTTTGGTGGTGGGAAAGTGACTGAAGCCTACATGCTAGGTCAGAACCAATAACATTGCAGATTCTTCTTTGGATTTTATCAAAGATCTCTAAATATATAGCAGGAACTCCATACTATATGTAGCGAGTAGTGCAAGAGAAGAAACTGTTTGCATAGAAGTTACGGTTACATCTAGCTATTTCAACTGTAAAATAATGTGACCTTTCCGCCAATCTAGTACTGCGCTTAAATTCATAAAATCTAGATACTATAGAGGAAAGATCATCAGAACATATTTTTGTGATCTCTATCAGGTTAACTTTCTTTTGATGTTTTTCTGCTTTTTTTTTACTATTAATTTTAAAAAAAACAGATTCCTTTCTCGCATACAACAACACCGTTAGTTGTATAGAAAAAAAAATCTCCTAGATTACGCCTACAGAAAATATAACTCAAACATTTGCGAAATGACTTTTCATTTTTGATGTCATGGGTGAACTGTATATTTACTAAATTAAATATTAAATAGAATTTACGGTCAAATGGATTTCGTTCAAGAAAAAAATTACTTTCAAAAGCTGAATACACGGGATTAAAATATTACACGCTTGGTTAGATTTTTCGTAAGTTATGTTTGAAAAATAAGTAACTCAGTATATTTTATTTTCGTATATTTTTTTTTAAACTGCGAAAATAATTTAAAAGCTATAAATAAACATTTCTTATTCATTTTTTTTTTTTTAAATATCTATCATCTGTATTTCAAAATCTGATCCCCTATAGCTGAATTTCAATGTCCCATAACCAGACGATCATGTAACGTATAGCCCCGGAAATCATGCCCCGTGCAATGACGTCAGAATACTAAAAACAAATCGAAAATAGTGCTTTTTCAAGAATAGAACACATGTTTGGCCTTTCATATGTACTATCGCTTCTACTAGCTACGATGAAGTAACTTAGGCTGCTGGGAATTCGTAGAATTGGAAGTGGGGAGGTTATTTTTATATGACGTTCTCGTGTGAGGGAAAGATATATTTAGGGAGTGCATGTTGGGATTTCCCAAGTCTCTCTCTCTCTCTCTCTCTTTTTTTTCTTTCTTTTTTTTTTTTTTTTTCCTGCAGCTATGCGTTTGAAGTGTTTCGACAGAGTGAGTTGATTAATTCCAGACTTTTTTCTTTTCTTTCTCTTTTATTTCTGCATCCGTGATGTCATTTGCCCGGAAAAATGTTCGCGCCTAAATCCGACCACGTAAAAACAAAATGTCCTGGAGTTTGTATATAAGCAGAGCGTCATTGCAATCTCTTCAGTGTTTTGCTGAGTCGAGCGAAGGTTCGTGTCTAGAAATCTCCAGCAAATCGTCACGTGTCATCACTACAATAACTCAACTACAACAATGATGTTTCGACCGCTACTCTTCATAGGAACTCTTTGTTTGTTTGGGGTAAGTTTCGATTTCTATATATATATATATATTTTTTTATTAATTCGCCATTATCCGTGATTTGAACGGTAAATGATATTATGATACAAATTAACTAATTAATATTATCATCCTCACACTCTCACAATGACAGCTTCACACACGATCACAAATAGCATAGAACCTCGCACGGTATCATGAAAATCATCTCGTAAATTATACAGTCACCTCTGGACTTCCATACTTTTTCGGGGGGTGGGGTATAATGGGAAACATTCACTCTGTAAGGGACACCACTCTGAACTGGACTTTGATTAAATTTCGCCTTCAGGCCAAAAAAAAAGCTATTTTCATTTAGGAAGCGTAGCTTAGTTTGGCACAAGGACAACAAGCACGAGACACCTACTCACTAATCGGTAGAAATGGTCAACCCTAATAGCTCGTTAACCATTACCGTCAAGGCGTCATTTTAATTAGAAAGCTGCCCTTAGTTTGTCATAAGGTTAACAACCATGGGGCACTCAGTGAAGATAGAACTCACTAATCAGTAGATATGGTCGATCATACTAGCTCGTTAACCATTAACCTCACGTCGAGATGCACTGTTACTGAGAAAGCTTAACTTAGTTAGACATAAGGTCAACAACTATGGAGCAATATGTGAGGATATAAGACACTATTCAGTAGAAATGGTCAACTATACTAGCTCATTAATCATTACCATCACGTCGAGGCGCCCTGTGTCTTAGGAAGTTTAACTTAGTTTGGCATAAGGTCAACAACCATGGTGCACCAAGTGAGGATAGAACTCACCAAACACTAGAAATAGTCAACCCTACTAGCTCGTTAACCATTAATCCCACGCTGAGGTGCCCAATTATTTAGTAAGCTTGACAATTTTTTTACACAAGGCCAACGGCTATCGGGTATTCAGTGAGGATAGAACTCACTAATCGGTGGAAATGTTCAATCATTAAGATCAGAGGTGCTCTATTATTTAGTAAACTTGGTTTAATTTGGCACAAGGCCAGCAAATACGGGGTACGCAGTGAGGATATAACTCATTGTTAATTATGTACAAACCCAGTTTGCATGATGATGAAGCAAGCAATACGATGGTGATGAACGAATGTATGCCATCAAGAACCATTTCCGAGGAAATTTCCAACTGGAGAAACTCTTGGCACTGACAGAAAAGGTTTTCATCCAGTTCCATAAGAAACTTCTATGCTGCGAGAGTTGCCAAAAATGAGAGAAAAATGCTTTCATGTCCTGGATATGACCTCTGGATCTTCTCCCGAAAACCCAAGGAATAAAGACAAAAGGAAAACTTAGCGAACGTATTTCGTCCTCCGATGGACTTTACCCAGGCAAATGATAAGTTGTCCTTTCGTCTTTATTTATATTGTCCTTTTACAGTTACATTTTTGATATTAGATATATCGGAAATTTAACATATATATATATATATATATATATATATATATATATATATATATATATATATATATACGCACACGCCCTTTGCTGTTTTAATGCTAATATAAGTTTTCGATTTTTCTCTTTTCTAGATTGCTGTTCAAGCTAGACCAAAAAGACGTGAGTATATTTTCCGACTTTTCTTAATTTATATTTAAAAAGGGAAAAGAAACAAAAAGAAAAATATTAACGTCTGTTTCACTGAAATGGAAATATTGTGAACTTCAAATCTTTTCATTTGTACCCCCTTACTCCTTAAAATAACGACCAGAATTCATATTTAAGATTATAATTGTAATAATTTGTTTATTTTATTGTCTTACAACTCACCATGAGTTTATTAAATCATTAATTTAAGAGTTAAGAATTAAAATTCATCAGTGAAATTCGAAAACAGACAAGAGGAAAAAGCAATTTTTTTTTTCTTATATTTGCAGAATGTATTGGTAAAGCAGCCGACATCATGTTCGTTTTGGATTCTTCAAGTAGCATCTGGCGTGTGGACTACAACAAACAGCTACGCTTTGTCGCTGACCTTGTAGACAGCTTCGATGTTGGCAGCGACAAATCGCAAGTCCGAATTGGAGCTATAACATTTAGTGACCAAGCCTACCTGGAATTCCCTTTGGACCGGTACGCTGACCCTGTCCAACTGAAAGAGGCCATCTTAAATATAACATACAGAGAAGGTCGGACCTTCACAGACAAAGCCCTCAGGTTACTTAAAGACCAAGTTGAACCCCATTTGACTGAGAGCAAAGGCCCAATTGTAGCCGTTGTAATTACAGACGGCCGATCAGCACAGCCAGCCGATACGAAAGCCGAGGCTGAGAAATTGCACCAACTTGGCATTAATGTTTATGCTATTGGCGTTGGCGATTCCAAGAATTACGACATCGAGGAACTGAAAGCAATTGCAAGCGACCCGGACAACGGTGTTTATACTGTTTCAAGTTATTCGGCTTTGAAAGAAATTACACAAAAGTTCCACATCCAGCCTTGTGGGGGTAAGTCATATCAAATTTTTTAAAAAGTCTTTTTTTATTTCAATCATTTTTCTTCAAGCAAGGCAATAAAGCCACTAGGATGCAGGGGGTTACTGAGTGTTAGAGAATATGCGAAAAATATGGCATTTAGGGTTAATACTATTCCCCAATTTGCTTTGTTTCTTACTAAATTTGAGTTCGTTCGTTGTTCGACCAGCCCAGAATTTGACTGGTACCCTAATCAACAAGGAGGTCATGGATAAATTTTTATCATTTCAGCCAATACAAGGCAATAAAGCCACTAAGACACATAGGGTTGTTGAAATGAGAAGTACAAAGCTCGCATATTTAAACAATTTTAAAAATTTTTAAAAAACTAATAATAACAGTAAGGCCTAAACATAATATGCTGAAATTTTTATGATATGGTTAGACAACCGTATTTTCTTGTGTATAATACGACCTCAGTTTAATGTGTCTTATGGATAATACTAGAGCTTTTTGTAAAATAATTGATTTCCTGTATAATGATTTTATAAACTTTTGTTCAAAAATAATGAACACAAAATTTTAAAAATCTCATATATATATATATATATATATATATATATATATATATATATATATATATATATATATATATATATATATGTATGTATATATATATATATATAATCAGATCAGGCCAAAGCCTGAGTTTAATAGACTTGATCTGAAACAGTGATCTTTACAATACCGGCGGAGTATTGTGTTATATGTTATCGCTATAACTTTTTAACTTTTTGTAAAATAATTGATTTCCTGATTTGATGAACTTTTGTTCAAAAATAATAAATAAGGGTTTAATTCAGTTTATTTTTTTTTTTTTTAAATGTCACCTGCAACACGAAATTTTTAAAATTGTATATGAGTCTAGTACTACTATGACTTTCCAGAACCTTATAGAACTTCCTGAAGCCTTCTAAAACTTTATTTATTTGTAAGTTTTTATATTATGCTATAGCTATAAACTGTTAAATGAATTAAAAAAAAAAATACATAAGTACTATCAAACGACATGATTAGCAAATTGAAAAATAAAGCTTCTGAAATATTTTGATTTTTTATCCTTATTGTGTATATGGTAGAATCGAATTTTCAGTTTTGGGGTAACCTTTTTCAACAACTAAAACAAATTAATCTCTTTTTCATTACTTTTGAACAAAAGTTCATCGATTTATGACATAGGAACATAGGGTTACAAAAATGTCATAACCCTAGTATAAATTGATTGTATTGCGTATAATAAAACTTCTGTATAATACGTAGCCCGTGTTTCTGAAGCTAAAAACAGGGAATAAATTAAATCCTTGAGTATAATAAACACCCGGTAGTATAGCCATGTAATTTTGTTTTTGAAATATTGTATCATATTATTCCTTAAAATCTTAATGTCGTACATATATTTTTATTAAAATATTTAAATTTTTCACGATATTAAAGAATAGACATGAACCGGATGTTCAGCCATTGCAGCTTTCTTCGCCGAATTTCCGTTTCAAAACTCATTTTGGACTTTTTTTGTGCTGAGTGTATTTGCAATCTTGCTGTTTCATATAAGAGTTTTTTAAGCTGAGTAAATTTTTTTGAAAACGCGTACTCATGTATAATACGCCCCACTTTATCCATATTATCAATTAAAATATCAATATCAGACGAAATTTCACCGAAATATTCAATTTTTCACAATATTAAAGAATATAAATAAACAGGAAGTTAAGCCATTCCTTGTTTTTTCTCTGAATTTCCGTTTCAAAACTTATTTTTGAATTTTCGGGGAAGGGTGATTTCTTGTAACATTAATGTTATTAAAACATCACAGATGTGTATTCCTTTAATGTTTTTAATAACTTTCGGTGAATTTCCTCTATGTGTGTGTGTGTTCGTGAGGGTGCCACGAACACACACACACACACATGGTTGGGTCAAATTTAAGAAGTCTACCCAGTAGAGGAAAAGTCCTGTGTTGACGCTACTACACCCCGGCGGAACACACAGAGAAAGAGAGAGAGGGAGAGAGAGAGATTATACCCTTTATTTTATAGCCCTGAATAGAATGTCACCTAGAGGGCATCAATGTGGAGATAATCCCACACTGGTTTACATATTTTATTTTTTTTAACTTATTACTTTTTTAGTATGTATATAGTTAATTCATTACAAAACCTTTGTCTTCTTTTTTCTTCAGAAGAAACCATCACACCATCGGTCGGCGCAGACCCCACGACCAGTGCAACCACTGAGGCTTCTACTACCCCGACGAAAGACTTAGTCGAAAAGCCAGGTTCGTTCATTTTTTATCATATTTCTTTGAAAGATTAAAATACATTTTAAAGCAAAGTTGTGCATCATTGTCGACTTACTGAATTTTTTAAAATCAATTTCACCCCATGCAAGGCAGTAAAGCCACTAAGACACAAGAGGTTACTGAGTGTGAAAGAATTAGAAAACAGAAACATTAAAGAACGAGAACAATAAAAGAAGAGTAATTAGGAAGATAGTAGAGAGCAATTGACATTGCATTTCGATTTTTGGAGATCAAAGTTGGCTGGAAAGCATGTAGCCGGAAAACAGGTTCCCCAAGCGAGAAGTGCGAGAGACGAAACTGTTAGCATAGAACTTACGGTTACATATAGCCAATACAATTGTAAATTGAGGAGCCTTTGTTGCTAATTACTAAAATTCAAAAAGGCTAGGTACCATAGCGAAGAGCTCGTCCGAACACTTACCATGAAAATATATATAGAAAAGGTACAGGGAATCTTCATTGTCGCGGTGGGAAAGTGACTGAAGCCGAGATGCCAGGTCAGGACCAATAATATTGCTGATTCTTCTTTGGATTTTATCAAGAATCTCTAAATATATAGCAGGAGCACCAGACCAGATGTGACATATATTCTTGCAAGGATGTCGGCTTATAAATATGCCAGATAGATTCTAGAGAGAAACATTGTCTATCATGACACAGTGAACCAACTTTCTTTGCAGCTGTCCTAGCAATTGATTCAGTATAATCTTTCTACTTCATATCAGTGGAAAATGTTAACCCCGAAGACGCAACACACCTGGAGAAATTTATTAAATTATTTTCAATGTGAGAGGACATTTTTAAAGCTAAAGATCATGAAGACAAGGTCAAGAAATTCGTTGTCTGAGAAAAATTTGGAATCATACATGTTGTTATCCATTGAAAAGGAATTGTTAGATGAATTAGGTGCTAAAAAAATTCTTGGCAAATTCACACAGACATCGAGTGAACATAAATGATTGATTTTAATATAGAGGACTGCATGCAATTGTGTTTGAACTATCTGTTAATGTGTAAATTGTGCCGTAAACTATTTTTAAAATATCAACCAATCACTTAAAATTAGAAATAATTAAATAAATAATTAAATTTATTGCATTCTGTATATACATTTGGTATGTACTGTATGTAATGTATATTACATGTACAGTAGAGTTACTAAGTGCTGGGTATGACGATAAACTACACCCGAAAGCCAAAAGGTGGTTTTGAGGAGTATAGAAACATCTCTTAATTGCTGTTGTTCTCAGCTCCACCCTGACCTGGGGTGGTAGCACCTGTTATGGTCCCAGCTATGAAGCAAATAATGAATCCTAACCCCAAACAAAAAACAAAACTCTATGACAGTATAAAAATACATCTTATAGTAAAAATACCAGCAAAAGATTTTTTTATAAGAAAAATGACAAACACTATATATTTATAGTAAAAAGACCAACAATATATTTTTAAAGCAAAATGACCTACAATACATTTTATCTCTAGTTTAAGGCATACAATTGCATTTCAAAATATATTTAATTGAAACCATAAAATTGTGTTCAAAATATTTATTTAGATTTCGGCATTATGTGCCGTTAAACAAATTCAACCAACTGTAATTACTAAGAAATACACTTTTTTTAGAAAAAAATATTTTTTTCATTTTTATGCATAAGTATATTTTTTAAATTTTATTTATTCGTTATGAAAATTAAATGATAGTATTTTAGTTGTGGATGGCAACCAGTATTTTGGGACCCAGTCCACCACTGAACCATTCCTAAATACTCTGACATCTCCAATGTGTAATATGGATCTTGAACTGCCCTTTTTGCTAATGATAATAAATTCTATAATAAATTCTAATTTTGCTATAACAACTTACAATATATCAAAATGCATAGTGTTTTAAAGATGAACACACACACAAACACACACACACACACACACACACATATATATATATATATATATATATATATATATATATAAAGAAGTATGTTAAAGAAATGTTAAAAAGGCTTAATTTTTATTCAACCACTTTGAAGTGATAAGAAAAATAAAAGCGAATTTATAATATGAGAACCTATAATTATGTTATCTTCTTTGTTTTTACAGTTAAAACTGAACCCGACCACCCAGGAAGAACTTCACCAAGTAAGTATTTCTATATATATATATATATATGTGTGTGTGTGTGTAATTAATACAAATATAGAATTTGTCTCTTACCTGAGTGGTGTTATATTCATTTCCTCTAGAGTCTTGTAGGCGAATATTTGTGTACTTGTTAGGTCCACTCCTCAGGAGATATCAGCAATTGTCTGTCAATTTTCGCATTTTCGTTATTTTTATATTACGTTAAAAAAATAATTTATGCGCTATTTATTGGTGTTAGGTTGACATTTTCTTTTTTGTATGCGTGTGTGCGAGCGTGGGTGTGTGTGTACGCCTGTACGTATTAGACATGTGCGCATGTGTATGATTTGAACAGGTTGATTTTTTTCAGTTTCTTAGAAAATCAACATGGCAGTCCTTATGAAAGCTGGGGTTTCATGTGATAATTAATGACACCAAAAATTAGATTCATAGCTTTTACCAGTTTTTGAGCATTTAGGTTTAAATTTCGTCTGAAACAAAAGATAAAAAAAAACCCTAATTTCTGCAGATTTTTTTACTTACAAACTGACTTCAAAATTTTACTCTTTCAAGAATAAATCCAAATAAAGTTGATATTTTTTACATTGGATACATTGAATGGAAAATATATTTAAACTAAAATTCTAATTATGAATCATCACAAATAAAATATGCATTTTATACTGTATTCGTTAAGTAAAAACTGTATAAAAAATTGTAAAAGATTACAAAAAAGGCTAATCAAGAAATAAGAATTGTTAGATCATAATTGATAAAAACAAAAAATAGGTAAAAATGTATATAAAACCATAATACTGCTGGGTACAAATTATAATATTTTAAATTTGCATTGTTTATTGAAAATCAAACAAAAACTACTTGACTGTATAACATATCATAATATAGCTAAATTGTTCAATATAATTTCCCTTTGAAGTAATTGAAGATCTTATTTGATAGTATAATAATTTAGTAATAATGTGCTTGTACTATGCATCTTGTCTATATACAATTTGTAAAGCTTCAGGAAATTAGAAATTTTATAAAGTTGTGCTATAAGGCTTTCACTGATCACCGGAACTACATTCCAACGCTACGATTTTCGAACCTAAACTTAATCTTCGAATTCGTTTCCTCAAGAAACGGTACCAAGTTGGAAAGAGATATTTTGTGTCATTATCTTTCATGTCAAACTTCAACTTTCAAATTAAGTGTAATACCTCGGTTCTAAAATCGACCTGCCCTAAGAATTCTAAATTTCAAATTACCGTATAAACTCGTGTAACGCACGAGCTCGCATATTGTGTGACCCCCAAATTTTCACTTATAAAAATTATTTTATCATGGATCTTGTGTATGAGGCGAGTTCCTTTTTGGAGAGATTTAATTACAATAGAACAAACTCTTTTCCTCTATCTTTTTATCTCATCTTCTAGTTAAAAAAGTAACAGAAAATGATAAAAGTATCTTTAGTAACGCTATACTCGTTGTATAAACAACGGAACGAGAAACAGCTAAACATCTTATAAAAATAAACAATGGAAAAGATGAATATTCGCTGTTTGTATTTTATAATATGATACTAATATGTGGATATTACTTGCATCATTATTGGATTCAGTGATGTTTATTTTAAATACAGCTGTACTTTTTTATGACAGTAAATGATTTACATTATTCGGACTATTGTCCTCATCTTTGTCGCCATATTTATCACAACGTTTCGGCCGTTGTACGCTCCGGCCTTCTTCAGGTGGTTGGAATTTCGAACTGAACCCTTTATTTCCAACCACCTAAAGAAGGCCGGAGCGTACAACGGCCGAAACTTTGTGATAAATATGGCGACAAAGATGAGGACAATAGTCCGAATAATGTAAATACTGTACATAATACCTCATCTCAGAAATATAGACAGACTCTGAACAGTAAATGAATATATAGTTTGGTCAACGGCGTAGCCAGGGCCAGCAGTACATACGCTAATTTTATATGTCGTATATCAAGCGGCCCCTTAAAATTAGCTTCAAAATTAGATCTTCAAAAGTCTCATGATACGCGAGTATATACGGTAATTTATATAAAAATAAAAATACCATAAAAAAGCTGTCAGAAAAAAAGGTAAATGTATTAGCAACCTAATCTCCTTACTTACTAAATGTCGTTAAAAAGAGTAAGTTAATGCATCAAAAATACTTACAAAATATTTTCTTTTTCTTGTTTTTGCAGGCATTATCCTGTTCGGTTACGACCTCGTTGCTATGGGAGCCTATCGCTCTGGAATGATTCACCAATTTATCAACACTCTCCTTCCATACACCGGCTATGGACACTTCGGTATTGTCTCCTACGGCTACTGCCCATCCAGTTTCAACGTCCCCATCACATCTCTTATGGACAAGGACCCGTCAATTATTAAAGACAGCATCGTTACTGACGGTAAACTGCCCGATCTCGTCGATGTCGTCCGAAAAATGAGACATGTCTTGTCCTCCCGTTCTGGACAGAATGCCATCAGCGGCCATATTGAAAACCAGGTAGCCGTTTTGTTTGTCGATCCGTCCGTCACCACCATCACCCCAGAACTGACCAAGGAAATCAAAATGCTTAAAAAGAATGGAGTCCAGCTATATTTGGTCAATGTCGGCCGGTGTGCATGGCCACAGGCTGATCAGCTTTACTCTATGAGCAGTCAACCCTACCACAAGTACATTTTGAATTCTCCCTCATACCACCAAATGTTACTCCAAGCTCAACACAACCCTTTCCATTTTAGATCAATCTACAATAAATCCATCCCAAATCGATTCATATCCTAAACAAAGAATCTAAATTAACATATCAACTACAATGCAAGACTTTTATTTTATGAAATTTTTATCAGTTTCCATACGTAACTATTTCATCAAAATTTCGATCTCGTTTTAAAACTTTTTCAGTAAAAACTTTCACAATACGTGGGTTCGAATCCTACCAGAGCTTACTTTATTTTGCAAATATTTTATAAACATTAAAATTTACCCAAAAAGATATTTCGGAAATGGTTATTATTGGTGTTTTACAATGCAACGATTTTTTTTTTTTTTAAATTCCGCCTTACTTGTAGTAAAATTATTCGTAAATTAATTTTATATGAGCAGAAAAACGTCAAAATTAAGAGTCATATTGTCTGTATATATGTGAAAAGCATTCAGCCCCGAAAGAGGATTAACGTTGCAGGCAACTTAATCTTATTTTCAACTGAAAACTCACAAGTCGTCAAATGTCTCAAGGATTGTTTTATTGTTTCTATTTTTTAAAGGAAAATAAATTTTTATATTAAATTGAAACTGTTTTTGTTTATTGTATGGTTTGCTTTATTTGTTGCATGAAATGGGCATGACACGAAGTGGGCGTGGCATAAAGTGGGGGTGCCGTGAAAATGCGTAAGCCATGTAATAACGCGAGACTTGAATCTTTCATTACTTAATATTATATTATATTGTATTCAAATTCCTACTTCATCAATTACTTTCGGCCAGTGTCATAGAGCCCTTATCCGAAGCATGGAGCTTACGTTCTTGTGTTTGCATCAGAGACCACCAAACTCCTCCCTGTATTACAAATTCTCCACGCTCGCAAAACTGGACGCAGGTGTGAAGTCGTGTGCTTCTTCATTCGGCGACCGAGATGAACACTCCACTCAACGCTGCTAACCTTGACTGGCTGATGCGAAATCGAGAGAAATGTTTATTCCGGCATATTAATACACAGAAAACAAATAAAAAGCACCGTCGTAGAAAGATTTTAGTTAGGGCAATACTGTTAAAATACTCTATCTGGAAGTATAAAGTAATTTACAATCTTGTTTGCATTTTAACTATATTAAAACAGGGGCTTTGATCGTACTCACCCAGAAAATACTGATTCTATTTTTGTACGTTCCTATGTCTGTTACAAAAGTTGGAAAAATCCTTTCCACGTTGAAAGGGAGAATTACTAAAGGCTGAGAATGCTTGCCCAATTCTTCTTCTTCCTCTTCTTTGGCGATCATGGCTCTCCACAATTTCCTGTCCTTTGTAGCTCTTAATAAATTTTGTCTTTTTGTTATCTCTCCTAAACCTTGTTCCAAAATCCATTTACTCAAACTCATTCTTCTTCTTCTATGTGCCGTGTCTCTTCAGGACGTTAGCGATCATGGCTCTCTACAATTTCCTGTCCTTTGTAGCTCTTAATAAAGTTTGTATTTTTCTTATCTCTCCTAAACCTTGTTCCGCTATCCATTTACTCAGGTTCACTAAGTCGGTTATGCGTTGTTTTCCTTGTCACTCTTGCATTCAATCTGCCCTGTCAGTATCAGATTTTCCACGCCCTCTTTCCTCTTTATGTGCCTTGGAAATTTCTTCCTAGTATTAAATATAAGTTTATTTTCTTTTTGTTCCCATTTTCTCTAAAACTTCGTCGTTACTCACATATTCTCAGCATCCTTCTGTAGAACCAATTTTCTGTTGTTTCAACTCTCTTCTTAATCTTTGAGGAGATTGTCCAGCATTCATGGCCATATAGAAGGGCAGATATCACGTAACAGTTCAGTACTCTTTTCTTTGTTTCTATTGCTTCAAGTCTCTTCTTCATCTTTGAGGAGATTGTCCAACATTCACTGCCATATAGGAGCACAGATATCACGTAACAGTTCAATACTTTTTTCTTTGTTTCTCTTGCTTCAAGTCTTATCTTCATCTTTGAGGAGATTGTCCAGCATTCACTGCCATATAGGAGGACAGATATCACGTAACAGTTCAATACACTTTTCTTTGTTTCTACTGTTTCAAATCTCTTCTTCATCTTAGAGGAGATTGTCCAGCATTCACTGACATATAGGCCTACATTAAGTGCTGTGGGGAGGTAGCATTACCCTGAATCAAGAGGGTGACTGCTGGAAAACCATATGTCTGGCAACAGAACTCTCAACCATGCCACACAAGCAAGAGAACCCAGTCATGCCTGTCAGGCAATTTCTGCGGCCACATCACCCCTTACATCTGGCCACCTAACTCCCCAGACTGAACCCCCCTTGATAATTATGTGTGGGGCGCAGTTGAGAAAGAGACCAAGAAAACTCCTTGTACGACTAAAGATGAACTGAAGGCAAGGATTATGGCAGCATTCACCAACTTAAACAAGGAGACTGTACAGATGAGTTGCAAGAGATTCCGAAGTCGTCTGGAGGTCGTCATTGAAGCCAATGGCGATTTTATTGAATAAATTTACTCTTTAGTATTTCAAGATATTTTTGTGTAATTTTGGTAAATATATCTGATAAAATGAGATGTCAGTGTTATTTTTATTTTTACGTAATTCAAACAATATATCCATCGCTCTCTCTCTTTCTCTCTCTCTCTCTCTCTCTCTCTCTCTCTATATATATATATATATATATATATATATATATATATATATATATATATATAATGAAACAACAATTGAAAAAAAAGGTCTTAGATTTTGCCGACGCGTTTCGTCTTCCGAATTTTTCAAGGCAAAAATGAAATCGAAATGTTCTTGTTATTATAGTTACATTAAAAAAATCAAATTTAAAAAGATAGACGGTTCTGTCTAAGCTTTTTTTTTTCTGGTTAATGTAAATTACCTTTGTAGTAAGAGATTTTTTTCCATGTCAACAACATAGTTAAATTCCCAGGTCAATTCTGTGGACAAGAGAGATTGGTATAAAACGACAATTGGAATGGACAATTTCGATTTCATTTTTGCCTTGAAAAAGTCGGAAGACGAAACGCGTCGGCAAAATCTAAGATCTTTTTTCCAATTGTCGTTTTATACCAATCTGTCTTGTCCACAGAATTGATCTGGGAATTTAACTATATTGTTGACATGGAAAAAAAAAATCTCTTACTATAAAGGTAATTTGCATTAACCAGAAAAAAAAAGGCTTAGACAGAAGCGACTATCTTTTTAAATTTGGATTTTTTAATGTAACTATAACAACAAGAACATTTCGATTTCATTTTTGCCTTGAAAAAGTCGGAAGACGAAATGCGTCGGCAAAATCTAAGATCTTTTTTCCAATTGTCATTTTATACCAATCTGTTTTGTCCACAGAATTGACCTGGAAATTTAACTATATATATATATATATATATATATATATATATATATATATATATATATATGATTAATAAAAATATAAAATTTGTCATTTAGCTTATTGATTTTATACTCACTTTTGATAGATAATGAAGAGACTGATATACATAGCGTGACAGAGTGAGCGAGACAGAGAGAGAGGTAAAGAGATAGATAAGGAACAGACTGAAATAGTTATGAAACAATTTAAATACGTATATAGATAGATAGATAGATTAACTTAGATTTGATAGATAGATGATAATGAAGAAACAGATTACTGATTTTTTTGTTTAACTCCCCACACTGCAACACCCTTGATTATTATGTGTGGGGCGCAATCTAGAGAGACACCAATAAAACTCCCTGTAACACCAAAGATGAACTGTAGGCAAGGATTATGGTAGCATTCACTAACTTAAACAAGAAGACCGTCCAGAAGAGAAGCAGGAGATTCCAAAGTCGTCTGGAGGCCATGGTTGATGCCAATGGCGATTTTATTGAATAAATTTACTCTTTAGTATTTCAAGATATTTTTTGTGTAATTTTGTTAAATATATCTGTTAAAATGAGATGTCGTTGCTATTTTCGTTTTTGTGTAATTTATATGTCAGTTTATCCATCGCACCACATGCATACTGAAGCCGAGGATTATGGCAGCATTCAGAAAATGAAACAAGAAGACCGTCCAGAAGAGTTGCAGGAGATTCCGAAGTCGTCTGGCGGCGGGGTTGAAGCTAATGGCGATTTTATTGAATAAATTTACTCTTTAGTATTTCAAGATATTTTTTTGTGTAATTTTGGTAAATAGATCTGTTAAAATGAGATGTCAGTGTTATTTTCATTTTTGTGTAATTTACACGATAATTTATCCATCGCACCCTGTATAAGTTTGTGTTTGTGTGTTTATATATATTACCTAGCTCCCAGACTAACCCCACTTGATTATTATGTGTGGGACGCGGGTGAGAGAGAAATCAATAAATCAACAGTTGAGCAAGAGACCAACAAAACTCCTTGTAAAACCAAAGATGAACTGAAGGCAAGGATTATGGCATCATTCACCGACTTGAACAAGGAGACCGTTCACAAGAGTTGCAGGAGATTTCGAAGTTTTCTAGAGGCCGCGGTTGATGCCAATGGTGATTTTGTAGTACAAATTTACTCTTTAGTATTTCAAGATATTTTTGTGTAATTTTGGTAAATATACTGTTAAAATGAGATGTCGGCGTTATTTTCATTTTTGCATCATTTGGACGACAATTTATTCATCGTACCCTGTATATTGTTTTCTCATAATTAAATCTACAATTTAATTCAACATCCGTGAGCAATATCTTTTTATAGCCATTTCACCCCAAACAAGATAATAAAACTAAGATGCAAGGGGCTGCTGGGTGTGAGTGAATATGAAAAAAAAAGCTACACTATATAATGAACCTCGTTTGCAAATTCTAAAGTCGTTGATTTTTCAAATTTTTGACATACCTTGGTCAAGAAAACTAAACACCCATAATTTTGCCATTTCTTGAAATGAGAAACAAAAAAGGACGTTATTGTCGCTAATTCAATTATTTTATTCCGGATTATATATTTTATTCACTCATGTATTCAGTTAGAGCTTTTAGAGCCACCGCTATGGTCACCACTCCCTCCTATCTCCCAAATGTGGGTAATGGTGACATTCAAGATAGAATAGTACCATGGCTTGCCGGTTCCTTTTACATGTTTGGGTTATCCTGTCCTTCCACTCCGTCCAATGTTAAAGCCGTTGACCTCTAAGGAGCAGCTCCTACGTCTAGACTAGCAACTGGCCAATGGCAGCTTGGCACAGATGGGTTGGGCGTCCCCCTTCACCAATCTGGCCAATGGCAGCTTGGCACAGATGGGTTGGCCGCCCCGCTTCACCAATCTGGCCAATGGCAGCTTGGCACAGATGGGTTGGCCGTCCCCCTTCACCAATCTGGCCAATGGCAGCTTGGCACAGATGGGTTGACCGTCCCTCTTCACCAATCTGGCCAATGGCAACTTGGCACAGATGGCTGGCCGTCCCCCTTCACCAGTCTGGCCAATGGCAGCTTGGCACAGATGGGTTGGCCGTTCCCCTTTAGCAATCTGGTCGAAAAGCTCTTCCGATTACCATCACACAGTTTAGCCGGTTGGTCGATGACGTTGGCCGAGGTGTGACCGTCACAGTGCCCACGCGGATTCTTAGATCCCTGTGTGAGAGTTGGATGTAGACTGTGGATCAGTAAAGTTCCGCATCCAAATTCAACTAAGTAAAGCAGGGTCGACCGCTTCACTGCAAAGGTACTACCCATTGACGATACACCCACATTTTTTCATGTTTTTTTCTTTGTTTGTTTATTTGTTTGTTTGTTTGTTTTTCTAATTAAGATAAATCTTGTCTTTCTAACTAGGGTACTTGATGGAAACGCAATTCTGTCGCATGTTTCATTCACACGTAATTGTGAATAATAACTGGGGCTGTCGAAACTACTTGAACAAAACAAAACAAAACATGAAATCAGAATGATATATGCACAATTTTTATACCGATACACAACATCTTATTCGAAATTTTGAAGAGGACAATAGAAAATAAACAGGCAGACCTTGTTGATTGAGTTTAACAAAACTGTTTGTATTAACTCTTGCGGTATATAAGTCATATATATATATATATATATATATATATATATATATATATATAATTTTCGTTTCATTTCATTTTTGAAAGTTTTATCTGACGATCCGGCGTTCTTTAAAAGGACTCTGGTGAAATAAATTATTATAATGGTACCTTAAAGTGGTCTGTTTTTCGTTTAAATATTAGCTCTGGATTTACATTGAGCTCTCAGGATTTCACACTCCTTGGGATTACCCATACGGATTACCAAGTTCTTCATAACTTATATATATATATATATATATATATATATATATATATATATATATATATATATATAAGTGACGAAAATCTTGGTAATCCGTATGGATAATTCTAAAGAGGATGAAATCCTGAGAGCTCAATGTTAATTCAGAGCGAATAATTTAATCTAAAGAAAAACAGACCACATTAAGACTCCATTGTAATAATTTATTTCACCAGAGAATTTTATCCTTCTCTGGATTCTCAGAATTCACTTTCAAAAGGTGAAACGAAAAATGAAATTAAAATTTACACTTTTGACGGGCAGTATTAAACTTATATAAGTTGACATAGAGGGTGGTGAGGGATGGTATGAGAGACATGGTCGAGTTTATAGAGGGAAGGGAGAGTTTTAGAATTTATTTTTATATTTATTTTTATCATACATATATATATATATATATATTCGACTGGAATTCCACTCGAATCCATTACATTCATCTTACGTGCTAATACCCCTGGGAAAGGTCTGGATCCTCTTCTTTACTCTCCAGCTATGGGTAAATAGCAGGACGGTTGATAGCCTTGGACGGTACCTGGTCTAGGAGAAGAACAACTCTAAATTTAAAACCTGCGGAGGGTTGTTTGGGGACCCTGTGGCACATAGTGCACCAGGTCTCTGTATTCGGCCCTTCAAAAAGTGTGGATGGTTGTACACAAAGCCTTCAGCACTACAATCAAATCATATATGTAGGTGTCTGGCTGTGGGTTCCTAGGAACTGAGCTGCTTGACCCTCATACTTCGAATACGACGGGATAGCCCACCATATATATATATATATATATATATATATATATATATATATATATATATATATATATGTGTGTGTGTGTGCGTGTTTGTGTGTATGTGTGTGTGTGTGTATCATGCGTATCAATGCATCTCATCAGGCGATTGTAAATTACTGGTGAGTGAACGATTTATTTAGATTTAAAAGCAAAATACAAGAAAAAGTACAATATTTATCCATTTACATCCGCTCCTGATCAACGTCTGTTGCTTCCATTGGTTTGAAATCTACTGGTTATGACCCATTTATAGAAAATAATTTTTTTTAATTTTTGCTTCTTGGCTTAGTTTAAATTTAACGTAGGTCATATTTGATTGGATGATCTAAGTAACGCCCACAAACATTGTAACCACGCCCTCTTTTTTTTCGTAAAAAGAGGCTGTATTTTGTTTTCAAATCTGAATAAATCGTTCGCTCGACTTTACTTTCAAATCGTCTGATGAGATGCATTGTATGCGCATCAAAATACGACTGCAATTGTGTAGCGATTTTGACAGGTTTTTGGTGTAATTATCCTAAAATAAAGAATATTGCTCTACTTTGTATTGAGCTCTCTTGTAAATTAAATGTTGCGAACGTTGGAATTGTATTCTGTTCGTTCTCATCTTAAAGCTAAATACATTCTTATTCTTCAAAGTAGAGTCCAAAAGTGTTATAAAGATACTTTTAATCATTTCTAAGTAAAATGTATTTACACAATCATACAAAGAGTAATCCCAACAAGGCCAATGGACAAACTGGGAGGAGGCTCTTCAGAAATCTATTACTTGGAAGGACATTTGGCAGATGGCTCCACTTAGGTTGAGCTATTTAATACGTTCCACGTATGACCTGCTACCATCTAAGAACAATCTTGTTAAATGGAAGAAAGAGAGTGATCCCACTTGTCCGCTGTGTAAGGAAAAGCCACAAACATTAGAACATGTTCTTAGTTCCTGTAAAACAGCCCTTGTCAATGGCAGATATACATGGAGGCACAATAGTGTTTTGGATGAGCTGGTCAAAATTATGAAGATGTATATGAAGTCTGAGTCATCTAATTCAGCCCAGGAATTTGTTGCAGAAGGAAAAAGATACGTCAGCTCTAAGCAAACAAGCAAATGTCATGCTATACCCGGGAAAAATCTCCTTAGTTCTGGTGGCATCTGGGAGGTATCTGCAGACCTTCCTGGTTGGCGTAATGATTACCCCAAAATAATATCAAGTAAAGGTCTGCGACCAGATATTGTTCTTCTGTCAAGGGTGAACCATAAAATCATCCTGGTTGAATTAACGGTACCATATGAATGCCGGATGGAACAAAGCCACGATTATAAAACTAATAAATATGAAAATCTAAAGTCAGAGCTAATAAAGGAGGGGTATAATGCAATTGTTAGAGCAGTGGAAATTGGAGCAAGGGGTTTCGTTTCAGGCACTCTGTACCAATTTCTGGGTCAAATTGGAATCAAAGGGCGTAATAGGGCCAAAAGTATAAAACGCCTAATAGAAGTAACAGAAAATAGTTCTATGTGGATATGGAATAAACGAAATACTCCGTGGAGTGTTTCAGCGAACATGACGGCATGACATGACTGATCGTGAATGCGTAATGAGGTTCACGTTGCATTTTCAGAACGCGAGGTTTGCCGTTTTTCGGAATTTTCGTAAATTTAATTTCGCCGTTACACATTCGAACTAGTTTATCTACAACACTTGTATATCGTTATAATGGGGCCTCACATCAGTGAGGGGGGCCGGTGTGCAAATGAAACCGTTGAGAGGAAGGCCCCGAAACGGTGCACATTCTCTCCTGATGACCCCAGTTTAAATATAAATTCGAGAGGAACACATCAAAATTCAGTGAAGTCATATGCCGTAGTGAAGCTCGGTGGAAGTGTCATTGGCATGAGGAGCATTACACATTCAGCTCGCTTCAGGTGAGTTTCAATTACTTTCCAGTAATTTCCTTCTTGTTAGTAAATCCAGGAACGTGGTTAGTAGCAAATACAGATAGATATATATAGTCTCGAAATAGGACTTCCTTAGAGTCTAAGTGCTTGTAACTGACTTCTACAAGAGGTTACCTCGTCACTATCCGACTACCAACTGCCGACCACCGACTGCTCCTCACTGACTGTAACTCTGGTTATTTAACGACAGCAGTCCAGGTACACATTGTAGAGTCCACTTATATGAAAAAGGGGTGGACCCCATAATACTAAGATACAACGATTCAAAGCTTACTCCAACAATTTTGCTGTTAAACGTTTTGGACAATTTTGCTGTCACACTCGGTTATATATTCTGCATAATTAAGTTGCAAGTATTCTTTAAGACAAATGTTATTAAAGACAACATTTTGTGTCAATTAATTTTTCCAAATTACGAATAATTCTTGTAGACAAAGAGTGTTGTGACGTAGGCAAAGATTGTTGTGACGTAGGCAAAGATTGTTGTGATGTGGGCAATGTGTGACGTGTGTGTGTTATATACATTTGAGGACGCAGGTTCATAAATTATAAATAAAAACAATTATAATTTCAGAGTCCATATCCTAAATTTTTATAAACGTAAATACACACACAACACACTTTGCCTCCCCTGTTGATGAGTTAGGATGTCGACAGCGTGAACCACAAAATGTTTGTTGGCTTTAATAGCATTTGCATATATATATATATATATATATATATATATATATATATATATATATATATATATATATATATATATATATATATATATATATATATATATATATATATATATATATATATATATATATATATATATATATATATATATATATATATATATATATTCTGTTTATACGTTATTTTTATAGATACAAATATAAATGATCTAACCAAACGCTTTCTCTGTAGCTAAATGGTATAGAACGTCAGGCTATATGACGGTCTGTGTAGGATACAGGTTCGATTCCTGTCGGAGGACACATATTTTCTATGAGATTTCTTAGGCGTTCAGGCCAGTAAATGTTGTTAATACTGTTTATTATAAAACAGAACGGATGTCCACTCAGATACAAAATAGCAGTGATAAAAATTCCTAAAAACACTACACCAGAATTCATCCTCTCGACTACTCTTCGTTAAAGAACTCAACAAGGCAAAACAGACACTAATTAACAATGGCTTCCCTAATAACCTTATAGACCACCAAATTAGACTATTTCTCTCCAATATAAATAAATATGATATTGAAGATATAGTCAAAAATAACATAAATATTTTCTACAAAAGCCAAATGCACATCAACTACAAACAAGATGAATCTTCACTTAGAAATATTATAAAAGAAACACACTACCTCAATTGACCTGAACAAAAAAATCAAATTAACTACTACAAAAAATTCAAAATGGCTAAACTTATCCTCAAAATTAACAACACACCAGCAAAATCAAAATTACAAAGAATGAACAGTTATTTATGAGTTCAAATACTACAAAGTTATCACGTAATTGCATCTTAAACAGACAAACATTAAAAGAATTTAACAACACTCAACAACAAACCTCTTGAAAATGGCTAAAGAAGTGACCGAAAAAGCTTAAGACAGTGGACACTACGGACAATTTTTACACTCCCTAACTCTCACTAAACGGGAAACTGTAACAATACACACACATATACATATATATGTTCTGTTTAATATTTTATTGTTTATAGATAAAATTTATTTAATCAAATGCTCTTTTTTAAAAAAAATAAACTGTATTAATTACATCTACAACCTTCACTGGTTGAGAAATTCCGTAGAAAATATGCGTTCTCCGACAATAGTTGAACCTGTATTCCTATACGCAACCGTCAATTGATCTGACGTGCTGTACCACTCAGCTACAAAGAAGTGTCTGATTAGCAAAGTCCAAATTACTGTTTATAAACAATAAATGTTCGACGAAACAAAACAGTACATTTTAAATAGACAGTAACTATTTAAAAAAATAATGTATAAACAGAAAATATATTAAATAATTGTCGGACTTAATCCATTTTATAATATGTTGTCAATGTTTACGTTAAGGTACGTTTCGCAAGCAGATATGATCGTTTGGGAAAGATTGTCGAAGATTTGTTCTTTATAAACAATAATTCGGACTTTGCTAACCAGACATTTCTCTATAGCTGAATGGTTAACAGAAAATCAGATGAAATGATGGTTCCTATGAGGGTTACAGGTTCGATTCCTCCCGGAGAAGCACATATTTTTTACGAAATTTCTCGACCATTCAGACCGGTAAATATAATTAATACTGTTTAATTAAAAACAGAGCATTTACTTAAATGAATTATATCTATTAAAAAAAATAACGTAAAAACAGAAAATATATTAAATAATTGTTGGACTTTTCCATTTCATATATATATATATATATATATATATATATATATATATATATATAAATATAAAGCAAAAGTTACCTCAACATAGAGGATAATCTATTTCAAAAGGTTCTGTACGTGGCTATCATCAGCCCCTATATATATATATATATATATATATATATATATATATATATATATATATAGGGGCTAATGATAGCCACGTACAGAACGGCTTGAAATAGATTATCCTCTATGTTGAGGTAACTTTTGCTTTATATATATATATATATATATATATATATATATATATACCCTACCGAGAAAAATCAGGAACAGCCATGGGGACAAAGGTTGCACCAACATATGCCAAACTAGTTATGGGATACTATGAACTAAAAATCTATGAGAGAACCTCCGAAATCTATGGGAATGACTTCAGTTGCAACATCAAAGAAAACTGGAAAACTAGATGACTTTTTCATTCTGTCGAATGAAAGTCTGGATAAAATAAAGACATTTCAAACATCTATTAATAATAGAAATCCTAGCATCCAATTCACTATGGAGTACAGCAACAAAAAAACTTCCTTTTTTAGACATATTAATATCAAAAACAAACACTAAACTAGATACCGGCATATATTTTAAACCTACTGACTCTCGACAATATATCCTTTTTACATCTTCCCACCCGAAACACACTGGTACCAACATCCCACTCAACCTAAACAAGCAGATATATACAACAGTCTCAAACACAACCACAAGAGACCACAGACTAGAAGAGATGAAAAAAATACTCATAAAAAAAAAAATACCCATGAAATTTGATCAACAATAGTATTGAAAAAGCCAAACAAATTAACACCCACACACTCCAAAGGAAAAAAAAGTCATCCCTTATATCTCAACTTTCAACCAAAAGAACATAGAAATCTACACAAACACAATTAAATCTACCAATCCTACTAAAAGACAAAAAAAATGAAAAGTCTATTACAAAAATATCCAATCATAAAAAGTAAACGAAAACCAAAATGACTAAAAAAAGATAGATGATGAGTACAAAATACAATTAAAAACCCTCATTTAAAAAAAATGCAACCGACCCCTTTGCGAAGTATTAAGCTATCTATTAGAGGACCACGAATTTCATTTCAAAGACGAATCAAAATTCAAAAATGATTTCTCATACGGCTCCGAGAATTTAATATACATAATTACATGCAAAGGTCGCCACGAACATTACATTGGCCAAACAGGCCAGTCACTCCGGCAAAGGATGACAGTTTAAATTAGGGATCACCACACCAGAAAAATACCCCTTAACCAACATTTTAATGTCTTCCCATTCTACCAGTGCGACCACTGAATAAACCAATGCTTAATTCATTATTCATGGCATAAATAGCTTCTACCAAATTTTCTTTACCGTAAGCGACATATACAGCCAGTTACGCCCCTTGATTTTTTTTTTTTTTTTCATAAGCGTCAGCCCATGGAGATACAAACAGTTAAAAACTTTTTGAAAAACTAAGCGAAACATGTTAAACTAAAAATAAAAGTAAAAAAAACAAATTATTTTTCTAGGAAAAAAAGTCTGAAAATCCACTTGTAAGGAATAAAGTTGTAATTTTAATTTTTCAGTGTAAAAATATATAAATATTACGTGCGTTTTCTTAATTCTAATTTTAGTCTCTGCAACAACTTTTTCTACAGAATCTTTCTAACAAATTCATTTATATATATATATATATATATATATATATATATGCCGGAATATCGTAATATTGGAGCAGTGTATATTATTTACGGGGATAAATAGATGGAAAAATAGTATTAAAACACACAAATATTATGGCATATCTACATATGTAAATTATACACACACACACACATATATATATATATATATATATATATATATATATATATATATATATATATATATATATATATATATATATATATATATATATATTAGTAGACCCCAAAATCCAAAATTATCTCATATGTGGTACAGTCCTATTTCAACCAACGAAAACTTCGACAGTTTTGTTCAACCCCTTCTAGATACCGAGATTAAATAAAACTGAAGAAGTTTTCGTTGGTTGAAATAGGCCTAAACCCCATATGAGGTAATTTTTGATTTTATGGCTTACCACTATTTATTTGTTCTATGTAATAAATACATTGAGCTCTTTTTGTGGATCACTTTTAATTTTTTATATTACTAGGATCCACTTGGATTATATACCAACGGATTTATTACCTTTACTATATATATATATATATATATATATATATATATATATATATATATATATATATATATATATATATATATATAATATTAGTGGTAAATATACATATATATGCAAAATCCACAGGTGCATATATACACATGTATATTTTTTGAATAAAAAATTCCGAGAGGATAGAATCCAGGTAGAACTCAATGTCCAGGACAGAGTAAGGATATAACAAAAAGGCTTAAACACTAATATTCCATGGTCATAATTTATTCCATTGGAATCGTAAATACGATCCAATTAAATTTTTTGAATTTGTAGGTCTGATGAATTGGATCGTATTTACGATTCCAATGGAATAAATTATGACCATGGAATATTAGTGTTTAAGCCTTTTTATTATATATATATAAATATATATATATATATATATATATATATATATATATATATATATATATATATATATATATAAATCATCTCTTGTAAAATCATCTCCACTCCCTTCTCTTGTCCGGTGAATAACAGGGTCATCACTACTACTATCTCACCTCCTAGAGGCATCCCCCTCGGCCCCCAATTACCTCTCTCCTTCCCTTAAAACACAACTTTCGTTAATTTTGTTTAACGTTTCATTCCTGGAAGAATCTTTGAATCCATTCGTTGTTTTGAAAACGCCGGGCCTGACGAAGCGAAATTGAATTCTCGATTTTGCGAAATTAAATATTACCATGGCTTTCTGAAGTCTCCCATTTATTAATTATATATATCTCTGTGTGTGTGTGTGTGTGTGTGTGTGTGTGTGTCTTGACCAATAAAAAAATGTTAAAAATTAAAATTTCAGACATACTGGGTTGTATGTTAATATCATTGTCTTATTTTTTTTAATTAGATTCCTCGACTACATTCAGGCCAGCATTGGCCATTATTCCTTCTTAGAACTTCAGTTATGAATGATTGTCTCTGAAGAAAGTGAACTTTGCCTGTAGTTTTCATTTGTTTTGTTTTTATCGTTAATTTTTGGTCAGTCTTTGTATTGCTTTAAGGCCCTTTTTAAGTTTTTTAGGAGTGGCTAGGAGATTCTTGAGTCTCAAATTTACCTCCTTAGTCATTTAACAGCTTTATTGGTTACTGGGAGGAGAATTGTGAGTTACGTGGATGTTATCTTTTAGGTTTTTCAAGTGGGTGTATGCGGGAAACTTCATCACCTCTGCAAGCATGTCTATCTATATGTGGATGAGGGTGAGAGGTATTGAGAGACAGAGAGACAGACTCTCGGCGACTGTCGATCTCTCTGCATTAGCAGAGGGGAACCCGGACGAGGCTTTGCCGAAGGGCAAGGTTTCGTCCGGGGAGGTTGACAGGGTCTGAACCCGTCTAGGCGGGTCCAGAAAGGCCATATTTTTGGCCGAGCCTACCCACATTAAAACGGCCTTGTGCCACATTCGATCCTCGTGGGTGGATTGATAAATACCAAGGGTGAGAGGTGTTAAGGGAGTCAGCTTGGCCCCTTTATGGGTGGTGTACACTTTTATTTAGTAACAGTAGAGTAAATTCAACTATGCAGAGATTATAATGTGTGACCGAGAAATATGGTGGAGGGGTGATCTATGGGATTATATATTAATTCTATCCGTGCTGTTTAATTTGTTGTTAAGTCCGTCCAGACAAAATGTTTTGAGGCACAAAATCCATTTATCTTCATGTGCTTCTAGTATGTTCTTAAGTTTATCTTTTATGTCTATTTCTATTCTTTCAATAATAATAAATTTTGCATGGCTATTAAAATCATCTTTTTCTACGCGGAAATGTCGTTTTTACAGGTAATAATCTTTCGTGGGGAGCCGATAATTATTAATTCTGTAGTCAGATTTTCCCGCGTATTGTTTCTGGCATGGTGTACATTCTAATAGGTAAATTATGTTATGATTTCTAAAGTTAGAGTTTTGGTAGATTTTGAAAGTAGTATTAGTGACTGAGATATTACACACACACACACACACACACACACACACACACACACACACATATATATATATATATATATATATATATATATATATATGTGTGTGTGTGTGTGTGTGTGTGTGTGAAAATATTGTAGAAAATAGGAAAGAAACTGGTTTGGTAAATAATCCAAAGTTCCTTAATATTTTTGTAATTATTTTTAAAAAAAAATAGTGCTCGATACGAAAGTAGAGCATAAATATAATTATTTATTTAAAAATATGATTCCAACTCGCTACATAAGATGTCTCATGTTTCAAAACAAGATCCGAAAACTTCAAAATAATATTTGAATTAACTTGAGTTAAAGTAGGCTCTGTTCCATCTTCAAGCGAAATTTTTTTGGGGAATGGCTTATTTCTGAAATTTACGAGTTTTAATAGTATGGTCAGAATTGAAATCAAAAATTTCCATGGTAACATCAAGGGCGGATTGTTTAGAATCGGCAGGGGTGGGGTGTTAATAATTTGTATCAGTATAGAGTTACTTTCATAGATGCCGGGTCAGGGTAAGGTGGGGGGGTCTAAATTTACGACGGAGGAAGTTTTCGCATAGTCTGTCTTTTGATTTCAATTCTGACCATACTATTAAAACTCGTAAATTTCAGAAATAAGCCATTCCCAAAAAAAATTTCGCTTGAAGATGGAACAGAGCCTACTTTAACTCAAGTTAATTCAAATATTATTTTGAAGTTTTCGGCTCTTGTTTTGAAACATGAGACCTCTTATGTAGCGAGTTGGAATCATATTTTTAAATAAATAATTATATATATATATATATATACATAAAATAAAATAAAAAGTTAATGGTCAGAGTTAGATTAGACCAGGAAACCAGTTCCATTAAGTGCTCAATACATATAAAAAGATAAAAAAAACTTTGCATTTAGAGCTTTGAAATATTAAAAAAAAATAAGAAAATCAGCCAATTCCGTTTCCTTGTTTGAAACCTTTCCATATCTTCAGGCGAATTTGGTCAATTGATTTCCTAACGATTTTTTTTTTTTTTTAAATTGTTAAATTATGAACGCTATATTTTTTTTAAAAAGATAAATGAATAAGTGCACAACGTGAGGAGTGGTAGGAGGCGAGGAGGAGGGGGAAAAATCAAGTGTAATAGAAAGGCTATCGATCGGGAGGGGAGGGGGATAAATGAAATATAAATATTTTTCTTTTCATCCCACTTCGTATGAACTCCAAAGGAATATTTTATTATGCATGCAACGACTCATAATGTCCGGTCTCTGATTCAAGAGTTTTTTTTTGTTTTTTTTTTTGCTTTGTTTTGTTTTGTTTTAAAGATATATCGTTCATAATTTCTTTTATTTTTAAATAATAAATCCTTAGGAAATTAATGGACCGAAATCGCCTGAAGATACAGAAAGCTTGAAACTAAGGTAGCGAATCAGCTGATTTCCTATACTATATATATATATATATATATATATATATATATATATATGTGTGTGTGTGTGTGTGTGTGTGTGTGTATATGTACGTATGTATGTATAAAAGTGAACATTGGAGTCAAAACTCAGAGGCGACAAGCTGTTTTTGCTAGACCCAATCGGTCGGCCTGACGATTGCGTCCAGCATGAAACAGCCTGTCGCCTCTGAGTGTTGTCTTCAATGTTCACTTTTATATTTATATTTACATACGCTCTATCTCTGGTATTGAGAACTTTATCCCACAAATATAGCACACCTTAAAACTATATTTCTTCACACATATTATATATATATATATATATATATATATATATATATATTATGTGTCTGCATACATCGATGTTTGCGTCAGTACGATGAATATGTGTCTGCATACATCGATGTTTGCGTCAGTACGATGACAAAACGACAAAGTTTCCCCCACCACTTCCACAATAACACCAATACACGCAATCTACATAAAACCAAAATTTTTTAAAAAATTAATCAGTTTATCTGACGATCGCTAAAGCGTGAAACCCAGGGTCACAAGCTCACATCTATCCAACCATATATATATATATATATATATATATATATATATATTGGAAGTACATAATTTCGCCTATCGTCCAGTTCAATTTCCTTAGCAGGTTTTTGAAACAGGAGTAGAGGTTTTATCCCTTATTTACAGTTTAGAATTGGGTTTCCCGTTCATTCCTGCAAAGTTTTCCATTCTCTTTCAATCCCTTGCGTCTTAGTGGAATTATCGCCTTACTTAGGGTGAATTCAATTTTTAAAATACGTACGCAAAGCCTGCCAAGTCAGCAAAGAAAAAAAATAATAATCTCCCCCCTCCCCCAAATTAAAGGATTTATTTTTAATTCGACATTTTATAATTAAACATAAATAGAGTAGATACTCGTATTTTAAATGGACGCCCCATTTTTACTTTATACCATGTGGTGTATTACTCCCTATCGGTCTGCTCTTCGGCGGACATATTCTACTTATGATGATTTTTCGAGGGCGAAGACTGATAGACGTGAAAGACACTGTTTAAACGAAAAATAAAAATAGGATTCAATTTGAAATACGGGCATCCACTGAAAAAAGGTTTGACATATATATATATATATATATATATATATATATATATATATATATTTGGATCATCATCCTTACATTTACCTTGATGAATTTTCATTGTCTTTATATATATATATATATATGACCCGGGGTCACAAAATCATATCCAAACAAATTTATATATTTATATATATATATATATATATAAAATGACAATTGGAAAAAAGATCGTTTCGTCTTTCGACTTTTTCAAGGCAAAAATGAAATCGAAATGTTCTTGTTGTTATAGTTACATTAAAAAATCCAAATTTAAAAAGATAAACGCTTCTGTCTAAGCCTTTTTTTTTCTGGTTAATGTAACCATAACAACAAGAACATTTCGATTTCATTTTTGCCTTGAAAAAGTCGGAAGACGAAACGCGTCGGCAAAATCTAAGATCTTTTTTCCAATTGTCGTTTTATACCAATCTCTCTTGTCCACAGAATTGATCTGGGAATTTAACTATATTGTTGACATCGAAAAAAAAATCTCTTACTATAAAGGTAATTTGCATTAACCAGAAAAAAAAGGCTTAGACAGAAGCGACTATCTTTTTAAATTTGGATTTTTTAATGTAACTATAACAAGAACATTTCGATTTCATTTTTGCCTTGAAAAAGTCGAAAGACGAAACGCGTCGGCAAAATCTAAGATCTTTTTCCAATTGTCATTTTATTTATACCAATCTGTCTTGTCCACAGGATTGATCTGGGAATTCATATATATATATATATATATATATATATATATATATATATATATATATGGTTGGATAGATGTGAGCTTGTGACCCTGGGTTTCACGCTATAGCGATCGTCAGACATACGCTTTCTAATAAGTACTTCGCATATAATATATAAATAATTATGCATATATATATATTTATTTATATTTATATACACACACTTTTCACACACACACACACACACATATATATATATATATATATATATATATATATATATATATATATATATATATATATATATATATATATGTAATCGCCCCATCTCGTATATTGAGCACGTTGGAGGAAAAGTAAAAAATAGTTTGTCGGCTGCTACTAATTAGCGCTAAAAGCCCTTCACGCCATGATAGTCTGTAATGCTTATAACCCGTATAATGAAAAAATTCCCTTTCTATGCTTCGTTCGCTGATAGCTTAAGTGTGAGAGAATCCGACTGATGTTAAAATCAATTGGGCCATTTGATATATATATATATATATATATATATATATATATATATATATATATATATATATATATATATATATACCCGCTCCTTGTTGAAACTATATATAAAATAATAAAGTTGTATGAATATGAGTTTGTGATCTTGGGTTTTATATATATATATATATATATATATGAATAAAGACAAAGAAAATTCATGAAGGTAAATGTATGGATATACTATTTACAAACAGAAGTAAAATATAATATCATAATGGCTAATCGTTAAGCGCTCTTCATTGCAAAAAATCTATTTTGAAAACTTAACAATATTTTTCTTTCTTTTATACTCGCTCCACCTACTGATATTGAGAAGTTTTACCCATAAATATAGTATACTATATATATATATATATATTTTATACCATACATATATATATATATATATATATATATATATATATATATATATATATATATATATATGGTATACTTTTATATATATATAAATCTTCCCTATTCACAAGCACTTAGACTCAGATGGATATGTTCCAACAATGAAGAATTAAATAAACACATTGAAAATCTGGAGCATCAATTCACAACACGTGGCTATAAACAACACCTAATCAGGAAAGCAATTTCTACACCTAGAGAAGACACCCTAATGTACAAGATTAAAAATAAATCTAGCCGCATCCCTCTAGTAACCACTTTCAACCCCACTCTGCCTCCACTATCCCAAATAATCAAAAGTCGCTGGGAAATACTACATCTCAAACCAGACCTAAAAAAATTGTTTAAGGAACCTGGCCTTCTTGCATATCGTAGACCTAAGAACCTAAAAGAAATCATAGGTAGTAACCACATTTCAGGGGACAAGGTAATTCGTAATAAACTAAGAACAAAAACAACAGGATTTTCCCAACCATGCAACAACAAAAGAAGTTTATGTCGCAACCATGTTGAAAACACGAATTCATTCACTAGCTCAGTCACTAAATCTACTTTCAAAATCTACCACGATTCTAACTGTAGAAGTCATAACATAATTTACCTCCTAGAATGCACACTATGCCAGAAACAATATGTAGGAAAATCTGAATGGCCCTTTCACTACAGAATAATTAATTATTAAGTCGACTCCCAATGAAAAATTATTACCTGTAGAACAACATTTCCGCCTGGAAAAACACGATTTCAAAACCTATGCCAAATTCACTATAATTGAGAGAATAGAAAAGTTCAGAGCAGATAACATTAGAAAGATTTTAGAGTCGCATGAAAATAAGTGGATACAACATCTAAAAACAAAATATCCAGCCGGGCTAAATCACAAATTTAACAATATATAGATATAACTCAACAAATAAAAAAAAACTACCCACATTTCTCACCCACACAAAACAGACAGGCTTACGGAGGTGTGGAGGCCTCACACTTATGCACTCACCCACACGAATATACACACTTACACACATCATACGCACTCACTCCCTAATGAGCCAAATGATAACACACACCCACAGCAATACACACGCTTACACATATCATACTCACTCACTCCCTAAGAACCAAATAACACACACACAAACACTAAACAGAGACGCATCCCCTCACCAAGTCCAATAAAACTGTCAAACTGACCAGAGAATTCATAGCAGCATGTATCTATCCAGCTCTTATTTCAAATAACAACTTAAAAGAGACTGTTTGACCAACACAAGGAATGTTAAAAGATTCATGTTAAAAAGATAAAAAAATAAAAAAACAAATGAAAACTACAGACAAAAGTTAAATTTCGCCAGCAAAAGCCTCATTTCTGTAGTTTAGTGCTACCAGCAAGCAGAAATATTTCTCCTCCCGATGATGGCCATTTTGGCCGAAACTAGTCGAGGAATCTAAATGGAATAATAATAAAAAAAAAAAAAACAAAAGAATATTAATCTACAACCCAGTGTGTCTGAAGATTTTAATTTTTTAATTTTTTTTTACTGTTCAAAATATATATATATATATATAATATATATAAATATATTATATATATATATATATAATATATATAAATATATTATATATATATATATATATATATATATATATATATATATATATATATATGTATGTATGTATGTATGTATGTATATACCGGGTGTAACAGCAAAATTGTCCAATTCTTAGATTAAGCTTCGAACTATTATATCTTAGAAATGATTAAAGATATTTTACTGGAATTCTCCGAGGTTTTTATAAAACTATTGGACTCTACTTTTAGCAATAAGTATATATAATTACTAAAGGATGCTTAACTGAAAATCGATTGTATTTCAAAATTCAGCTCGTATCTCAAGGCAAAAATCGACCCAATTCCAGTTCATATCTCAAAAAACTCGGATGTCGGCACGCTCGTATCTCAAAGCATTACTTTATTTCCAGCGTGATAGAAAATCAACTCCTCATTTTAAAAACTTATAATTTATTTATAAACTATAATTTTTACAAGAAATGGATATGTGAGGAAAGAGTTTCGAATGAAGTCTTATTTAAAAGTCGATATGGGCCCAAATTTCGTTACCCTGCCCTGGAGTCGCCTCCACTGATTTCAACAGGAACTCTTGTGGTATAGAACATATAACTTATATTCGCACATTCAAATTCCTCCAAAGTCTTGGTTTGGTTTCGTAGACTTGCTCCTTTAACCAACCAACCCCCAAATTTATAGGGTGTTAAGTCGGGACTCCTGACTATAAAATAGGAAGTTACTTTTCACTCACTCTGTATATTTAATAAATGCCTCTTGTAAAATAAACTCATGTGTTCCAACTAAAAAATCACGTGCTCACTGTTTTAAAAAAAAATGTCTAAAAACATTTGTCCCAGCCCAGTACATGATAATTAGGTTCGGCTGTTCGCTATCAAATGTCGGATGTGTGTCATGCTATTTTAAACATCGCTAAAGTGGGGAATATTTTCCACTTCAATGTTAATCCAGGTAATGCTCGATTTGATGACGACAGAAGATGCTGTTGTAACACGTTATGAGTTCGACACTCCTTGTTCCGTAGAAGAAGAGAAAAAAAATTCCCATATTTTCAGCAGTCCGTTTCCTGAATGGCAGATTACAAGGATTGCGAATTACGATCTTCGTGATGTCATTCATCGGAAGTAGACCCTTAAAACGTTCGCTCCTCTGTTCCAACCACGCAAAAATGAATGACCTGTGGTTTGTATATAAAGAAGACATCGTTGCTTGTTCTTCAGTCTTCTACTGGTTCGAATAAAGTTCATTACCAGAACGACTTAAAGAATCAGTCATTTTTCATCGACATTATTTATTCAAGAATGGAAACAATTTTCCGACCAACTTTCCTCGTCGCCGTTCTTGGTATATTAGGGGTAAGTTTTTTCACTCTGAATCTTATTAATTTTTTTTTTTTTTCTTTATGAGTAGAGGGCTATTTTGGGGTTGGTTTTAGGGGGAAATTTTTATCCGATTTCAAAATTATTAAAGTAAATAATTTTACCCATTAATGCAGATATTTGATTGGTTGATTCGTTTTCTACGGCTTATCGACCCTGATAGCGTGTATCACCTAATGGCACTTAACTGACTGAATGGTTTTAGTGATACAGGTTTTACTAATTAACCCATAGATTGGGGAGAAGAGGTAGATTCGTATCTTTCCCAAAGGTACTGGCGCGTAAATGAATTTAACAAACGCAACTGAAATTGGAACTCGGCTCTCTGATTAATAATTCCGAGCCATTATCCATTACACCACCCGCACATCCAAGCTTATATCACCTTGTATTGACCGGTCAGTGGTCTCAGGCTGAACGTTGCTTAACTTGGTTGATCGTATGGAAACCAGTATTTTCAGCGTGCTGGGGCCTTAAGCCAATATAGATTTATGTTTTGTTTTTTATTTGTTCTCCAGATGTTTAAAATATTTCCGGCTCTAAAAGTACATAATTTTTGTAGAACATACAAAATGGTTTAGTATGCGATATTTTCGACAAGTGGTGTGTTTTAAACAAAGCCTTCCTCTGTATGCGAGCGTATATACAACTATATACAGATGAAGCTAGGGTTGACAAGTTCTCGGCCCGACCAGGAAGAATTCAGAATTTTGTCATTTAATAAGATTAGGGTATTTTCTATAATAAGAATATTGAAAACGGTAGACGAAATAAAATACTGTTTAAAATAAACGTTTAAAGTGAATATATATATATATTTATAGGTCTGATGAATCGGATTGTAATTACGATTCCAATGTAATAAATTATAACCATGGAATATTAGTGTTTAAAATTTACATATATATATATATATATATATATATATATATATATATATATATATATATATATATATATATATATATATATAAATTTTATTTAAAATATGATTCCATCGCGACACAGAAATTACTATGTTTCGAAACTGACTCAACTGATAAAGTTTAATTTCAATATTAAATTTGGAGCACACTTTCATTGGTTGGAAATGGAGGTGTCAGCTGGGGTTTTCTTTAGTTATCACGGGGTCTCTAGCCTGATGAAAGTATAAATGTTTAATATATGTCAATTTCTGAGTGTCGTGTAAGGTTCGGTTGGGGATTTTTGTCTGGTTACACTGGCCTTTTTTCCCAGGCTTAGGATTTAATTTCTATTGTAATTTTTTTTCTTATCCATTTGTAAATTACTAATTTTTTAAGGCGAATATTTGGTGGGGTCTGCAAAAAACCGCTATTTCATTTCTTTGATTTAATAAATTTTTGTTTTTTTAGAAACTTGGTAATACGTATTTTTCATGTAGGCATAAAGGGCATGGGTCCCCCGCTTCCCCCACACATACACACATATATATAGGAAGAGTAATACAAAGAAAATTAGTAATTTAGCTGACTGAGATAAACGTCATTCAGCTAAGTGACAAACTTTTACATACACTAATGATATTAATGGCCTATCTCTGATATTGAGCACTTTATTGCAAAGATTAACTTGCCTTAAATGTCTTTTCTTTCAGACATTTATACATATATATATATGTGCGTGTGTGTGTGTGTGTGTGTGTATTAATGTGGAAAAGCCTTTTATTGACAATTCGTTTCGCCTTCGTAAGGTAGTCAGGTAGTCGTCTCCAGATCGAAATGAGAGAGAAATTTGTATTTTTACATGGGGAAATGATCGCGCCATTGTAAATATTTCCTTTAAAATATATATTCTTTCTGCTTTTTTTCAGATGGTCATTGAAGCTAGGCCCCAAACAAGTAAGTTTATTTTCATGAAATTTGTTCAATATGTCTCCTAAAATAGACTTCACGTTAATATAAAAATGAACGTCCAATATAAAATTATATCAAATTATATTAATATATATTTATTATAAACGTTATATAATTATTAAATTTAAATAATTCTATATAATTTATATAAAATTTGAAATTTATATAAAATTTATGTCATTTATATTAAATACATATATAAAGTTATATAAAAATATAAAATATATAAATTATAATTTTTTTAAATTATATAAAATTGATATAAATTATGACATTTAAAATTATTATAAACTATAACATAAATTTATATAAAATCCTACACACAAAATTTATAAAAAATTATAGCATATAAAATTTATATAAAATTATAACATAAAATTTATATAATTTATAAAATCTGTGTAAATTATACAAAATATATATATAAAATTATATAAAATAAAAATTGAACGTTTAATATGGATATGAATGTTCTTTTTTTTAAATCTAAAATTTTCTATAAAATCAATGAAGATAATTTTTGAAATAATTACAAAAATTACCTTACCTAAATCAAGATTTATTTTATCTATTTTCAAAATAGATTTTGCTAAAAATATTCTAAAAATAAATTTTTAGCACAATATTTTGTTAAAAAGACATAATTAGATTGTGATGGGCATCATTTAAATTTCCTATTTTCTTCTTATTAGAATTATATTGTAGAAATATATTATGATATAATAGCCGGAGGTGTGAGTGAGAAGAAGCTCCTTCTGTCTCTAAAATGCTTCCATGACATTCATCTCAAATAGGCTCTGGCAACTAAGTTCATCTTTTAGCAGGAGAATGGACAGAGGCGGACAACTGTCGCCTCATAGCCAGCTGCTTCAGGTAAAAAAAGCCAGATAGTCCAGGAAGGGAGTTCATCTAGGAGAAAGAAAACCGTGATTTTTAATCTCCACGTCTTTGCGGTCATATTCAAAACGCGGAAAAAGGCTATGGGAGTAAATCCAGACAGAAAAGTGGTGATCCGAAGGCGATTGACTGTCAACACTGACAACTATTTGACAAATCTTGCAGCCAAGCCGTCTGCAAATGTAATTCCCTTTTTGATCTTTGAATCTTGTCGGTACGGCCGGGAGGAGGAATATAACATGAGCAGCGCATGGCTTCCATATGTCATTGCCCAGGTCCCTCACAGTCTCACCACCAAAGGACTGAATTTTGACCAAACGGGGCACTACCTTTATTATCTCGAGTGATTCTTGGGCCCCGTATTGGGCGAAGTAACCGTAAAAACATTCTCAAATCATTATAATTCAAAAATATAGAAAAGTGCTTAAAATAAACAAATATTTGAATTCGAATAAAGATGTCTCAGTATTAAAACGATTCTTAATAAAGATTTTTTTCCAATTTCCAGAATGCATAGAAAAAGCAGCCGACATTATGTTCGTTTTGGATTCCTCGAGTAGCATCTGGATTGTCCATTACGAACAGCAGCTCGAGTTTGTCGCAGACCTTGTTGACAGTTTCGGCATCAGCAGTAGTAAATCGAAAATCCGAGTCGGCGCCATAACCTTCAGTGATCGAGCCTACCTGGAATTTCCTTTAGGCCGTTACACAGACCCTGCTGAATTGAAAAACGCCATCTTAAATATCGTTCACAGACATGGATCAACGAATACGGCCGATGCTCTGAGGTTGCTGAAAGAACAAGTTGAACCTAATTTGAAAACTAATGAAGGACCAACTATAGCCATTGTGATTACAGACGGAAAATCAGCAAACAAATTTAAGACTGAAAAAGAGGCTAAGAAACTGCATCAACTTGGAATTAATGTTTATGCGATCGGTGTGGGCGATTCCACTAAGTATGATATTAATGAGTTGAAGGCCATTGCAAGCGACCCCGATCACGGTGTATATACTGTGGAAAGTTACACAGAGTTGAAGAACATTAAACGAACATTCAACGTTAATCCATGCAAAGGTTTGTATTAAATTATTTATTTTTTTTTTACTAGAAATTCTTTTATTTGTCAGAACGTTTGAGATGAGTAATTATTCTTCGAACCATTGTACGATGGAGTAATGGTCATCGGCTCGAATTAAGGAATCAGAGAGTTGATTCCAATTCATACTCATTACATTCACTTACTAACAGCCTTGGGAAATATATATATATATATATATATATATATATATATATATATATATATATATATATATATATTTCCCCCAGCTATGGGTAAAATAACAAGACAGACTCCTGTCCTATCGCCTCTAGAATTAGATGGATGAAATCAGTATGCTATAATAAATTGTTCGACCTTGTAACGTCAACTTGATACCTATAGTGATTTTGATATGAATTTCAGAGATGACGAATTTATTTCCTAGGACTAATGTCCGCGACTTGCTTCTTATAGTCACAACGTTTCCGCCTTTGTACCAAACGGTACTTCAGGTCGGGTAGTACAAAAATTTGAGTGAGGCGATAAGCGATATATACACGATCTAATACCAATTATCTCCCTTTGCACGGACAAGGGAATAAGAGCAATCACTTGATACGAGTTATCTCCCCTGACATTGCCAACGCTAAGAGAACAATCGACTCACGTGTGTTGAATAAAGGATTTAGTTTGAAATTTCTGGAAGATGAAAAAATTAAAAAAGGTCGGAGTATAACGGTCGAAATTTTGTTTCTGTAACAATTAGGTAAATAATAATATAGCCATTTTAAAAAATTATTATTGTTAACTTGTTTCTTGAAGCGTATAGCGGATTAACCAAACCCGCCGACAACGGATGGCATCGCTTGTGAAAATGATTTTTTAATATATATATTTTTTTTTTTTTTTTATAATGTGATGCTCTTCGGACCCTCATGGATTTCAGAGCCCGTGACGTTTCAAATATTTATTCAGCCTCTAGTTTTCAGGAAAATTTGCATAATCAGTGAGAAATTAATTTGCCTAGGCCTAATAATTTAAGAAAGAGTGAAAGAAATGATAATGATTTGTAAATATTGCAAAATGTCTGCGTATTCATTAAAACTGGAATAAATGCTAAAATTTATTCTTATAATGGACTTATTCTTTTTTCAGACGAAACACCGAAACCAATGCCTACCACCACCACCACTACCACTGCAGCTCCTACTACTACCACCACCACAGCAGCTCCTACCACTACCACCACCACAGCAGCTCCTACCACTACCACCACCACAGCAGCTCCTACCACTACCACCACCACAGCAGCTCCTACTACTACCACCACCACAGCAGCTCCTACCACTACCACCACCACAGCAGCTCCTACCACTACCACCACCACAGCAGCTCCTACCACTACCACCACAACTGCTGCTCCTACCACTACGACGACGAAGGCTCCAACCACAGTGAAGACCACCAGCGCCCCAGCGACCAGGAAGCCCATCAGGGAAACAACTGAAGAGAAACCACGTAAGTTCATTTCGATTTTTAATAGAAAATGACAAGAATTAATTGTGACTTTCAAATTATTCTATTGTAATTATTCTTGTTCCTTGTTTCTTTAGTTCGAAAGACAGATATATCCTGCCAATAGCTCATAAATAATGGACTATTCCGTTTTGATCTCATTGGAAAGAGGGGAAAGGGGGATTTGAAGTGGTTTCAGTGAAAGAAAGAAAAAAATTAAAAAAGAAAGAATGAAGGAAAAATTAAGAAAGAAAGAAAGAGAGAGAGAAAGAAAGAAAAAGAAAAAATTAAGAAAGAAAGAAGTGTTTAACATCTTCATAAATAATGGAGTATTCCGTTTTGATTGTGTAGAAAGAAAGAAAGAAAGAAAGAAAGAAAGAAAGAAAGAAAGAAGAAACTAGGTTGAAGAAAGAAAGAAAGAAAGAAAGAAAGAAGAAACTAGGTTGAAGAAAGAAAGAATGAAAGAAAGAAGAAACTAGGTTGAAGAAAGAAAGAATGAAAGAAAGAAAGAAAGAAAGAAGAAACTAGGTTGAAGAAAGAAAGAAAGAAAGAAGAAACTAGGTTGAAGAAAGAAAGAAAGAAAGAAAGAAAGAAAGAAGAAACTAGGTTGAAGAAAGAAAGAAAGAAAGAAAGAAAAAGAAAGAAAGAAGAAACTAGGTTAAAGAAAGAAAGAAAGAAAGAAAGAAAAAGTGTTTAACTGCTGTTTCAATGAAATGGAAAAAATTCTCAATTTCAAAAATGTTTTCATTTGTACCCGCTTCTTGAAATAACGACCAACATTCATACTATTGATAATTTTCTAAGGATGGTCAAAACGAGCGTTCATATTTATGATTGTTATTGCAATATTTTGTTAAAGTTGTTAAGCCCAAATATTTTGTTAAAATTGTTTATATATATTAAAATATTTAACGATGCGACAGGGGAATTTCTACGCAATGAGTCTATGCAATCATTAACTGAAAATCTGAACAAATTACTGAGTACCAATGTCTTTTACGATTTTAGTCCTGAAACACTTAACTTTGTGGCACTTTTGATGTAGCATTTTCATATTTCACTTAATAATTCTTCAATAATTCTTTTTAACACAATCTCCATATTTGTTATATCGTTTTTTTTATTTCGCTTCTTTTTAGAAAATGCCCAACCTGACCATCTAAGAAAGACGCAATCAAGTAAGTATTAAAATAATCATTTTGTGATTTGTTTATACATTTAAAAACCGCTAAAGGAGACCCTCTCGACTGACATGAAGTGAAAAGACTACATTGAATCCATCTGTCTTCCATCAGTATGGCTGATGCTAACCTCCAGGAAAGTGACTCGATGCGCCTTCTCTGGCTAGCATTCTCAGCTGACATGAAATAGAAAGGCTATACTGAATCCATTATTAAGTCAGCTGCTAAGAAAGTTGGTTCCCTGTGTCGTGCTAACCAATTTTTCTCTCTGGAATCTATCTTGCATAACTATAAGTCTATGCTTAGACTATTGCTAATACACATGGTCTTGTGCTCCGGTTATATATCTAGAGATCCTTGATAAAAATCCAAAGAATTAGCAATATTATTGGTCCTGATCTGGCAGCTCGGCTTCAGTCACTTCCCCACCGCTTGTAAAGTTGCCTCCCTCTGCCTTTTTCTATAAATACATTCATGGTAATTGTTCGGATGAGCTCTTCACTACAGTACCTAGACTTTATGAATTTAAGCATAGTACTAGACTGGCCTTAAGATCTCATCAATTTAAGTGCCCCTCCGAGCTCTATCCTTGGACCTACGTTTTCCTAATTTTCAAGTCTGCTGCTAAGAAAGTTGGTCCACGGCGTCGTTCTAGAGAATTTTTCTCACCAAAATCTATCTCACATATTTATAAGCCTACCATTCGACCTTGCTTAAAATATTGCTGCCACATCTGATCTTCTGCCTCTGATATATATTTAGAAATTCTTGATAAAATCCAAGGAAGAATCTGCAATGCTATTGGTTCTAACATTGCATCTCGGTATCAGTTGCTTTCCCACCGCCGCAACTTAGCTTCCTTGTATCTTTTCTATAAATACTTTCATGGTAATTGTTCTCATGTACTTTCCTCTTTGGTACCCAGACTTTATGAACTTAAAGCACAGTACTAGATTGGCGGCCAGGTTTCACCATTTTACAATTGAAACGGTTAGATGTAACCGTAAGTTCTATGATGGGAGTTTCTTCTATCTCACTTCTCGCTTGTGAAACTGTCTTCTTGCTTTATGCTTTTCAGCCAAATTTGGTCTTCAAAAATCCAAATGCAATATCAAACGCTATCTATTCCTCTTCTGTTGTTCTCCTTTGTAATGTTTCAAACTCTTCCACACCCAGTAAGCCTTTGTGTCAAAGTCGATTTACTGATTTGCTTAGGGTGAACTCGATGTAAAAAGAAAAATATGAAAAAACCATTTTAGTAATTTTGAAGGTTTTTGCATGTGTAATCTTCAATGTTTATCTCTAAGATACACAGATAACGTTAACCCATAAAAAAGGAAAATGTATTAGCAGCCTGATATCCCTACTTAGTAACTGTCGTTAAAAAGCGTAACAGTTTTATAACTTAATGAACAAACAATTCTTACAAAACAGGTGTAAGTATGGGGGGTTCTAGCTAACGCCTCTCGTAAAAAAAGAAGGAATTATTTAAATAATTTGATACTTTCATTGGTGTATTTTCGCCATAAACAAACTAGGATTTCTTATCAATACAATTAAATCTATTGTTTGCAAGTAAAAAAAATAATACTGAATGTTAAATTATTAAAAATAAAAAATACCTTAAGAAAGCTAACACAAAAAAAAACAATGTATTAGCTTCCAGATCTCCTTACTTACTAATTGTCGTTTTAAAAAAGTATATTAACGCATTAAAAATACTTACAAAATATTTTCTTTTTCTTATTTTTGCAGGCATTATCCTGTTCGGTTACGACCTCGTTGCTATGGGAGCCTATCGTTCTGGTATGATTCACCAATTTATCAACACTCTCCTTCCACACACCGGCTATAGACACTTCGGTATTGTCTCCTACGGCTACTGCCCATCCAGTTTCAACGTCCCCATCACATCTCTTATGGACAAGGACCCGTCAGTTATTAAAGACAGCGTCGTTACTGGCGGTAAACTACCCGATCTGGTCGATGTCGTCCGAAAAATGAGACATGTCTTGTCTACCCGTTCTGCCCAGAACGGCAACAGCGGCCATATTGAAAACCAGGTAGCCGTTTTGTTTGTCGATCCGTCCGTCACCACCATCACCCCAGAACTGACCAAGGAAATCAAAATGCTTAAAAAGAATGGAGTCCAGCTATATTTGGTCAATGTTGGCCGGTGTGCATGGCCACAGGCTGATCAGCTTTACTCTATGAGCAGTCAACCCTACCACAAGTACATGTTCAATTCTCCCTCATACCACCAAATGTTACTCCAAGCTCAACACAACCCTTTCCATTTTAGATCAATCTACAATAAATCCATCCCAAATCGATTCATATCCTAAACAAAGAATATAAATTAACATATCAACTACAATGCAAGACTTTTATTTTATGAAATTTTTATCAGTTTCCATACGTAACTATTTCATCAAAATTTCGATCTCGTTTTAAAACTTTTTCAGTAAAAACTTTCACAATACGTGGGTTCGAATCCTACCAGAGCTTACTTTATTTTGCAAATATTTTATAAAAGTTTAAATTTACCCAAAAAGATATTTCGGAAATGGTTATTATTGGTGTTTTACAATGCAACGATTTTTTTTTAAATTCCGCCTTACTTGTAGTAAAATTATTCGTAAATTAATTTTATATGAGCAGAAAAACGTCAAAATTAAGAGTCATATTGTCTGTATATATGTGAAAAGCATTCAGCCCCGAAAGAGGATTAACGTTGCAGGCAACTTAATCTTATTTTCAACTGAAAACTCACAAGTCGTCAAATTTCTCAAGGATTGTTTTATTGTTTCTATTTTTTAAAAGAAAATAAATTTTTATATTAAATTGAAACTGTTTTTGTTTTATTGTATGCTTTGTTTGTTGTATGAAGTGAGTGGACGTAAATGTTTTATCAATTTTCATACGTATTTCATCAAAATTTCGATCTCGTTTTAAAAATTTTTCAGTATTTGCACGACACGTTTTTTTTTTTATTTTGCCAAAATTCACCTGTATAACTATCCATTCGTATTCAAGGAAATCCCTATTGCAGTTGCTTGCTCAGGCGCATTTGTGTTTATTTAATAGCCACAGAGCCCACCTGTGATTTTATACAGCGACTATGCTAAGCAAACGTTAGTTACAGTTTCTGGGAAAGAACGTGTTATCTAGAGTGATCAACAATCCAAGGCCAGCACGTTGAAACCCTCAGTCACGATGACTTGTGACTTCGTGCTAGCACAGCTACCGACGGCCCCAATTTCACTCACAAGGCTTGGATCAGCCATTTTCCAAAGGTGCCGCATTCTGGGATCTCCACCTCCAGTCCAATAACGATAACAACAAGGTCTCCTTCCTGACAAATCTACCATGAGATTCGAAGAATGCAAACGTTCTAACCACTCGGCCCATATTTTATTAATTTCTATATGTAAATATTTCATCAAAATTTCGATCTCGTGTTTTTCTTTGTTTTTATTTCACCAAAATTCACCTGTATAGCTGGCCACTCGTAATCGAGGATATCCCTATTGCAGACGTTCGCTCAGGCACATTTGCGTTTGTTCAACACCCACAGAACCCACCTGTTGTTTATACTGCAACTATGCTAAGCAGACGTTAGTTACAGTTTCTGGGAAAGAGCGTGTTATCTAGAGCGATCAACAATTTGATCAACAAGCACTCGGCCACGGTGATTTGGGACTTCGTGTTAGCACAGGCTTACAGCTAACACGAAGTTTACCAAAATTCGCCTAATAAAATGCTTGAGACCTACTCAAAGTAGGGGGTTAGGGTTAAAATGGTTGGGATGAAAGAGGTGTGTGAAAGGCGAAATCATCGTAAATGACCATAATGAGAATAAGTAACCAATTATGACTGACCCTTGACCTTCAAAATTCACTTGTCAACACTTCTGGATAATAACAAAATATATTAACACTCTTGAGGAACGTGGGTAAAATATTAGGTTGGTGCAAAAATAATGACGTAATAATGTCGTTTTTTGACGTTAAAAAATACGTCAAAAAACGACATTATTACGTCATCATTTTTGCACCAACCTAATACTATTAATATTGGACATTAAGTAGGGGTTCTGTTTTCTTTTGTTAGTAAGTAATAAACTGATCCCTCTTATATATTGATTTAATATTTGAAAAAATATATTTAAAATCTCCTATGTGAAAACCTTCAAATAATTGTCAGGATGTAACTAATAAACTAATTCCGTAATTTTCTTTTTTTTTTTTTTTTCATATCATGCGGAAACTAATATTAATATTATTATTATATTGGACATAAAGTGGGGGGTTAGTTTTTCATTGTTAGTAAGAAGTAAATTCATCCTCTGAATGATTATTACATACGTATATAATAGTTAGAAAAAACTCGATACAAGGCTTGAGAGCCACTCAAGTAAGAGGGTTACTGTTAAAAGGGTTATGATGATTAAGGTGCGTGATATGAATGAAAATTTATGCAGAATGTAGAATAGGTTTTATTTGTTATGAATACACTCCAACGGGTGCGCAGGATCGCCTCATCGGTGATGTTATGACTTGGGGTCATGACAAGTTTCGGGTCTTTCAACATCACACTTGTTCACCCTAGAGCCCCTACCGGAACAATACCTATTCCGGCAGGCGATCCTGAAGCAAATATACACCAAGCACACAAGAACGGACATATAAAGAACTGTCACTGCTGATCTTGAAATAGCAAACGACCAATCAGAAACGCCCTACGTCACTTCCTCTCCAGCCAAGACGCGACAAAAAAAGAGAACAAACTGAATATGCCGGTCTTTTCCCTCTTAGGTCGAACAGGTGGAAAGACCCACAGTCTCAATGAACACTACTTGACATAACAGGTAAGTAATTTCTAGGAAAGTTTTTATCTCCTGTGAAACAATAAAAAGCATTCATATACATTCGTTGGTCATAGAAATTATGATCAGAAACGTTTCTTCGGTTTTTATTTCCTCATACCCACCCCCACCGACTTTCTCCTTCACAAACGCCCCGCCGCCTATGTCCGGACAGGAAAACAAAACCGTATTAGAAACACAAAGACATTGTCGGTGAACAGGTTAAAATAAAATAAAAAATTTAAAAATTAAAAAAAAATCAAAAAGGAACGACCCTCCCCTCAAACAGCGACCTTGGTCATCTCTTTATATATGTTTTATTTTCCTTTCTTTAAACAAAATACCTCGTAAATAAATTTGAATTCTTTCTACAGTAATAGACATTGTCTTAATTTCAAACCCCAAATTATATTACGTGAAATACAATGCAAACCCCTCCTTAACCGTAAAAATCAAAGGTACGATCGTCAAAAACATATCAATGTTTCTTTTTCTTGTTCATTATTTTTAAGAAAATAAATTTGTATATAAACTCTAATGAGTTTTTTTTTTTTCCATTCTCTATACTGTGTTTCATTTCACTTAATCCAAACTTAAATTTTGTTTAATCTAACTTGCCTGAGTAGAAAATATGAATGAAATATTCTTGTATTATTCCCAACTATTGTTTTCAACAAAGTTAAGATTGTGGTTATCATAAAAACAACGTTTCGACTAAGTACGCTTTGGTCATCATCAGATGTGCATCGATTTGCTGATATATGATGTCTGTTGATTATTGTTGTATTCTCTCCCTGTGGTGTCAGTTATTGTTCGTTCCCGCTGAATTGCTGCTTCACTACCTAATCTAAGGATTGAACTCTGGACGAGATTAACACATGTATAATCTCGTCAGAATCCATTTTGCACATTTATAAATCTATCATTCATCCGTACATTGAATACTTCTGCTGTCATATCTGGTCTGGTGCACCTGCTATATATCTCGAGATTCTTGACAAAATTCAAACCATGGTCTGGCATCTAGACTTTGGTCATTGCTTCGCCAACGTGACGTGGCTTCCTTTTCTCTACTCTACAAATATTTTCATGGTAACTGCGATGTAAGCTACGGTGTGCGGGTGGTGTGATGGATAATAACACAGGAATTGTAAATCGGAGAGTCAAGTTTCAATTCCAGATGGGATCGTTAGATTCACTTACCCACAAATACCCTTACGGAAAGTATAAATCTACCTATTCACACGCCCCACCAGATATGGATTAATCAGTAAGTATTCTAGCACTAAATTATTATTATCTCCACAAGAAAAAATTCTTAGGAGAAAGATTTTAGGTAGTTAAAAAAAAACCGCAATGGGTTGATAACCCGTAAAGAGTAACTAGAGAGAAGGAATAAAAATAAATAATCAAGACGCAATAAATAGACGACTTTTTTCTTAAATATTTCACCCCAAGCAAGGTGGGAATGTAACTAATATGGAGAGAGTCACAGCGATTGAAAGTGAGTCAAAAAATACTGAGTAGAGGGCGGAAAGTATAAATAATGAACGGGATTCAAGGAGATCAAAGATGGCGATTGAGGTTGCATTTAAATAGCATTAATCATTTCACCCCAAGCAAGGTGGGAATGCCACTACAACGCAGAGGGTTACAGGGAGTGAAAGTGAGAGAAAAGACTGAGTATAGGGAGGGTTGAGGAAAAGACAAAAGATGAACGGGATTCAAGCAAATCAATGATGGCGATTGACGTTGCATTTAAATTGTGTTAATCATTTTCCCCCAAGCTAGATGAAGGGAAGCAATTAAACCGAAAGGAGTTCCACAGGCGAAAAATGCGAGAAATGTAACTGTTGTGGTAGAAGTGGCGGTTTCATTTATCCATTCCAACATTTTAATATTGGGCCCTAGCTGCTAAATTTATGACAGAGGGAAGTACGTCCTGTTAGTGCGAACGTGACTAATGTCGAGATAGATAATTACCAATAATCGCAACATATATATATATATATATATATATATATATATATATATATATATATATATACCGTAGAATCTTTGATAACCGGACTTCCGGATATGAGGAATTGGTTACAAAGTCCGGTTGTGAGGGGTTATTTTTAGATTAATATAAAAGAGCTGAAATCAGGTTTAACATTTATTTTCAATGTGTTAAACAAAATAAGCTAATGGTGAGTGAAATATAACGGAATTGATTTTAAGGAAGAAATAATAAATTATGTAATGTTAATGAAAATTCATTAAATTAATTATGCCACGTATGCAAAACAAATAATGTAACGAGGATTTTTTTAATCGCTGTTGCATGATGATTCTTTCTCTTCTAATGTCATTCTCAACTTTTTCCGCATTTCGTTTTGCTTTTGTTCTTGCGATTTTTAAAATGAAAGACTATTTTTAACTCTGCGTGCGTTATTGCAATCGTCATGGCTGAATGCTGGCTTTCTTTCCATAAAACTGACAACCTTTTCAATAGCATTTTCAGTTTCACTCAATCATGTTTTTATTTCCTTGTTCATTGTGACAGTGTGAACGCCGGAGAATAGTTTCTTTGGAAGATTTTATATCATACAATGGTGACTTTTCCTATGTTGAACTCAGCCATTAGTTACAATGAACTTTCACCAGCGTCTAATCTGTTTAAAATTCCCACTTTTTACGATAACTCCAAAGTTGTTCTTTTCATCTTATTCTCATCATCTTTTGCACCAATACAAGACATTAGGGTGAAATAAGCAGAAGCAATTATCCAAAGTAAATTTCCTGAAAAACAGAAATTTCATATCAGTTACATATCAGCCAAATAGTTCAAATATATCCATCAAGATCATGTCCGGGTATGCGGGATTCCGGATATGAGGGTGTCTACTATATATATATATATATATATATATATATATATATATATATATATATATATATATATATATATATATTTCAAATAAAAGGTGCAATTATAATTTATAAATTCATGAATCATTCATACAAAAAACAAATATAGAGGATGTCTGTAGGAACAGACGAAAGCTTGTAAAAAATTAAAAAGACCTTATGCAACTGGAATTTATAAACAGGGGTCATATCATTCATATACAGGTTCGGGGTTGGTGTATCTGATTTATATTGTTTGCGATGATGTATTCGCGCCATTTAAATCATTAACCTCTATATTTGTTTTTTGCATGAATGATTCATGAATATATATATATATATATATATATATATATATATATATATATATATATATATATATATATATATATATATATATATATCCTAATATATATATATATATCTAATATATATATATATATACCCTAATGTGCAAGATTAAAAATAAATCTAGCCGCATCCCTCTAGTAACCACTTTCAATCCCACTCTGCCTCCACTATCCCAAATAATCAAACGTCGCTGGGAAATACTACATCTCAAACCAAACCTAAAAAAACTGTTTAAGGAACCCGGCCTTCTTGCATATCGTAGACCTAAGAACCTAAAAGAAATCATAGGTAGTAACCACATTTCAGGGGACAAGGTAATCCGTAATAAACTAAGAACAAAAACAACAGGATTTTCCCAACCATGTAACAACAAAAGAAGTTCATGTTGCAACCATATTAAAAACAAGAATTCATTCACTAGCTCAATCACTAAATCTACTTTCAAAATCTACCACTATTCTAACTGTAGGAGTCATAACATAATTTACCTCCTAGAATGCACACTATGCCAGAAACAATATGTAGGAAAATCTGAATGGCCCTTTCACTACAGAATAATTAATTATTAAGTCGACTCCCAATGAAAAATTATTACCTGTAGAACATTTCCGCCAGGAAAAACACGATTTCAAAACCCATGCCAAATTCACTATAATTGAGAGAATAGAAAAGTTCAGAGCAGATAACATTAGAAAGATTTTTGAGTCCCATGAAAATAAGTATGTCTAAAAACACACTATCCAGCCGGGCTAAACCATAAATTTAACAATATAGATAGTACTAATATATAACTCAACAAATCAAAATCTACCCATATTTCTCACCCACACAAGACAGACATGCTTACGGAGGTGTCGAGGCCTCACACTTATACACACACCCACACGAATATACACACTTACACACATCATACTCACTCACTTCCTAATGAGCCAAATGATAACACACACACACAGCAATATACACGCTTACACATATACACACTCACTCCCTAAGAACCAAATAACACACACACAAACACTAAACAGAGACGCATCCCCTCACCAAGTCCAATAAAACTGTCAAACTGACCAGAGAATTCATAGCAGCATGTATCTATCCAGCTCTTATTTCAAATAACAACTTAAAAGAGACTGTTTGACCAACACAAGGAATGTTAAAAGATTCATGTTAAAAAGATAAAAAAATAAAAAAACAAATGAAAACTACAGACAAAAGTTAAATTTCGCCAGCAAAAGCCTCATTTCTGTAGTTTAGTGCTACCAGCAAGCAGAAATATTTCTCCTCCCGATGATGGCCATTTTGGCCGAAACTAGTCGAGGAATCTAAATGGAATAATAAAAATAATAATAATAATAATAATAATAATAAAACAAAAAAAACGAAAGAATATTAATCTACAACCCAGTGTGTCTAAAGATTTTAATTTTTTTATTTTTTTATTGTTCAATATATATATATACACACACACACACACACACACATATATAGATAGATAGATAGATAGATAGATAGATAGATAGATAGATAGATGGAAAAAACTCTTTTGAAGTAGATTCACTGTTTTGCCATAATCTATCTTAAAGTCTACCATTAAACCATTCAACGATTTTTAGAATATCACATAAGGTCCGGTGCCCTTTCTTCACCACGATCTCCTTGATAAAATTCAAAGAAGAACCAGCAATATTACTAATCCTGTTCTGGCACCTCGGCTTCAGTCATTTACCTACCGCTGTGAGGTTGTTTCTCTGTCTTTCCTATGAATACTTTCATGGTAATTGTTTGGATGGGATCTTCGGTATGGTACCTAGACTTCATAAATTTAACCGCTGCACTCGACTGGCGTCAAGATATCATCAATTTACAGTTGAGTTGGCTAGATTTAACCGTAAATTCTATGATAACAGTTTATTTTCTCGCACTTCTTGCTTGTGGATCTTCCTTCCGGCTCCATGCTTTCCAACCAACTTTGATCAGCAAAAATTTAAATGCAATGTCAATCGTAATCTTCTGCCTTCTTAATTCTTGTTCTTTTATTGTCCTCTCTCCTTAATAGTAGTTTTTCTCATATTCTCTAACACTCAGTAACCCTTTGTGTCTTAGTGACTTTATTGCCTTTGATGTTCAAAAATTTAAATGGAATGTCAATTGTTATCTTCTGTCTTCTTAATTCTTGTTCTTTTATTGTCTTCTCTCCTTAATAGTAGTTTTTCTCATATTCTCTAACACTCAGTAACCCTTTGTGTCTTAGTGGCTTTATTGCCTTTGATGTTCAAAAATTTAAATGCAATGTCAATCGTTATCTTCTGTCTTCTTAATTCTTGTTCTTTTATTGTCCTCTCTCCTTAATAGTAGTTTTTCTCATATTCTCTAACACTCAGTAACCCTTTGTGTCTTAGTGGCTTTATTGCCTTTGATGTTCAAAAATTTAAATGCAGTGTCAATCGTTATCTTCTGTCTTCTTAATTCTTGTTCTTTTATTGTCCTTTCTCCTGCTCTCCTCCTGATAACTCTTTTCACTTTTCGCTAATTATTCATGTTTCTGTTCATAATTCTTATACACCCAGTAAACCCTTGCATCTTAATGACTTTATTGCTTTGCTGCGGTTGATATCGATTTTAAAAAAAAATGCAATCATGATAAACTTTCAAATTTTAATCATGCACACATAGTTGATTTTCCAACCCACTTTTTTTCACAGAGAAATTAACAAACGGCCTAGATTAAGAAGTCTTAGTATAAATTTTATTTTTAGTCATTTTTGTAAAAAAAATAAAAGATCCATTCAAAAATCAATGTTGTTTACATTTCCGATACGAAACTGAAGTTAACAGATCTAGAATTGTATAAGTCCCAACGAGAAATGTGCATTCCTTAAATTGGTACTTCAAATCTTGCTCTATCAATACAGCCGCCGTAGCCGAATTAGTAAATGCACGTTTCGACTATATAAAGTTTTTTTTTTTTTTTCTGATGGAAAAGGGGATACAGTTTCGAATCTTTACCCGGGTATTTTTTTTTTAAGCATTACGCCCCGAGCAAGGCGTGAAGCCACTAGGATGCATGGGGTTGCAGAAGATTTGGAGCGAGATCAGATAGGAGTGATAGAAGAAATGATGAGGAGAGGTATAATGGATAGATCAAGGTATGTTTTATCATCTCTGGCAACTGAGGAAAATAAATACTGCTAGGTGCCAAGTCCCCCGAGATCAAACACTAAAGAGCGGAGATCATTAGACGCAAACGATGGTTGCGAAGGCTGGACTACTTTTGTCCTTGGTCCGGGTATAAATGTTCGGGTTCCCCGCGTTCAACCCGACCTTGTGTCACATCCCATCTCAGTGGAGAGATGAGGGGTTCGATTCCTGTTGGAGGCACATTCTTTCTTTTGTAGGACTTCTCAATCTGAACCAGTTATTATTAAACTTGACTGTTTCAGAAACAACGACTATTAAGGAGAGAGGACAATAAAAGAACAATAATTAAGAAGACAGAAGATAATGATGGACATTGCATTTAAAGTTTTGAAGATCAAAGGCAATAAAGCCACTAGGACGTAAGGGGTTACTGAGTGTTAGAGAATATGAGAAAAACTACTATTAAGGAGAGAGGACAATAAAAGAACAAGAATTAAGACGACAGAAGAAAGGGCTATCAATTCTAAGAATATAGACTGTATGATCGTCAATAAGAGAAAATGCCTAAGCTTCGAGCTAGGAATTGGAGATCTCAAAATGAAACATATGTTTAAAGATCTCCGTTGGCGCATTGGAATGTCGAAATATATGTCCAAATGCTGACCACGGAATACATGGTTGTTAGCAGAACGGAACTGTCTAACATGCAAACTAATAACTGGAGATACCAAAATCAAACAAGTACAGAAATTTAAAAATAGGGAAGAAAGTGCGACACATAAAGGCCATTTGGATAGGGAAAGATGCCTTCCAAAAGCTAAGCAAAGTATTAAGGAATAGGGAAAATTCGTTATAATCAATCTTCCTACAAAGCGGTGAATACTGAACAATGTGGTTCTACAGAAGGCTGCTGAGAATACTACAGAAGGAGCATGTAAGCAACTTGGAAGATTTAAGGAAGCCTGAAAAAATAACAATTATAGTCAGAAAGAGACATTTGAAATTTCAGGGACAACAAAAAGAGGAAAGAGGTCTTGGTGAATTTGACACCCACAAGACACTGAAGGCAAGAGACAGAGGAAGACAGTAAGTAACGTACCCAAAGATGCTAGAATAGTTAGTGGGAGGTATAATGAAAAAACAAACGTTACTAAGAGTTACAAAGGATAAGATGTTGTGGAGAGCCATGCTCACCCAGGTTTTGAAGGGACACATCACAAAGTGGGGAGGTCCAAGCTCAATTTCAATATTGGTGTTTGACGTCATGGAGCACTATAATGAAATAGGAGACATTACTTTGTAGCAAATGGCGTTGGCGGCTCTCTACAGAATCCGGTTTTTTGTTTTGTTTTGTTTTGTTTTGTTTTGTTTTGTTTTTTCGTTTTTGTTTTTTTGTAATCTACGAATTGTCTTCTTGTAGTGACTTTATAAACAGTTTCAACTAAGGAACTGCTTTATCCTGTAAAATGTCTAAGCAAGGCATTTTTTGTTGATTCATATCGGAAAGGATTAGCCACCAATTGGTTAATTCTAGAATCAACATTTGTTTCATTCTTGCGTCACTTAATTTACGATCCTTTTATGGAAACAAAGAATACGTTCTTTGTCAGCAGAGAAACTGGTGGGCAGATGAGCCATTATTCACTGTCTGATTACAGTCAATGATTTCTCTTTCTAAGCACCGCCAGAAAATGGTTGTTTATGCAGACAACGCCCAGTAATTGATCCTCGGGGCAATAACCCCAATAAAACATGCTCCCTTGTCATTTGTTTTTTACCCCTCATCCTACATTTCTTGATACCAGCATGCATAAACATAATTATCTCTGTCGTAACGCTTCGTCTCATCGTCGTGTTTTACAAGAACCCGCAATTCGATGTCTGGGGTAACTCCCTGGCCGAATTCTGTGTGGCAAAGAAAAGCTGAAATGAAGGCAGGAAATACAAAAACTCGATGTGATATTCAAATCACTTACATCCTACGCAGCCTTTTTCTGTGACATAAGTCCGGTTATGAGTTAGTTTATCTACATATACTATTCAACACTGCAACAACGGCATTTTAAAATGACGTAGACGCAGTCTCATCCAATCATTGTTGCTTATTACGTCACGCATGCCGGAAACTGGCGATACTATCTTCTGCACACAATGTTCCGCCTTCTTCTTTAATGTTCCGTCTTTACGAAATTTTCGGGTGTGATACAAAGAGAGAAAAAGAATATGCAGCTCTCTATGGCTAACCACAGAGTTTAAGAAACGATTTGTTTTGTCTATATAAATATGTCTTTCCTTCTTGTGGTTCATCAATTGCTTACCTGCTTCGGTTGGAGATTCTTTTTTCTTGAAGAATTCCTGCTGCTATCTGCTATTCATTTACAACATCAAAGATGGACAAACATATCTTGGGCAGTGTGTGCTTGTTCGGCCTTTTAATGGTAAGTTACCATTTTCTACACATTTGCTTTGTATCGAGGCGAAAAAAAATATGTTAATCTACATAAAAGATAATCTAACGAGAACATGCAGATATACATTAATGAATAGCGTAATATATATATATATATATATATATATATATATATATATATATATATATATATATATATATATATATATCCTTCCACTTGCCTGAGGAAACCTCACGGTCGAAACCCGGGGTTGCGAAGTTGGTTGGCATTTTAGACTTTTCTGATATATATATATATATATATATATATATATATATATATATATATATATATATATATATATATATGATAAGATAAATAATAAGTGGTAAAAGTTTATCTAACATGTTTCACTTTAAATAAAGCTTCATCAGAAAATGCGATATCGAGAAAAAAAGAAAGTAATTCTAGTATTTTTATTGTTGTTTTATCTGATTTTCATTAGTCAAATCAAACGTGATACATGTTCGATTAACAAACAATTCCTATTTGTTCTTTATCATACCATTCTGCCAGTTTCGGATCTATATTTGATCTATATTTGATATCCAATTTATATATATATATATATATAACGAAATCTGACAATTATTTTTATTATATCTTTATTTTTATCGATACAAATATTTAAGTAAATGATCTGCTTATAATAAACAGTATTAACATTTACAAACCTGAATATCCGAGGAAATCTCATAGAAAATATGTCTCCTCCGTGTAGGATACAGTTTCGATTCCTACCAGAGGACACTTATTTTCTATTAAATATATATATATATATATATATATATATATATATATATAATATATATATATATATATATCTTCGAAAATTATAATATAAATATGTTATAAAATCACTACAAAAATAGCCATTTTGTTTTTAACACTTCTGGTGTCTTATCAAGTGATTGTGTTGAATGTAGAATAAAGGGATTCTACTAAAATAAAAATAAATAATTATATTAATAATTAATAAATTATATATAAATATAAATATATATAATAATAAATAATAAATAAATAATTATATTTTCTTTACTCTGTAATGAACACTCTTTTAAGAATAGTATTTATTGGTTATTGGAATTTATTCTGTATACACCAATCTTATACTTGTATATATATATATATATATATATATATAGAGAGAGAGAGAGAGAGAGAGACCGCCCCCAAAATTTATACACACTCCAGGAAAGGAAAACTTGTATAGATATTGTAATACTAAATTTATTCAGACGTTACGAGATTAATGGAAGTTACCTTTGGAATCGATAATGATAGTTCATCAAAATGGTGGCCATTAGTTTGCAGATATTTATTCGTATAGCGAACGACTGCTTGAGTAAAGTTGGTCAAAGTGTCCAATGAGATTGCTGCACATGCATTTTCAATTTCTTGTCTAACGGCCGAAAATGGAGTCGATTTTCTTTGATACGCAACATCCTTTAGTTCCCCTCATCATAGTGTTATCACAATTTGATAAAACTGCGAAAGACATGTATATACATTTTTTCAGATTATTTATATATATATATATATATATATATATATATATATATTATTATTATTATTATTATTATTATTATTATTATTATTATTATTTTATATGCGCAGTACTTATTGGAAAGTGCTTAATATCAGCGATAGAGCTAACATATAGATTCTTTATATCGGTGTGAACTAAAATGCGTATGTATGCATGTATGTGCGTATGAGATTGTCATCGCAACCGGACGCAGAGGAGAATTCCCCCTCCCACCACAAAACTTAATCAAATACAAATAAGTATAAATAGATGCAATTTTAAAAAATAAACCATTTTGTCTGATGATGGCAAAAGCGTGAAACACAGGATCACAAACTCATATCCATATAATTGAATATATATATATATATATATATATATATATATATATATATATATATATTTATATTAAATTTCCATTTTTGTTTATCGACTTTATTCTTAAAAAAAATACAGCATAATTACATTTTATTAAATTATATATTCAACATTATTTGACTTCTAAAATCGAATGTAAGTAAACTTTCGCCTTCCAGCTATTCAGGTTTCTGGTGTTAAAATCAAAAATTATTGATCCTTGCCCTCGAAGCCTGAAGATCCGGAAGACGAAGTTTTCCTTGTCAGAAAGTACTTTTTATTTACACTATTTATATTGTTCGGACTGTTGTCCTCTTTATTGTCATATTCGCGACGTTTCGGCCCTTGTACTCTCCGGCCTTCTTCAGATGATATACGTTTGGAATTTCGAACAGAACTCTTTATTTCATCCACTGGGGTAAATTATTCTAGTTCCACGTGTCATGCCTTTTCTGGCAATTTGCCGTTTCAGTCATTTCCCTTTAGTAACTCGACTCTCCAAGTTTTTATTCACCTCTGCTGTAGCCAGTTATTGAATTCAGCACTCTTTGAGTCAATCCCTGCATTGCTTCAACCAACGTTTTTATCCACTGGCCCATGTGTCTTTGACTAAATAAAGGTTTTCAACTGACTTCTTGCCTCTTATTAAGCAGCTCTTCGGTTCCCTTTTTAGTAATAATTCCTCAGGTTTCGATGAACACTTGAATCTGGTTTTCCTTAGAAAAAAGTGTTCCTCAACTAAGCGTCTTGGAGCGATCGCAATAGGTAATAATCGGTCGGTACCGGTTCAGGTGAATAGGGAAGGTTAGGTTAGAACAGATCAAAACCAGGTCCCAAGAGTTTCTCCTGTGTATGCTGTATACAACCCTTGCATTGTCGTGGAGTATAACAACATTTTTCTGTAAAAAGACAATATGAATAAAGACAAAAGGAAAATACATACATATATATATATATATATATATATATATATATATATATATATACGCACACACACATACGTACATACATATATATATATATATATATATATATATATATATATATATATATATATACTTATGAAAGCGGAGACTTTAGAAACCTATTGTAATATTTTATTTCGCAAAACCGATACTTCGTCTCATCAAACCAAAAAAAGATATTCTCGCCATTTAAATCATTAACCTCAATATTTGTTTTTTGTATGAATGATTCATGAATTTATAAATTATATTTGCACCTTTTAATTGAAATATATATATATATATATATATATATATATATATATATATATATATATATATATATATATATATATCAAATATGTGGTGTAGTTTAATTTATATTATAATGAATCATTCATACAAAAAGTTAATTAATAAAGTTAATGATATAAAATGTCGAAATGCTTTCGCTAACTAAATTTTCAAGATACAACTGAGACATTACTCTACTTATTGAATAATTTAGTTCATGCCTCGTTGACTGATGCGTCTGCAGGCGTCACAAGTTTGTATCTGTTATTAATAATACACTTAAAGAAAAAAACATATTTCGATTTGCATTATATTTTTTTGTCTCCAATGCTACCTGAATTTTACCAAAAACAAAATAGTTTCCTGATGATGACCGGAAGACCCGTCGAAAGTACTTGGATATTTAAGGAAGACCTAATACAGTTATAATTAAAAAAAAAGATCATAACATTCATCGATTGCTTGATAGGTTAATGCATCTTTAAAATTTAGTTGGCGAAGTGAATTCGCCATTTTATATCATTAACTTTACTAATTTACTTTTTTGTATGAATGATTCATTGTAATATAAATCATATATATATATATATATATATATATATATATATATATATATATATATATATATATGCTGCTTGTGAGAGAGTATTTACTGTGTTGATCAAATTATGTTTCCCGCCAGATAATGAATGAATGTACGTATGAAGCTGAACATCAAACATGGCGCCATACTGCGAAGATAAAACGAGACTCGTTTTTTCCAGATGTTACCATAATTTCGTCACATCTTCAACGCTCCAGGAATGTTCTGTTTTTAAATAAAAAAAAAAAAAACAAATGTCGACAATTCTGAATTCTGAACTACGATGTAATAAGAGAAAGTGGATATTACATCGTAAACATTGAATGTAAGATAATTTCCTCACAGATTAAGAAGAGTAGTGACGCAAAAAAATGTAGTTTTTCAGACTGATTTCATTTTTACGGATTATCAACCGTTTTATGTAAAGCCGAAACTTATTTGGGATTGTAAAAATAATTCTTTTTTAGCGAGTGAATATTGCATTTACAATTTTGAGATAACAATGATTTTTACAGATGCAATTCTTTCTATTTAAGCCATAGCGGGGAAAGAGCCGATGGTTTCACCCCTTTCCTAAGTGCCTAACAGTTGATATCTATGTTACTAAGTAAAGAATGTAGATGAATTGATAGATATTTTTAAACATTAAAAAATACAGTTAATGAATATTTGATTAACTAGACAAAATTAAAAAATAGAAATATAATAATTACAATAAAAAATGAAATAAAAATAGAAATAAATAAAATAAAAATTCAACAATATTTACGAACTTTCGTTTATTAGTCAATAAATTGTTTCACTTAGGGTCCTCCATAGTCTGCGTTTCCTTTGACAGCAAGCTTTAAGTATATTTTATCCTTCATTTTTCTTCTGTGCATAAATACAAGTTGCGAAAGAAAATCTCTTATTTACATCTGATAAAGTTCGTCAAGGAACGAAATACGTTGCTATATAAAGGTTTTTCATTTGTTCTTCTTTTTATATATATATATATATATATATATATATATATATATATATATATATATATATATATAGCTGGTCTAAAGTGACAGTTAAAGATTATCGCTCAAAATTTCATAACTGAATCAATTAAGCTGTCAGATCCTCATACGGATGGACAGGAGAGTCCATTATATATATATAAATATATATATATATATATATATATATATATATATATATATATATATATATTCAGTTGTTTAGATATGTGTTTGTGACCCTGTGTTTCTTGCTTTTCCGCTCATCAGACAAACTGGTATACTTTTTAAAGATTGGATCTATTTAAGCTTGTTTGTGCTTGATTATGTTTAGCGGAGGAAGGGGAAATTCTCCTCTGTGTTCGTTTGTCCCCTCCCACTACCAAACATAATCAAATATATATATATATATATATATATATATATATATATATATATATATATATATATATATATATATATATATGTTAAATTTTTAGATATTGAATATTAAACATTTTGTGGGATAGACAATTATGCTGTTACGCGATTTGTCCAATTTTGCTGTTATACCAGTTATATATATATATATATATATATATATATATATATATATATATATATATATGTATATATCAGAATATTTGCTTTAATTTCGGGTGAAAATAAAGACAAAAATTGTCCAACATAATGATATTTTTATTATTAATCTGCTTCTCGAACTAAGCTTCCGGTTCACAGGAGCCATCTTCAGCGTAGTTATGCGGAAATTTCAACAAAGATATTCACCATCAAAGATGATATCCTGTTATGTTGACATAGAAGATTGCTATTCGGCGATAACGGTCGCGGAATAGCAGACGCAGATCGTAAATTCATGATGCTGTTCTATAACGTCATACCACATGATGAGCCCGAAATATTAACAACAGAATCATATGTCTAGATGCAATGTTGTGACTAGTTTGAAACATAATCTTGTTAAGTGTGGGTTGCTTTGTTTTAATGTAGATGGCCTCCAATATCTGTATTTTTTTTACTGTGTGTATTATGTGTGAGTATTGTTGTGTTATCAACTAATATCTGTCTAATATTATGTACATAGCTAAGTTTTTCTAAGAACTTAATAAAACTAATATCAGAAAGGTGACAGGTAAGTCTACGGGATAGTGTAGTTGTAGTAAAATCAATATATGTAGTGGGTTTATTATTAATAAAAAAGATTTTTTTCAAAAATGTTGAAACTACCCGCGTCTCTCGCTTCGTGCGCATGTGTAGACGTGACAACGTCATCCATCAAAGCCCAGTTCGATGAAATCCTAACAGACGAAAAGCATCACAAAAAACTTTTCCAGGTTGTCATATTTTTCTAAATACAAAATTATAGATGGTTATATCCTATATATATATATATATATATATATATATATATATATATATATATATATATATATATATATGTAATGTTATAAAATGTTGCGAAAGTTACTGGCATTTAATTTCTACTTTTTTAAGACTCTAAATTTATATTTGTTTTAAATTTTACAGACTGTTATTCATGCAAAACCCGCTTCAAGTAAGTATTCATACATTTCTTCTACTTGTTTGCATATACCATTGTTACAATTTTCTACCTAAGATCAGAGTGTAGTATCTGCATAATCCCTGCCTATTTGAGCTGGAATTTAGTTGCGTTTCCTGATCAAGAACATATACTATTTATCTACTTGTTTGTATGTACCGCCGTTGGGATTTTTTCTACCTAAGATCAGAGTGTACAGCCTGTCTGAAGTTTTTATTCCAATTAAATAAACCTCAGTAACTCAGAAAGTTCTTAATCAATATTTGTCAAATTTAAACTCGTCCATTTTCACTCTTAATAAAATATCTAAATAAATTTTATGACATTTTTAATGGTTAATTTTTGAGATATTTGGAATTTACGAAAATGGAGTGGCTGAAGTTATTATGAAGAATAAACTAATATTAGCTTAAGACCCCTGAAACCTAATAAAAACTATTTTTTCTTTTTGTTCATATTATATCTCGAAACATGGGTAAGGGAAAGGATTTAACAAATGCTGAAAAAAGGAAAATAAACTTATTGAGTGAAGGAATGTCCGCATTGGAGATATCTCTTTGCAGAGATCATCCAACGATAAAGAAGGCTGTTGAAAATATAACTTAGTTGAGAACTCGAACCAAAGGAAAAGGCTTTGAACTTACTTCCTCAAGATGAACGTAAACTCAAGCTAGTTAAGGCGAAAAAAAACAAATTTGACCAGCGCTCAAATCTTTGAAAAGGCTGGAATTGAGGGAGTCAAGAAGGACGAAAGGTGTAGAATACTTTGTGAATTGGGATCTATAAAAAAAAAAAAAAAAAAAAAAAAACCCTCCTCGGCAGCCTCCACTCGCTAAAGCAAATGTTTTAAAACGTCAAAACTGGGCCAAGAAATAAAGGAAAATTGTCTCTTCTATAGTAATTTTCACGGACGAATCTCGAATGACATTTTACGGACCTGATGGATAGGCCAAAGAATCCAATTCATACATGCCCGTGGCTAAAAAAAAGGTAACAAGGAAGTGGTAGTGTTATATGGGCTGGAATTGTTGACCAAACCATTATTGGACCAGTCAAAGTCAATGAAGCAGTTAAACTGAACAGTGCTAACTATTATGATTTTATGAACAAGACTTTGCATGGTACAGTCTTATAGTTTCAAAGTGAAGTGTGTATTTATGCATGACAGTGCTCCTTCTCATGTATCTAAGCTTACCCATGAGTTCTTTGAGCATAAAAGATTTACAGGAGAGAAGATAATGGAATGACCACGATCAAGCCCTGATCTGAATCCGATCGATAACCTATGGTCAGTTGTGAAGATGAAATTATATGAAGGTAGCAAACAAAATGACAACAAAGCAGGTCCATGGGAAACAATTAAAACTACCATATCGAAAATTGAACGAGTAATAAAAAAACAACCAATGGCTAATAGATTACTGGCTGTTATCGAAAAGAAGGGTCACTATATTAAAATGTAAAGGATTCCAAGACTTATCATATGTGTTTGTTATTTGTTCTATTATAGGTGTTGATCAATTTTTAATGGTTTTATTACCTTTTTATTGAAGTAAAATGTGATTATTTGGATTTGCCTAATAACTTCAGACGACAGTTTTTAAAATACAATCTAAACCCCATAGCGAAAAGCTCATCCGAACAATTGCCACTATAGTATTCCTAGAAAAGGCACAGGGAAGCAACTTGACGGTAGTGGGAAAATGACTGGAGTTGAGGTGACATATCAGGACCAATAATATTGCAGATTCTTCTTTAGATTTTATCGAGCTCTAGATATACGGTGAGGCAGAGAAGACGGACGTTTTTGAAAATAATAAGTGTTTCAAAAATGTTCGTCCTCTCTGTCTCACCCTGTAGGAAACAGGACCCCACCCTGTAAATAGCAGGACACCGGACCATATTGGGAAACGGGACCCGGAAGGGAGTTGCACAAGTGAGAAGTGCGAGAAAATAACTATTAGCATAGAATTTACGGCTTTATCTAGCCAGCTCAACGGTCCTCTCTGTCTCACCCTATGGGAAACGGGACCCCACCCTGTAAATAGCGGGACACCGGACCATACGTGGCAGCAATATTCTAAACATGGATGAATGGTAGACTTATATGTAAGATAGATTCCAGAAAGGAAAATTGTCTCGCACGATTCAGTGAAAAAACTTGGTTTCGTCAAACGTCGTTTTTTAATCGCTATCAGACCCCACCCCACATGCAAGATAGTAAAGCCATTAAGACGCAGGGGGTTACAGGTTGTGGAAGAATTAGGAACAGAAACATTAGTAATGAATAGAAAGAGAAAGGAGCAATAAGGGCAGTAGATAGTGATTGACATTGCATTTAAATCTCTGCAGATTAAAGTTGGATGGAAAGCATTGATCCGGAAGGGAATTGCACAAGTGAGAAGTGCGAGAAAATAACTATTAGCATAGAATTTACGGCTTTATCTAGCCAGCTCAAATGTCAATTGAAGAGATCTTGACGTCTTAAATTCATGAAGTCTAGGTATAGTAAAAACAGAAACAGTGAATAAACTTATACCAAAGCTTTATTTCACTTTACTCTGACTACTCGTCTACTGACGGACATAACAGTGCGCTTTTTTATATCTCCTGTATCTTAAGGGAAGGTAACTGATGATTTATCAATACACTAGGTACCGTAATGAAGAGCTCATCTGAACAATTATCATGAAAGTATTTATAGAAAAGGCACAGAGAGGCAACCTTATGGCAGTAGGTAAGTGACTGAAGCCAAGCTGCCAGATCAGGACCAATGATATTGCTAATTCTTTATGGCTTTATCTAGCCAGGTCAACTGTAAATTGATGAAATCTTGACTCCAGTCTAGTACTGTGCTTAAATTCATGAGGTCTAGGTACCGTAGTGAAGAGCTCATCCGGACAATTACCATGAAAGTATTTATAGAAAAGGCACAGAGAGGCAACCTTATGGCAGTAGGTAAGTGACTGAAGCTGAGCTGCCAGATCAGGTCCAATGATATTGCTGATTCTTCTTTGGATTTTATCAAGGAGCTTGAGGTAAATAGCAGGAGCACTGGACCACATGTGACAGCAGTATTCTAAGAATGGGCAAATGGTAGACTTATAGATATATAAGATAGATTCTGGAGAGAAAAATTGTCTAGCAGGACACAGGGAACCAACTTTTCTAGCAGCAGACCTCACAAAGGATTCAATATAGTCTTTCCATTTCATGAGAATTTTAACCCAAGAAGGTACAACGAGACACTTTCCAGAAGGTTAGCATCAGCCATGCTTTTGGAAGCCAGATGGATTCAATGTAGTCTTTCCGCGAATGTTATGTATTATAGGTTATGTGTTCTTTTTCTCTGTCCCTCTTTGCTTCATTCTGTGAGTAATAGATTTTCCAATCTCGCTTTCCTCATTATGTGCCCTAGAAATTTCAACTCTCTCTTCCTGATATTAAGTGTCTTTTTTGTTTCTATTTTCTCTAAAACTTCGTCGTTGCTCCGATGTTCTGTCCAAAGTTGCATACCTAAATATCATCATTATTTACATTATTCGGACTATTGTCCTCATCTTTGTCGCCATATTTATTACAACGTTTCGGCCGTTGTACTTCTTCAAGGGCACATGGCACAGTGGATAAAGGCGTTGGTTAGATCCAGTGACAGGACGCAAAGAGTTGCGAGTTCAATACCCGGTTAAGACAGTGAAGCACTTTCAGAGGGAAATTAACTGATAACTGATAACTGACATCCATTAAACATGGCACGTGGAACTAGAACAGTCTACCCCAGTGAGCGAAATAAAGAGTTCAGTTCGACATTCCAACCACCTGAAGATGGCCGGAGCGTACAACAGTCGAAATGTTGTAATAAATATGGCGACAAAGATGAGGACAATAGTCCGAATAATGTAAATAGTGTACATAATACCTCATCTCAGAAATATAGACAGATACTGAAAGGCCGAAACGTTGTAATAAATATGCCCATAAAGATGAGGACAATAGTCCGAATAATGTAAATAATGTACATATACCTCATCTCAGAAATATAGACAGTATAGATATCATCATCATCATAATCATAATCCCTTTGACTTTTGTAATAGTAGGGCAGATCCGAATGCAGAAACCACACTATTTTCCACAACGGTCTCTCAATGGCAGCCATCAGCAATTCTAATACAGTCATACCTGTCCATCATTTGTGATATAATGGAATATGCGTACACCTGTGTTCCCCCTCACTGGAATAAGATTGGCTGGTGTCCGTCATAAATACCGACGGACGTGTAGGTGAGTCAAAGAGTCTTAGTCTGAGAGCTAAGTCTATGACGACGACCATTGGACTACGCCATTGATCTACACTTCTTACCTGCGACTACGACGCGTACCAGTCGATTACTGCTACCGTATTCTACTTGGTTATAGTAGCCAAAACCACTTAGCTACTTCGTTCAAATATATCCCTTTCCGGAACATATCAGTTTGACATTGTCCAACCATTTTTAGGTTGGCGTCCTCTCCTACGTCCACCTTCATGATGGTCTTGCACAGGCTGTCGTGCTTTGTAATGTGTCCAAACCACGCCATTTTTCTCCGTCTGGCAGTGGCGAAAAAAAATTCGTGGTGTCCCACAAAACTTTCAACCCCTTTCGGCATAAACTCATTGTTTTTTTTTATTCCTGATAGAAAATGCCAAGGAGTTTTCTCATGCATTTGTTCTCAAACACTTGGATCATTCTGTCTGTATCTGCCAACAATGTCCATGTTTCATATCCATATAGGAGAATGGAGACTACCAGTGATTTATAGTCTGTACTTTGTTTGAAAGCTTATTTTCCTCCTCCATATTCTTATCAATTTGGTCATCGCTGCCATGGCTGCGGCAATCCGTGTGCGGATTTCCGAGTTTCAGGCGCCATCTTTAAACAAGATTGCTCCTAAATATTGAAAACTTGACACTTCTTCCAGTGAATTCCTGTCCATGGTAATATTGACACAGATGTTACTGTTTGTGCTATTGACCATTACTTTGGATTTCTCGGAGCTGACCTCCATTCCATATGCTCCTGCTCTTTCAAAAGGTTTGTTGGTCAAGTCCTGGAGTTCACTGTAACTACCTGTTATGAGGTCAATGTCATCTGCTAAATGTAAATTACAACCGATAGCGAATGAAGGATCATCGTCATTTAAGGTTTCTTGAATGATTCTCTCTAGAAATAAGTTGAACGATCTGGGTCAAAGTACGCATCCCTGTCGCAAAGAACCTAAATATTTGTCAAAAGCAGTAAAATAAAGTATCTATATAGAGGTGTCCTTATTCGTACGTACAGGTGTATAAAATTGAAATCTTACATATGATCCATCGCTAAAGACGTTGGAAAAATGGTCGATTCCCTGTACTGGTCCAGTGAGTATCTTACTTCCTGTGCTATCCTTTACTTTGACAAGAGCCAGTTTAGGCCTAAAATATGGCGTACTTTTGTTATATTTGGGCAGGAGCTACTCAGTCCTCACTTTGCACTCTCGATACAGTTGAAAAACGTCTCCGCATCCTTGTGGGTGATGAATTATTTTCCACCCTGCAACATTTCTCTCACAGATGGCACGTGACAAGCTTCTCACTGCTCTTTCGATATTTCCATGAAAAGTGCTCAGACGAACTACATTCCTTAGTTCCACCAGTCCTAACCTTCACGGCTCGGACCTGCCCTGCCACACCCATTGTAGGGAACCACCCTCATTCCCTTTGTATTTCATTAATGAGAAGTAAGTTCCAATCGAACAGCTTCTTCCTGCAAACCTCTGCTCTGTGAAACCGATTCCCAAGACGGTATTTTCTCGATCACTACAATCTTAACCTTATTAACCGTTATTTTCCCCACATATCCGCATAAACTGTGCGTATTACTCCGTAACACTCTACCTCGAGTGGCTCTCGGGCCTTGTAAATGATGAACCTCAGTGCAAAATAATTAGAAATGTTGAAAGATTTATGTTAGAGAAGTGAAGAGTTACTTCTTGGTTTGGTAGAGTGATAATCCTTAGAGTATTTATAAACTGTGTTATGTACAATGCGACAAGTGATAAGCAGGGGATTAAAAAGTTATCCCAAGCAGAAACGAGACACGTCTTGTCTGTACGGCATCCTGTAAGTAATAATAATCATAATAATACATCCATGCAGTCGTACCACAGTCGATATTATAGAGTTTTTGTGAACACCATTATTTTGTCGATAGCTACGGTTTTCAGTCCAGAGTCGTCCTTCTCCTAGACTAGTTGCCAATCATAGCTAGTGAACCCATAGAGAGTTATTCATCCTATAGAAGATATTTAGCGGTGGTGAATATAAAGGACTCAGCTGGAGTTCGAACTCGACTCGCTGTTTTCTCGTTCTTACACCACCTCGTATCCGTCGACCTGTAGTTAAAGAGAAAAAAAAGCAAAGAGAAAAAGTGAGTTTGCTCCCTTTTATTTCATACTACTTTCGGCAACGCCATCTAGCGGTCGTTGGTTAAGTTCCTTGGAAGACAAGTGGAGTAATCCTGTAATGTATTTACATTTACTTTTTTTTTTCTTTTTTTTTTTTTTCTAGCTTGTCTCAAGAAAGCAACCGACATAATATTTGTTTTGGACTCTTCAAGCAGCATCTGGGTTGAGGATTATAAAAAACAACTCCAATTCGTCGCTGGCCTAGTTGACAGCTTCAAAGTCGAAAATGGAATATCTCAAGTCCGTGTAGGCGCCATAACATTCAGTGACCAGGCCTACCTTGAATTCCCTTTGGGTCATTATTCGAAACCTGCTCTGATGAAAGAGGCAATTTCTAAATTTATTCATCGAACCGGTGGTACAAATACAGCAAAAGCCTTGCAACTCGTTCGATCTCAACTCCATATCCAGACAGAAAATCGAAAAGGTCCAATTGCTGTTATTGTAGTGACTGACGGTAAATCCAGCGACCGTGAGGCCACCAAGGCAGAAGCTAAAAAACTTCATCAACTTGATATCAACGTCTATGCCATTGGTGTGGGCGATGAGGGCAAATATGACATCAATGAACTTAAGGCCATTGCAAGGGATCCGATCCGTGGTGTTTATACGGTGGCTAGCTATTCAGCCTTAAAGGAGATTGCACAAACATTTTACGCTCAGCCATGTAAGGGTAAGTGGCCTGTTCTGATCTTTATAACTCCCAAATATATTTAAATAACTATGTACTTTATTTTGCGTTTATTTTCTCTCACTAACAAAATTTTAAAATGGTTTGAGACTTTTTATCAATCTTATATATAAAGCTCAAAGTGTGTGTGTGTGTGTGTGTGTGTGTGCTGAAAACCCTGGATATTCCCGCGCTCCACTCGAACGAACTAGACACAAAGCCGAGTTAATGTGTGTAGAGTGAGTAGCCATAGTCAGATGCAAAATAAATAACAGAACAGTCAAACAAAACAGAATTGATAAAGTTTGCAACAAGCAATAATGACAAAAGAAAAAGACAAGGCCAAAAATAATATTAAGCAAATATATGCAAGGCAAATTAAAAATAATGAAGAAACATTCCTCTTTTAATTTTAAATTGATATTTAATTCTTAATATATCCCCAAATTAATGTCATAAGGTTACTATATATATATATATATATATATATATAATACAAAGCTCTTCAGTAAAATGAATTTGAGCACTATGACCAACTGGCGTTTGTTTACATTCGCAAAAACAATACGCTAGAATTAGCTGTTTCTCTCTGCCGAGTGATGATAGCTTAGAGGTGGAAACTCCGACTGACACCAAACCAGTCGGGTTTCGGTCCTGGCTTGAGGCATTCGGATGTCAAGTCGCACTGAGGAGCTGTGATACAGTGAAACAGTACTGTCTACGAATGACATAATATATAGAGAGATTTTTTTTATTTTAAAATATATATTATACTCTGTTTTCTATAATTCTGCTACACGAGTTTCTGGTTTTGTGTCCTTCTTCAAGGAAAAGAGTAGATATTTCCACATATTATAAAAATGAATTTTTTGCGTGGTAGTGATACATTTATATAATATGTGGAAATATCTATTTTTTGCTTGAAGAAGGTCGTGAAACCAGAAACACGTGTAGTAGAATTATGGAAAATAGAGTACAATATATATTTTAAAATAAAAACATGCACATTTCAACCAAAAACATTTGCGGTTTATCTTCTCTTTAAAATATACACTTTTCTCTCGTTAGAACATCTATAACATATATAGCATCTTCCATATATATATATATATATATATATATATATATATATATATATATATATATATATATATAAGAATGGACAACACTAACTGGCGACGTTCATTTTCATGCCTGAACGCAATATTCAGGCTATCTTTTATACTATAGCCTGAAGATTAAGGTTCAATCATGAAACAGACTGTCGCCACTTGGTGTTGACATCTACCGACTTCAAAGTTTCGTCGAAGACCGCTTATCAGATTTTGTCCTTATCTCCAATTTTACAAATTTATATTTTATAACGGTGAATATTTTAACATTGTAAATGTTGTTCCGTCCCTATTACACTCTGGCCTTCTATGCATTTCAACTTTGAAATTTGACAGGACCTCTAAACGTGATGAACGGTGTCCTGCAAACCTTTCAAGTCGGTCGAGAGATAAGCCGATTGCATTTTCATTAAAATATTGACTAATATTATTAACCAAAATATATTTATTGTAATTTTCTAGATGAAGATATTAGTCCAGAACACACGACAGCATCAAAAATAATATTGTCCACTATTCTACCGAGCACAAGTCAACCTTCAGAGACAACACCGAAAAACAACCTGAAACCAATTGAAAAACCCGGTGAGTATTTTTTTAGCTGTTATCATACGTCAGTGTTAATCATTGATACCTCGACCGCATGAATATACTACTAGATTGGCAATTAGGTCCCATCGTTTTACTGTTGACATATCTAGATGCAACCGTAAGCTCAAAAACTAAACTACTCTCCATTAACCACCATAGATATCCTTACCTGCCCCCCATTAGAATGTCTGATAGTCAACTTCTTGAGAGCGACTCCCTGCGTCTGCTCGGTCTCACGTTGACTGCTGACCTGAGATGGAACAAATACATTGAGTCAATTGCATCGTCCACCGCGAGGAAAGTTGGCTCTCTGTACCGCGCCAGGAAATTTTTCTCCCCTGAATCGATACTTCAAATATACAAAACGACCATTCGCCCTTGCATGGAGTATTGCTGCCATATGTGGTCTGGGGCACCTTCTGTTTACCTCGGAGTTCTTGACAAGATCCAGAGACGGATATGTAATGTGATTGGCCCTGATCTGGCGTCTCGTCTGCAGCCACTCTCTCACAGACGCGCCGTCGCCTCTCTCTGTCTCTTCTACAAATACTTTCATGGCAATTGCTCCGATGAGCTGCTTTCACTGGTCCCCAGTCTCCATGAATACAAGCGCCCTACGAGGCTGGCATCCCGCTTTCACCCTTACACTGGAGAAACTTTAAAATGTAGTCGTCTCTTCTACTCCAATAGCTTGTGGAACACCCTTCCCAATTACTGTTTCCCTGATAGCTATAATCTCCAACTATTCAAATGTAATGTCAATCGACATCTCCAGTTACCTTGATCTACACACTATCCTTCCCTTCATCCTTTCTTCTATCACTCCTATCTGCTCTTGCTCCAAATCTTCTGCACCCCCCCCCCTGCATCCTAGTGGCTTCATGCCTTGCTCGGGGCGCAATGTTTAAAAAAGAAAAAAATAGTTTCTTTTCCGGCATTTTTAGCCTGTAGAACTTTCTTCCAGTTTATTATTTTCCTGCCACCCACTGTCTTCAAAAATTTATTTTATTTTATTTATAATTTTCTTTATTATCATTATTATTGTTGTTGTTGTTAATATTTATTATTGGGTTGGTGCATAATTATCAGGCGTTTTTGTAGGCAACAATTGTTAATAAAAATTTCTGTTTTGTTTACTTCTTTAATAAAAATATTATTTTATTTTCAGGTTACAAAAATGCGTGTCGATAATCATAGTCATTTAAAATATTACTGTTGAATTGTTATCTTTCTTTTTCATAATAAATATATTTTTAAAACACCTGATAATTATGCACCAACTCAATATTTTATATTTTATTTTTATATATTTATAATAATAATAATAATAATAATAATAATAATAATAATAATAATAATATCCTCACAATAGTAAACATACGCTGCATGGTCTGGTGCCCCCTCTGTTCATCTCGAGGTTCTCAACAAAATCCGAAAACGGATATGCCATGTGATAGGTCCAGACCTGGCATCTCGACTCCAGCCACTTTCTCACAGAAGTGATGTGTCTTCTCTCTGTCTTTTCGATAAATATTTTCATGGCAACTAAGCTGACGTGCTACTTTCACTGGTACCCCAACTGCATGAATTTAAACGTAGTAGGTTGGCATCTCGGTCCCACCCTTTCACTGTCGAAACAATTAAATGTAACCACCTCGTCTACCCCAACAGTTTCTTCTCTCACACTTCCCGTCAGTGGAACTTCCTTCCTCCGACTTACTTCCCTGATGGCTATAATATTCAAGTATTCAAATGTAATGTCAATCGACATCTTCTGAGGCCTTGTTCCTGATCTCCGTCCTTCTCTATATCCTCTCATCAAACACACCTCTTTACTCTTCGTCTCATTCTCTATAACCCCTTGCTTGCTAGTGGTACTCCCGCATTGCTTAGAGTGAAATGCTGAAAAAAATATCTTCACTCAGAATGTACCGTAAATATTTTGAAATTTAAAACTTAAGAGCCCTATTCATTTCTCTGAAAGCTTCGTGTATACTCATGTAACTTAAATTTCTTATAAGCTGTTGTGTATCTTAAAATCATTGGCTTAAATTTATGTTTAAATTATTGAATTAAATTATGATACAGACAGATGTTTCGGAGACCAAATTTTATTTTTTAAAAATGCTTTTTCAATAATCCCTACCCGTCTAATTTTGATTTTCTTTATGGGCTTCAAATTATTCCTACATTTTTAATTTCCAAATTAATAGTCTGTAATAATGTCAGCAGTAAACTGCATGACGTAATTTTTGTAAACAAACACATGGCCGCATATAAGTTTACGAGAATCACGCGTTTTACGAGATTGTAAGAGATTTGCACGTTGGCCATTGAAAATTAAGAATAGATTATTTTGAAATAGTGTACAGAAGAAAGTTGTTTAAAATCATAAACAAGACTTAAACAGAAGAAACCATAAACGAAATTTGTTTTTTTTCCTTTCAGTAAACACGGAACGCGAACGCTCACAGAGAGACAAAGACAGTAAGTCAAGGTTTTCGTTATAAATTTTCACAAGATTTTTTTTTTCTTTTCTTTTCTCTCTCATTCAACCATGACTATCTAAATAGGAATATCTAAATCAGAGGCAAACACTATGGGCTTTGTCCAGTATATCCACACACAGACACACAAAACACACACTCACACGTGTGTGTGTATATATATATATATATATATATATATATATATATATATATATATATATATATATATATACACACACACACGCACGCAAAAGTTGTATAAAAGAGAGATTGCTGTTCAAATACACAATTATTAAATTACATGTTCCGGCAGCCCACAAGGAAAGTGACCGCAGTACTTTATCAGTCGTTCTTAATTAGACTTGTATAAAAGAGGGATTGCTGCCCAAATACACAATTATGTATATGTATATACATTGTCATCCACAGACAGTCTGTTTCGTAGCTCATCAATGTGGCTAGACATCCGCTTGCCTTAAGCCAGGATCGGAACCCGACTGATTTGATATCAATCGGAGATTCTACCCCTAAGCAATGGGCGCACGCTCAGGGATGAAGGTTAATTTAGACGTATTTATTTTTAGATAAACACGCCAGTAATTGGAGAACTCGATTCGTCTTAACGAAGAGACTTGCATCAACAGCAGTAATAATCACTGTTTACAAATTCCCTTTTCTCCCCGAGAGCTCAACCGAAATAAATTTTTTTCGGGAGTATAATGTATATTTAGGCAGAAACATGTTTTCTTGAATATGACAGACAAGGAAAAATTGATGAATTTTCTATTGAGTTTTTCTAGTATTCTTAATTTTTTTTATGTCGGGTGGGGTTAAAGGAGAATTTTTTCAAAATTTACCTCGCCAGTTTTCTCTTTCAAAAATATGATCTTCTGATAATCCAAGAACTCATAGAATTTCTGTTTCTGGAAAGTAAAAGTGCTGCAAATATTCACAGATCAGTAAAGGTTGATAGAAAAGGATACACTAGAAGCAAGGATTATAAAACGTGTCAGTAGAGTTAATAGCAATCCTCGAGAAAAAAGGAAGAGATGAAAATAAGCCCCCACACTTACAGAAGCTCTCATGGTAGCACGTACACATTAGTGCAGTCTCTTGGCTACACCAATGTCCGGGCTTCCAGGAATGCTTAGAAACATCTTGAAGGAACAGGTTGTGGTTGCTGGACAAGATTTTCGAGTGGTGTACAACAGGAATAATAATCAGATAAGATAATTGATAATGATTGACAATGCTTCATGTAAGTAATTTAGTCAACTTAAGACTATCACTAAACGTAAAATCAGGGGAAATAAGATAAAAGTATTAAAATTCAAAAGATTAAAAATAAATAATAATTGACTAAGAAATTCAGACTATTAGTACTTGGTGGAAAAGCTAGAGAAATAAGATGAAAGAAATACTAGTGAAAAATGAATAATAATTGTCAAGGCTTCATCTAAGAAATTCAGACAACTTAAGACTATTACTACTTGGTGGAAAAGCAAGAGAAATAAGATGAAAGAAATACTAGTGAAAAATGAATAATAATTGCCAAGACTTCATCTAAGAAATTCAGACAACTTAAGACTATTACTACTTGGTGGAAAAGCAAGAGAATTAAGATGAAAGAAATACTAGTGAAAAATGAATAATAATTGCCAAGGCTTCATCTAACAAATTCAGACAGATTAAGACTATTTCTACTTGGTGGAAAAGCAAGAGAATAAGATGAAAATATACTAGTGAAAAATGAATAATAATTGCCAAGGCTTCATCTAAGAAATTCAGACAACTTAAGACTATTTCTACTTGGTGGAAAAGCAAGAGAATAAGATGAAAATATACTAGTGAATAATGAATAATAATTGCCAAGGCGTCTTCTAAGAAATTCAGACAACTTAAGACTATTACTACTTGGTGGAAAAGCAAGAGAAATAAGATGAAAGAAATACTAGTGAAAAATGAATAATAATTGACAAGGCGTCTTCTAAGAAATTCAGACAACTTAAGACTATTACTACTTGGTGGAAAAGCAAGAGAAATAAGATGAAAGAAATACTAGTGAAAAATGAATAATAATTGACAAGGCTTCATCTAACAAATTCAGACAGATTAAGACTATTTCTACTTGGTGGAAAAGCAAGAGAATAAGATGAAAATATACTAGTGAAAAATGAATAATAATTGCCAAGGCTTCATCTAAGAAATTCAGACAACTTAAGACTATTTCTACTTGGTGGAAAAGCAAGAGAATAAGATGAAAATATACTAGTGAAAATTGAATACTAATTGCCAAGGCTTCATCTAACAAATTCAGACAGATTAAGACCATTACTACTTGGTGGAAAAGCAAGAGAAATAATATGAAAGAAATACTAGTGAAAAATGAATAATAATTGCCAAGGCTTCATCTAACAAATTCAGACAGATTAAGACTATTACTACTTGGTGGAAAAGCAAGAGAAATAAGATGAAAGAAATACTAGTGAAAAATGAATAATAATTGCCAAGGCTTCATCTAACAAATTCAGACAGATTAAGACTATTACTACTTGGTGGAAAAGCAAGAGAAATAAGATGAAAGAAATACTAGTGAAAAATGAATACTAATTGCCAAGGCTTCATCTAAGAAATTCAGACAACTTAAGACTATTACTACTTGGTGGAAAAGCAAGAGAAATAAGATGAAAATATACTAGTGAAGAATGAATAATAATTGTCAAGGCTACATCTAACAAATTCAGACAACTTAAGACTATTACTACTTGGTGGAAAAGCAAGAGAAATAAGATGAAAGAAATACTAGTGAAAAATGAATAATAAATGTCCGATGTATTTTTAATCTTTTCAATGCCATTGATAAATAAATTTAAAATCGGAATTATTTTTATTTTTTTACTTTATTTTACAGGCATCGTTATCTTTGGCTACGATCTCATAACGATGGGTTCCTTTCGAGTGAGAATGATTTCCCAGTTCATCAACTTGCTTCTTCCTTACACAGTCTACGAATATTTTAGCGTGATCTCTTATGCGTACTGCCCAGAATATGTGAACATTCCCGTTATTTCTTTGAAAAACAAGACATTTAACGAACTCCAAAACAGCGTGACAGTTAATGCAAACATCCCCGGCCTGGCCGAAGTCGTCCGACAGATGAGGAGTGAGATGTACAGACTCACGTTCCGATACGTCCAATCTGGTCACGTGTTAAATCGTGTTGCAGTTTTATTCGTCGATCCCTCCGTCACCGTGATCACTAAAGAACTCATAGAAGAAACAGGAAGGCTCAAACAACAAGGCGTTAAATTATTTATAATTAATGTGGGGCAGGCCGTGTGGCCTCACCCTCAATATCTGCATTTTATTAGCAGTCAGCCTCACGTAAATTTCATTTACAGTTACCCAACTTACGACCAGCTGTTGTACACTGCTAGATATAATCGTGCCCAATTCCGAGCAATGTGCAACCCGTATAAGCCAAATATTAACATTGGTTAATTGTATCGTCTCTAATTTGTTTTAGAGTCAATATATTTGCATACATTCCCTGATATTATTTTTAAAAATATTAATAATTACTCAGGCGTTAATATATATATATATATATATATATATATATATATATATATATATATATATATATATAGTAGAGGTTACAAATATGTTAGTATATATATATATATATATATATATATATATATATGGAGTCCAATATTTACTTGAAGATCAAATGGAACTTATTTTTTTAATTTAAATACAAAATTAAATTTGATGTTTTTTCTTTCCATTTTTAAAACATGGTTATTAATGTGTAGCGAAAAAACATATTTTAAACCAGTTAATTTATAATATATATATATATATATATATATATATATATATATATATATATATATAATACTAATCAATTAGACCTAGCAAAACATGTAACAATTACTAGAATTTAAAGTATTTCAAGACCAGCAGAATTTTTTCCTCGAGGAAGTGCTCAACAATAGTCCAAAATCATCAAACAACTTATTCCTTGACCAACTCCAGAGTTTCGCTTAATATCGCTCACAGGGACAATACGATGGGCTGTGGAATTTCTGGATAAAAATTAAATTCGTTTGTTTTATATGCTGGCTTGCATATACTTTCCTTGTGATATTTTTAATTGATTTTTATCGAAACCTTTTGCTTATGCCGTCTACCTACAGCGAGGAATAGACGGCCTATTGTCGAAAATGAAGGCTAAAACTTTTTTGTTTCAATCCACCCGTCACTTTAAATGCAATTCTACGCCATCTTAAGAGTTTGGCAGGTGAGAAAATCTAAATTATAAACCCATCACTTCATTCCAAGCACTTTATTTGGGGTTTTTTTTATATTTTATACTATTCATAATTATATCAGAAATATATTTGTTTTAATAACAAAAGGTCTTTTATTTTATCAAATAAAACATTGTTATTCCATATTTATTAAGTTTTCACCAGTGTTTCTTTTCATCTTTACTTTTATGAGATGAGGAATTGTCAAATCATTATTATTTGCCTTGTATTAATTGGTACTGATCTAATATAGAATAAATATGAAAGTAAATCCTAGTCAAAAATTAATAATAATGGCTGACAATGCTTCATTTAATAAAAAATAAAGAGGAAAGTAAATCCTAGTCAAAATTTAATAATAATGGCTGACAATGCTTCATCTAAGAAAAAATGAAGATGAAAGTAAATCCTAATCAAAAATTAATAATAATGGCTGACAATGCTTCATTTAATAAAAAATAAAGAGGAAAGTAAATCCTAGTCAAAATTTAATAATAATGGCTGACAATGCTTCATCTAAGAAAAAATGAAGATGAAAGTAAATCCTAGTCAAAAATTAATAATAATAGCTGACAATGCTTCATTTAATAGAAAATAAAGATCAAAGTAAATACTAGCTATAAATTAATAATAATGGCTGACAATAATGTGATCTTCCCAATAGATTGACTTATAAATTATAATTAATCTGGTGCAAACACGAGAAAAATTATAAGTAAAATCCCTACTTTAAAATTGTTTGTAAAACCTCTTATACATGTTAAATATTTCGTTTTATTTGTTATAAATATTTTTGTTAAAAATTAATTAATAATTGCGTGTGATATTTTTTATTAATGAAAATGAACAACGGACACAAAATAGTGTCGGTCATAAATCTTTTGTTTATTTGTAATAAAAAAAAAATCATATTAAATTTTTCGTTTTGTTTCTTTTTGTCTCTTCACATGGGAGCGATCATTTTGATCTCTCGCGAGAAATTTCGTTATCTTTGCTCTTCTTACACATGTAGTGTGTTACATAATGAATTTTTGTATAGAAAGGTTTGGCTGAAAGCAATCTTATCGTCATGGATTCTCATCAGTGGGAAGCCAAAATTATGACTGATAGGAAAAAGTAGAAAAAAAGATTATTTGTTCGAGCAGACTAGAGAAAGGAAAGAGAATAGAGAGAGGGACAGAGCCACATCTCCCCCACTCTCTCTTTCTCTCTCTATCTTTCTATCTCTCTCGCTCTTTCTTTCTTTCTTTCGCGCGTTCTCTCCCTTTCTTTCTTTCTTTCTTTCTTTCTCTCTCGTTCTCTCTCTTTCCCTATCTTTATCTCTTTCTTTCTCTCTTTCTTGTTCTCTTTCTTTCTTTCTTTCTCTCCTTTTCTCTCTCTCTCTCTCTCTCTTTATCTATATCTCTATATTTCTCTCTTTGTTTCTTTCTTTCTCGTTCTCTCCCTCTCTTTCTCACTTTCTCTCTATCTCTTTCTTTCTTTGCCTCTTTCTCGTTCTTTTTCTCTCTGTGTCTCTCTTTCTTACTCTTTCTCTCTCTTTATCTCTCTTTATCTCTCTCTTTCTTTCTTTCTCACTTTCTCGTTCTTTCTTCTCTTTTTCTATCTCTTTCGCTCTCTCTCTCCCCCTTCAACATCGTCATAAATGTGGGTTACTAGCACCAACTCCAATTCTTCCGTCTCTTGTACGAAATTGGTTCACTATTTTAAAAAATGTTAAACCCTTACTATAATATGAACGCTTCACAAGTGAATCTTTAAACACATTTTTAAACATTGCCCACTTTTATATTTACATACGCTCTATCTCTTTTACAATTAACAACAAACCCCTTGAAAATAGCTAACGGAGTGGCCGAAAGCAATTGGGACGAATTCTATATACAGCTTTGGGACAAATTTGACTATAGACACGACGGACAATTTTTGGCACTGCCTTACCCCCACCAAATGTGTAAATTTTAAGAATACTAGAAAAAAATCAATAAAAAATGAATCAAAATTTCATGTCTGTCATATTCAACGAAACATGTCTGAAAGAAGAGTTGTTGCCTAAATGTACATTTTATACCTCCGTGTACATATACAAATGTCAAATATTTGGAGAAAAAAAAGAAATGAAATGTCAAAAATACAGTCCCACAACTAAATGTCAAACATTATTTTGATATGGAAACAGTTCTGGTAAAAATGGCCTTTTCATGGAGAAAACATTTGATATATTTTGACCGAACAGTTAGCCTGATGCTGTTTGAAATTCTTTAATCTTTTTTTTAAAACAAAACAGTTTTGGGGAAAATTAAACAACTGAAGTCCATTAACTGTTATAGTTCGTTCTATTGGTTGTTTCCTTCCAAGCATTTTGTTTTTCATAGTTTGGAAAGTCAACATATTGATTATATACTTTTTTTCCTTCTTATTACATGTGCTATACATTTTTGCTTTTGCTGCTGTTGAAAGTCTTGATTTGTTATTTGTGATTGTGCAGCGCCAATCTGAAAGATCGTATACTTTAACATCATACGTCATACTTTCTTTATCGTCATTTGGCTTCCCAAGAGTTGGTTGGGGGTTAAAGAAAATCAGAATAAAAGAAAGTGTCAATGACGTGAATTTGTTTAAGTTGAACCCCGACTTGCCAGGAAATGACCCACACACTCGATTTCATGACCTTCCTCTGTGGCACATATGAAATGAGAATCCAGTTATAAAACTGCCGCTGACTGCTATAATTTCGAGTGGCGCCTTCTGTAGCATGTCCCTCATGCGTAGCCCTCTTCAGCCGCTGGTTGAACCGTTGAGATCTGTTATCGTCATCCGCTTGTTAGTATTTATATTCACCACTAGATTAAGTGCCTTAACAAGATTATGCTTAAAAATTGGCATTTGCTGTGCCAAATACATCTTTTTTCATCATTAACATGAACTTATTGATGCATCTATGTATGCGACATATTCACTATTGCATTAAGCGCATTAACAAGGAAGGGGTTATGTTGAAAAATAAATATGTGTAAAATACATGATTTTAGCAATATACGTCTCGAACTTAACTTTCAAATTCATTTAACATAAAAGAAAATTTGTTACTGTAAAGTTCACCTATCGCCCAGAGAGTATCCCTTCCATATTTATTGAACAGTAATAGAGGTTTATCGCCTGGTTTCCTCTTTAAGGTTTTCTTTATCGGCTCTTTCTTCTATGGTCAGGATGATTTAACTGTATTAACTTTTTGGTCATCTGACTGATCAGAGGCTGCAAATTTTTATTAAGAAGGACACAGGGTGGGAGTTTTCTGGTCGTTGCATTTTTCGAATATTCAATTTTATATTAAGTCCTTTGTCTTTTTAATCACGTCATAATCCAATATTTTAGGGCGTTTCATTTTTTACTCTCATTCAGAGATTTCTGTTTTTGATGTCATATTCAAGAGAAAGTATCCGCTTTTGTTTTGGTCAGTATCCCAATGATGCATAGGATTGGCTTGGTCCAGCTACTTGGGGCCATTCCTCTGACTTCAAGAATTATTAAACCATATGTTTATATATATAACACAAATAACAGCAGAAGCAGGTTCGTTTGTTTTTAAGTGTTAATAACTGAACAGGACATGACGATATTTGTGTATATGCTTATATGCTATATTCTTCCTTGAGTGCCTGTTGGGGTTTAAACTCAACCCAGATCTCAATTGGAACTCGTAAACACAATCCATCATTAAAGAGGCTGGGAAAATGCCCGGTTTTCTGTACCTGACTCCTCCTGATATCGTCAACCTTTACAAGAGTCAGATCAAACCGAAAATGAAATACTGTTGCCAAATAGCCGTAAAGCGTCTGCTCGTCCTTGTGGGTGATGAATTATTTTCCACTCTACAACATCTTTCTCACAGACGAGACGTCGCAGGACTCTCACTGCTCTATCGCTATTTCCATGGAAAATGTCCTAACCTTAACGACTAAGATCTGCCATGCCACACACATTGTAGCGAACCTTGGAAATCAAACGAGTGTCATTCGATCATCCCCGATCGGCGTCAGAACTTTCATCAGTCGCGATGCACGGATGTTGACTCAGGGAGGCCCCGTGACTTGAGCGCCTGTTGGGACTTAAACTCAACCCAGACCTCAAGTGGAACACTCCATCGCTAAAGATGCTAGGAAAATACCCTGTTCCTTGTACCACTCCAGCAAGTACCTTGCTCCTCCAACTATCTTTTACCTTTACAGGAGACAGATCACACCTAAAATGGAGTCATGCTACCATATATGGCAGAAGCTGCTCAGTCTTCACTTTCCAGTCTCCGCGTCCTTATGAGTGATGGATTATTTTCCATCCTTCAATGCTCTGTCGCTGTTTATATGAAAAGTGCTCAGATGAATTACACTCTTTCAGTTCTAATTTTTACGGCTAAGACCCCCCATGCCACGCCCATTGCAGCGAACCACCGTCATTCCTTTCATATTGCTTTGGAGAAATATTTAGGAGCACCTCGACGTGGTGTAATGGTTAACAAGCAGTTAACAAAACAATTACGACTGAGTATGATCCTCACTGGATGCACCATACACTAGGCCTTGTGCCACATCTAAGCTATGCTTAGAAAATCACCACTGGTGAGATGTAAGTTCCACTCGAGCAGTTTCTTCCCATGATCTGCTGCTTTGTAGAATCGACTCCCAAGAGGATGCTTCCCTGATTACTAAAATCGCTGTCTGTTCAAGTCTAGCGTTAACCATTATCTTCCTGACATATCCGCATAAACTGTGCCGCTTACTCTGTATCAGTCTACCTCGTGTGGCTCCCGCGCCTTATACAAGGGTGATCATCACCGTAAAAAATGTCTTTACTATTTTCTGACCAAGGCACATCGGCGGTTAGAAAACTTTTCTGGCTACATCAATTACGAGAGAATAGCATGTTCAATCCTTTGTAGAGGTCCCATACTTTCGGCCTTGCGCCATATCTAAGCTACACTTAGTCAACCGCTATTAATCCACGTTAATAAAATGAGCTTGTGCCATAACGTACCTCAGTAGTGAGGCCAGGTAAATCCCTGAAGATAGGGAAGTTCAAAATAATATCAACTCAAGCACCAAGAAGGCATTCCTCAGACAGTGCCTCTCCTTCAGAGTCTGGGATCAGTACACAGTGCCTGAGGTGTCCCCAAAATAGAAAATGCCGATGGGGCTTGGGCAATTTTTGTACGACGTTACCGAAATCCGACATAAAACTCCAACCTGGTTAGCACGCTTACCTCGCTAGATCAATTCCGACTGAGTAATGAGTTCCTCGCTATGTGCTCCACTCTTTCGCCCTCATGGCATAGCTACACTACATTTAGTAAATCTCTACTAATTTCTGGCCAAAGCATTTCGACACGATGCAGTCATAATCAAGCTTGTTTCGCTAGATCAATTATGACGAGTTCGATTCTCACTAGGGTGTTCCACACTTTCGGCCTGGTGCCAAATATAAACTACATTTAGTAAATCGCTACTATTTCCTCTCCAAGTCACTAAATCAATTAAAACTGTGTCGTGAGTTCAATCCTTACTGGGTGCTACATGCTTTCGACCTTGTGTCACATCTAAACTGTCCTTAGTAATTCGTTTAATATTTTCTGACCATGTACAGATATACCTCACCCTACATCATCAATTGGTTCCAAGGGTCACGACTTAAGCTGAAAAATGACTTATGTCGAAATAGCCACACTATAAACTGAAAATAATCACTCCCCATTGCCTATTATAGTATTTATGATATGTACGTACAGTATTCTGAATAAAATAATTAATTTCCATCTTATCTCCCAGCGATAGGCTTAGCATTAGCACTTGCAGCGGGACTTTTCTTCGGAGCCATGGGTAAAAATGTATTCTAAATAACAATTGAAATGTAATTGAAAGAACATCAACGGCAGAGCACAGATGTAAACAAGTCTGAGTTCAAAATTGGTGTTGGAGCGAAAAACAACTCGCGAGTGCCACCTGTCGGTAGGAATTTGAAATAAGAAAATCTGTTGAACATACTTTATTATGTTATTTTTTGTCTTTGATGATTTTATGATATATATATATATATATATATATATATATATATATATATATATATATATATATCATCAAAAACAAAAATACTATATATATATATATATATATATATATACATCAATATATATATATATATATATATATATATATATATATATATATATATAGTATACATATAATATTATTTCTAAATTTATTTAAGTATGATTTTATATCTGTTTATTGTCATTTTATCGTTTCGACGTTTTTAACGGCCTACGTAAACACGAGTAAAGCGACTTAAGTCGAGTTTTATTTTCTTTTCATATAATCTATAAGAAAAACCGGCGTATCTTCGAAAATGACTTAACTGAAAACAACTTAAGCCGAGATATCACTGTATACGGATTTGTAAAGATGTTTAATTTATTGTATACATTAAGTCTTTGGGTTACGATAGTCCCGACCTACGACAATTCGTCGGAGTTACGATGCAACCTCCATCAATCTTGTTCCGACTTTTGTTTCCTCCCTAAGACGACGTAGATGAGTTCCTGATTGCACGCCATATTGTTGTGCATCCACTCTCTGTCATTTGTGTTGTGCCTGCGGAAACTTATTGCCCTCCCTTATAGCTCCCAACAGTAATGTAACTTCTAATGACGAAGCTTCGAAAAGAGAAAGGGAAACCATGGAGGTAAAATTACGGCTAAGTTCCGACGTATACGGAAAATCATGTTACGACGCATCGTAGGAAAGGAAATCTGTCAGAAGTCGAGAAACTCTCGTATTTATTTAATGATTTTTTAAAATTTTTTCCTTTGTTTCCTGATTAGAATTGGTTTCCTTCTAAAGTCTACTTCAACTTCATACACCTAACGTTTCTGCCTAAACCCTGAAATTTTATTTATTATTTATTTTTTTCTTCAATACGAGTATATAGATATGTTCACCTATCGTCCGGTTCACACTCCTCCCCGGACTTTTGAATAAAAGTAGACGTTTGTCCCTTGTTTCCTGTCTAAGATTGGGTTTCCAGTTCCTTTTAAAGTCTAATTCAACTCTATACTTTTAACGTTTTCATCTAAAACTTTTATTTGCTATTGAATTACTTTTTATTTTTATCAATAGGAGTTGATAGGTTAGTTTGAACAGGAGTAGAGATTTATCACTTGTTACCTGTTTAGGATTGGGTTTCCGCTCCCTTCTAAAGCCTTTTCCTTAAGTGACTCTCTACCTCGAGTGGTTCTTGGGCTTTTTACAGAGTGAATATTAATTGTAAAAAACTAATCATCACAGATTAATTTTACATCATTTGCATATTGACATTTTTTTCATTATTATTATTATTATTATTATTATTATTATTATTATTATTATTATTATTATTATCTCCTTGAATTTTTTTTCTGTTGTATACACATTTCCTTCTGGGTCCCAAACAGAGACGTAAGGTCAGAAATGTCTTCATGATATTTTCCACTGATCATTTTTGTAAAAAAAAAAAAAAAAAAAAGCCTAAGATCATTTAATAACATTGACTATGAGCACGGCCACAATGTACTGACCGTGTTTGGAAAATTAAATATTTCGATAAATTTAGACATATACATAAAAAAAAAATTAAAAAAAACATACCGTTAAAATCAGAAAATAAAAATCGTCCTTCTTTTGTACAGTTTTTACACACTTTATGTCCAGGAAAGAAAACACAAGAAAAATGAACTAAAAAGCTTAATCGTAGTACCTTGTCTATCGTCTTGAAAGAAACACACACACACACACACACACACACACATATATATATATATATAAGTGAACACTGAAGTCAACACTCAGAGGCGACAGACTGTTTCATGCTAAACGCAATCATTACTTGTATATTTACATACGCTCGATATTGAGCAATTTATCCCATAAATATAGCATACCTTAAAACTATATTTCTTCATATATATATATACATATACATATATATATATACATATATATTAGGTTGGTGCAAAAATAATGACGTAATAATGTCGTTTTTTGACGTATTTTTTTTACGTCAAAAACGACATTATTACGTCATTATTTTTGCACCAACCTAATATATGTGTATGTGTATGTGTGTGTGTGTGTGTGTGTGAAGAATATATATATATATCTGACAACCTTCGCCTGTTATATATTAAGTAAACATTGCAAGAGCTGTTTGAATTAAATTCTCACGGCCTGGCCTGCAAGGAAATCGAGTGATGCTAATTATGGATAACTTCCCTCACTTGATGAAAAGGTTACGTTGCAGAAAAGTTTGTTTTTTCTCCATCTTTCTGAAATGCTACGACAGGCTGGTGCTGAAAAATTCATCACTCGACCCACTTCTAAAAATGTGACCATGTAATGAACAAAAAATCACGTGGTGTGTGTGTGTTGTATTTGTGTGTGTGTGTGTGTGTGTGTGTGTGTGTGTGTGTGTGTGTGTGTGTGTGAATTCCTTCTTGGTCAATTCGAGAATTAATACCCTAATACTTAAGGTGCCCCCAAATCAAATAAGAAAACGAAATAATGACCAAGTGAAGACATATATTTACCTCATTATTTAAGCATTAAAAATATGTAAAAATGAAATGCAAATTTCCCAACTCAACAAAACACAAGAACGCTCAAAAATTAACAAAGACAGTAGGTGTCTGGAAAACCGAAAGTCAAAATTAGTGAAACTGAAAGAAAAAATGGAACAAAAGAGAAAAATTAAAAAACAATAATTCGCTAAAAAGAAAAGGATCATATCATGATGAAAAAGGCCCCAAAAGGCAGTAATATTCCAAGCATGGTAGACTTACAGATATGCAAGATAGATTCTGGAGAGAAAAATTGTCTCGTACGACACAGTGAACCAACTTTCTTATCAGCTGACCTAGCAAAGGATTCAATATAGTATTTCCACTTCATGTCAGCTGAGATTGATAGCCCTAGAAGGCGCAACATGTCACTCTCCTGGAGGTCAGCATCAGTTTGGAAGCTGATGCAAATACGCACTGACATGCACAAACAAGCCAAAAGCATGCTTGAATTTGAAGCATTTCAGCACTAGCGGCTAATAAGATATTTTGTATTTATATATATTTTTTCTTCAATCCGTTGTTAACTGTGGCAAGAAAAGGCTTGTTCATTTTAACTTCTCCAAAACGAAACTATTCTCCTTCAATGGTCTTAGAGAACCATTTTAGCCCTTCATCAGTATGGCTCATGCTGACCTCCAGGAGAGTTACTCATAACGCTTTCTTGAACTAACGTTTTCCAATTACATGAAGTGGAAAGATTATTTTGAATCACAGAAACAACTAGATTTGTTGCTACAAATGTTGAGTCACCGTGTCGTGCTACATATTTTTTTTAGAAAGAATCTATCTTACATATTTATAATTCTACCATTCGTCCTTGCTTTGAATTTTGCTGTCACGTCTGAACTGGTGCTCCTGCTATATATTTAAAGATTCTGTCTTAACAGTAAGTCTGAGTGGTTCAATAAGGACATATTGGCAGCTGATCTCGAAAATTACCTAGAATCTGTTGTTAACTGGGGCAAGAAATGGCTTGTTATGTTTAATGCATTCAAAATCAAACTGCTCACTTTTAATCAACTTATAGAACTCTTTCTGACTTCCATCATTATGGCTGATGCTATCCTCCAGGGGAATGACTCATTTTCCATTGATATGAAGTGGAAAGATTATATTGAATCAATTGCTAATTCTGCAGCTAAGAAAGTTGATTCACCGTGTTGCGCTAGACAATTTTTCTCTCCAAATTCTGTCTTACATATTTATAAGTCTAGCAGACATTGAATATATCTGCTACATCTGGTCTGGTTCATTTGCTACGTATTTAAAGATTCTTGATAAAATCCAAAGAAGAATCTGCAATGTTATCAATCCTGATCTGGCATCTCGACTTCAGTCACTTTTCCACCGCCGAACCATAGCTGAATTTTCTACAAATATTTTAATGGCAATTGTTTCGATGAACTTTCCTAAACTTCATGAATTTAAGTGTAGTACTAAATTGATCAGTTCACGAATAAGCAACATCCTTGGAAAACACCAGAAGACAAATCGAAGAAACAAAGAGAGTCTAAAGAAAAGGCAGAAACTCTCTATTTCTCTGAAACCTCCTAAACTGCCAAGCGGTGGCTGCAGACTTTTCTTCAGATCCAACAAAGAAAGGAAATGTCGATGAGCACCCCAATACTCGGCAACGAGTTCCGCCAACAACGACGACTAGATTGGCAGTTAGGTCTCATACTTTTACGGCTGGAATGGCGAGATGCAACCGTTAAGTTATATTCAAATAGATTCTTTCACTCGTACTTCCGGTCTGTGTTTAGTCCTGGGCATGATGATAAACTACATCCGGCACCAAGGCCTCTGATTGAGATATTGGAGGTTTTGGGGACCATGGAGCCACCTCTAATCGGGATGGTAGCACCTGTTAGGGTTCCAGCTATGGGCAAATAGTGAACTCCCAAACAAAAACAAAACGCTATGAAAGTGTGAAATATACACTTTTATACAAAAGATACCAGCAATACATTTTTATATTAAAAAATTACCAATAATACGTATTTATTGTAGAATTACCAACAATATTTTGACATGCCGCTGAATAAAATCAGCTAAACTAAACTCGTCTGTGGAACTGTCTTTCCATTTTCCATCAGACTGGGCTTTGATGACGTCGTCACGTCTACACATGCGCACGAAATTTCTGCAGAGTCTTCTGATCTCACTGGGAATTTATATTATATAACAGGACATCGTGAAATTAGTATTGACAACGTTGGATTGTATAGAGATGATGGGCTTATGGTTATAAGAAAGTCTACTAACTTTAAAATAGATAAAAATTAGAAAGCTATTACACAAAATTTAAATGCCTAAACTTGAAAATTACTGTAAATACTAATTTAAAAACGTAGACTTTGTAGATATAACATTAGATTTAATGAATAAGATGTACCTACCTTACAAAAAACCCAATACTAATCCTCTATATATACACCCCAAGTCTAATCATCCTCCATCAATAATTAAGCATATACCTTCTTCTGTCGAAAAAAGGATAAGCACTAATTCAGCAAACGAAAAAAAATATTTTATGATCATAGCAATTTCTATGATAAAGCTCTAAAGGATAGTGGCTATAAGTGCCGAAAGATTAATTATGTAAAAAAATAATAATAGAAACCAAAGAAAAAATAGAAAAATCATTTGGTATAGCACAGCCCCATTCAACCAAATGGTTATAAGTAAACTAGGACAGAAATTCCTTGCATTAATCGAAAAACATTTTTCTAGAAGTAGTAAACTCAGAAAATTTTTAAATAAAATAACTTAAAAATAAGTTAAAGTTGTACTGAGAATTTAGAAAGGATTATCAAAAAACATAATACCAAAATCATGAATAAATACTTATACCAAAATCAAAAAAATATAGATCCTGAAATAAGAATAAACAAAAATAAAGAAAAAATATGTAACTGTAGAAATCCTGAAAATTGTCTTCTGAATAATAAATGTCGTATAAAATCCGTAGTTTATCAATGCAATATCTCATCTATTGAGAATCCTAATGTTGTTAGAGTCTATGTAGGATGTACAAAGAATGAATTTAAATTAAGGTGGAACCAACACCAAAGTTCCTTCAATAACACTAAATATCGCAACCAGACACCCTTATCTAAATATTTCTGGCATTTAAAAGAAACCAATAAAAAAACAACAGTAAAATGGAAATTAATAAAAAAAAAGAAACAAAAACATGTAGATCTTTAAATGATCCATGTCCTTTGTGCATACATAAAAAATTAAATATTATTAAGTTTCTGAAAAATAAAAATTTATTAAATCAAAGAAATGAAATAGCGATTTTTCGTGTAGACATTGCCATTTTTTACTTAAGTAATAGCTAATTTTTAAAAAATGAAACTAACATATTTATATTTGATCATAATAAAATAGTTTATGAATGCATAATTAGATTCTAATATATTAATTTTAACATTAACATATATTTACTCAATTGGTAAATAAATTAAATATAATATCTTAAGTCGGTACGAATAAAAATATAAATATTAAAAATGTGACTAAATAAATATTTGAACTCCCCTTTGAAAAAAACGTAATTGAAATTTATATAAAAATTAAAATTAAATAAAAAATAAAAATGCTAAATGTATTGCTATTGAAACCCAGACGATGTGTTGGAATATAGACACTACCACAAATTTCTACTTGAAAAAAGGAAGTTTATATCAATAGACAGATACCCCAGCACCCACCTTGACTTGACGGACTTAATAGCTACAATACATTAGATACATGAGTTTTCTAAATAAGTTAAATTTTAATACCACTAAAATAAAAGAAAGATTAAATTTTCCTTAATCCCAACATCTCAAAATATCAAATTTGTCTGGATTTATAATTTAAGTAAATCAATTTCCAAAAAGTTATTCTTAGCATCGCTTGATAATGGAACAGAACTTTGTATTTTTAATTCAGTTTTGAAACATGGGAATTTCGGTGTTGCGATGATAATATACTTTTAACAGAACAATTATAATAATATGCTCTACTATTGTATCGTACTGTATGTTTTTTAGAAATAAAAATAAATGCTAAGAAATCTGAATTATAAATCTCATTGTTCTTTCCTATTATTTTAATATATATATATATATATATATATATATATATATATATATATATATATATTTTACAGCAAAAAAAAATACCTCAACATAGGTATAGTCTATTTCACCAGCCTCTATCGCTTAGTCTCTATCGCAACCCCCCATCACTTAGTAGAACGAAAACTATTTACTGTGAATCCCAGAAATACACACTCCAGGGCCTTTATAAGAAACACCATATAGTAGGAACTGATATTAAACTACAAACAAAAATCCTAGCCATAAATAAACTCCAAACCTAGACCGCTTCCACTGGCATAAGATACCTTACGCCCCCACCAATCGCTAACACAAACCCATTCTCATTAAGAAGGTGCCGACTAGAGGAAGACTGACGTTTGAAAATAAATTTCGAACAATGCTCCGAGACAAGCACTTAGAGGCTGAGGATAGCCGTGTGAAGAACGGTTTGAAATTGATTATACCTACGTTATGGTAATTTTTGGTTTTTGCTGTAAAAAATACATATACTCTGTTATAATAAAAACATCGAGTTCTCTGTGGATCCGTTTTAATAATATTACTAGTATCCACTCGGATTATATACCAATGGATCGATTACGTGTACTATATGTATGTGTGGATAAATTGTCCTCTAAATGACGCAAAAATGAAAATAACACTGATATCTCATTTTAGCTGATATTTTTACCAAAATTACACAAAAATATTTCGAAATACTAAAAAGTAAATTTATTCAATAAAATCGTTATTGACTTCAACCACTGCCTCCGGACAACTTCGGAATCTCCTGCGACTCTTCTGGTCTCCTTGTTTAAGTTGGTGAATGCTGCAATAATCCTTGCCTTCAGTTCATCTTGGTGTTACAGGGAGTTTTGTTGGTCTCTCGCTCAGACATGTTTCCAGACATAGGTTCTTCCAGCAGCCACTCTCTTGACCCATGACAGCACTACCTTCTCAAGGCACTTGATGTAGGGCTCTGTGTTGAGTCTGAGTCCCTCACCCTTAAATTAGGGAGTTCTTTTCTTATCAGGACGAGTAGGGTGAGTTTTCCGAGCTGCCGTACCTTCGTAATCACCATTAGATTCAGCCAACTCTTTCCGAGTCCTCTGCATCGTCCTCTGATTGACATCCAAACACTCTGAAATGTTCGTATTGGAGTTTCTGGCGCGAATGCCAAGCAGTACAGCATGTTGTTTCCAAATTTCTGGCAAAGTGAATTTCGACAAGGTGCTCTTTTTCTCACAGACAGTGCCCAACTGACCCTACTATAATGTGCAGTCGACAAAATCAAAAACAAACAACGCGCATGCGCGAAATGAAAAATATAAAATAGCGACAATTTACCCATCTCAACCTGCATATATATATATATATATATATATATATATTATGAAATGGACAAAGTCCGACAATTATTTTTTAAGACATTTTTTATATTTATAGGTTCTTTTTATAGATACAAAACAAATATTTAAGTAAATGCTTTGTTTATAATAAACAGTATTATATAACATTTACCGGCCTGAATGTCTGAGAAATTTTCGAGAAAATATGCCTCCTCCGACAGAGTATTTACTTAAATATTTGTATCTATAAAAAAAACGTATAAACATAAAAAATGTCTTCATATATATATATATATATATATATATATATATATATATATATATGTTCCTTGCTTGTTCCGCTGGCTACGGGAAATTACGTTGAATATTATCTCCAACTTATTCATGTCATTGAACGAATATCAAATTCATTAAGTTAATTCGTATTGCGCCAATTAAAAACCAGAAGAAGACAGCAACATGCGTTTGTCGTTCCCCTGTGGCATATAGTCCGACACGCGTTTTTCAAAACGATTTCGATGACGTCATCAGTCTGGGGAAAAGGAGTGGGGAGCAAGCAATTATCCGGACATCGACTTACATTTCTTAAAGTCTAGTTCAACGTCACCATTTTCCGGAAACCACTTAGAAGCCACAATCCCACACGGCAACCACTCTAAAACAAAAATATTCTATCATATATATATATGTATAAAAATGCATACTGTCACGCATTGTCAAACTGCCTCTTGGACGGGACTGTTATTTGTCGTCAGAAAGATCTCGCAGTTCGGTTGTTCGTCGACAAAGCAACATGCACCGATTGGAAATGGTTTTTCTTCTCTGTTTGCTGTTGGTAAGTTTTAATTCGAATTACATTTTCTTTATCTTAACCTGTTCGTACGTTTATATTTTTTTAATCATTTTCACCCCAAGCAAGGTAATAAAGTCACTAGGATGCAAGAGGTTACTTAGAGAATATGAGAAAAACTACTATCAAGGAGAAAGGACAATAAAAGAACAAGTATTAAGAAGACAGAAGATAACGATTGACATCGCATTTCAAAGATCAATGTTGACTCGGAAAACAAGAAACCGGAAGAGAAGTCCCCATTTTGGAAACAGTAGGACTTGTATGTGTAAAAATCATTATTACTCTCAAAAAATTGTTCATGCAATATTCACTTGCAAAAAAAATAATTATCCTTTCAAAGTTAAATATTTCGGCTCGAAATAACCAACAAATTTGTTTTTTGGAGTTAATAATAATACCAGTTTTACTATTTAACCCATAGCTGGGGGATAAGAGGGGAAATTATAGCGTATTTGAGCATAAACGAATATAACTAACTTGCTCTGCGATTTCCAATTCCAAGCCGTTATCCATTACACCGCCCCCATCTGCAAGCTTACCGCACTTGGTATTCTCCAGTGGTCACCCATCTAAGTACTGACCTGGCTGGATGTTGCTTAACTTTGGTGCATCGTAGGGTAACCGGTATACCAAAGTGATGTGGCCGTAAGCCCGTTATAGATTTAAAATGTTAGTAATATAAGTTTTTACTGGACGTAAATTGGTGGGGTGATTTCCTTTTGTTCGCTGGTCAGGTCTTCCTCAGTAAATAGTGTTCCGTTTTCTTTTTCTTGTCAGTCTTAATTAGGACTTCTCGCGGATGAAAAGCCACAACGAAAAGAATATCTTTATCTTTGTCTTCATCAATTTATCTTGTAACAAACTGAGTAGGGGAGAATGACCAAGATAACGTTATTTCTCGCGAGATATCTCGATATTCGCTCACATTATTACGGTTTATCAACCCTTTGCACGTTATTTAAAACCATGAAATTCACTTTTTTTACTTTTGGACGCTAGAAAAAACGTTGATTGATTCATTATCATTCAAAGGTTGAACTTAAAAAAGTTTTAAAACTCTTTATTGAGAAATGTAATCATTAACTATGATTTTTAAGCGTTGCTTGGATGTGGCACAAGGCCAAAAGTATGGGTTCCCCCAGTGAGGATCGAACTCACTATTCAGTCGTAATTGTTCTAGCGAGACAAGCTTGCTAACCATTACAGCGCCTCGAGGTGCCCCGGCAAACAGAATATATGCAAAACAAAAGTAGGCAACTTAACAGCAATAAGGCAAAAGGTTCACAAAGTAAGACTGTGTTAACATACGAAAGGCATACAGTCAAATGATTACAGAATTCTGACTTCAATATAAGAAAGAACCAAAACAAAAAATATGGCGAACGAGATCAAGAAGTGGTTCATTTTTATTGGTTAGTAAGAAATCCCAGCATGCATCTGTAGCATTTGTCTATAAATTTGGGAAGAGAGGTGTTTTTGCGATTAACTCCCTTACCCGGTTAAGATAGACTCTCTTTGTTTACCGAGTTAATGGGAGTAATTGTTGTTCCCGGACTGCTCCCGGCATTCTCGTTTTTCTATGATCCACGTCAAGATTACCAACCTCCCCAGCTTCTTTTTATCCACTTGTTCATCCTGACTGGGTCAGCTTTTGATTTTTCTCACTTTACAATTTATTTTCTTTCTTTTGGTGAGTGAGATTCTTGATTCTGCTTGATTAGAGGAACACAGCGGCCGCTCTTATTTTTTAGTAGGGTGGACAGGCTCTACTAACATATTTTATTTTCGTTTTGCGGTTCATCCCCTCCCCTTCATTTCATCGATATAATAAATGCGAATGTCAGTGTGTCAGTCTATCACACTTTTCCAACTTTACTTCTAAAGGCCGTAGCCCAACATAGTATACCATTTTGGAATCAGACCGACTCTGTGAACAAATTAAAAATATTCTGGGCCGGATCTGGACTCGCAATCCTGAAATTTGGGATTCCCTAGTTTTCCTTATTTCGACTATTTTCGCCGATTTTTTTTTTTTTTTTTTTTACGTGATTTTTTGCGACTAATTTTTTTGTACGATAACAATTTTATAACTTGAAAATAAATTTGGGAATAATTGAAATTAATTTCGAAATCTAGCGCAAATCACCCATGGAATAAAAATAACTGCTTGTACAGAAAGTAAGGACCTACGTACATCAAATTGTCTTTAAGCTAAGTGGCGGCAGAAGAATTATCGTTGAACTTTTAAAAGGTAAGCTTAAATATTAATGCAATACTTAAAGAAATGCAGCGATCAATTTTGAGTTCTTCAGTAATTTCTTGTTGCTTATCGCATCTACTCCTCCCTACCTATTGTGATAAAGTCCCAATCAAGAACCTTCCGCAGGAGCTAGCTTAAATGCTGCTCGATAGGACAGCTTTTTAGATAATGATTACATATTTTAATTATTTTTGTAGGAAAAAAGGATAAAAGAAAAAAGCAAAAAAAAGAGACATTTCTACATATGATGAACTTTTTATACTATGGGTGTTTTAGTGTGACCCCTGTGAATATGCGATATTGTGGCATGCGGTAGATTGAATGGCGATGGATGAGTTCTTATAGTGAATGAATCTGTTGTGGATTCGGAGATGAAATCTGGTCTTCAATGAATGACAAACGCAGGAATTAAATATAAAAAATTAAATGTATTTGCACAATAATACAATGGGTAATATTGTTAGTAAATCCAGGAACGCGGTTAGTAGCAATAATAATAATAATATATATATATATACAGTCTCGAAGTAGGACTTCCTTAGAGTCTACGTGCTTGTTTACTGTGACTTCTACAAGCGGTTACCTCACACTATTACTCTACCTCCAACTCAATCACAATCACTGCTCTCTATCTGACTACTCTGGGTATTTAACAGCAGCAGTCCAAGTACATACTGGTCGAGTCCACTTGTATGAAAAAGGGGTGGACCCCATAACAGAATCAGTTATAATGAAGGAATGCGTCGTGCATCTGATTAGCTAGGTTTAGGATAGCTAGTGCGGACCAGCTTCACTACACTTCCCCTTCGGCGTCGTGCCACAGTTGTAATTAAAAATTGCAATAAATATTCATTACCCTCTGATTGGAACACAAATATTAATATAAAGATGGTTGGTTGTTTTAATATGTCAGGAATTGTTGCGTTATTTAATATTGATTTTATCGCGAGGAAGTACAGAAAAGACATGTCAGTAATGACAAATAACAATAAAACACCGACTTCTACTCCGATTCATATTCAGTAGTATCTTATATCGATAAGAGTCTATTTCATCAAATCACGATCGATGCGCATGCGTGCCTCCTAGCTTCGAACCGGATTTCCTGTTACAGCTTCTGCAACTTGAACACGCTTCATGCTAGGTAAGCCATGCTCTGCGCTACTACACTTACTATTTGTAGTATTGTATGCAAATTAGATAGACAAGTATAAATAGAGAACAACTGGTGAACATGGGACAGTTATACTTATCAAACCCTTTTGCTATTCAGGACACTACTACGCAGAGAGCTATGCAAAACATAACACTATTGTTATTAGTTTTTCAAAAATCCATCTGCGAAATGTTCGAATACGCCCCCCCCCCTCCAAAAAAACTATGGGTTAATATGCAGGTTGAACGTTCTTTCCTTGCTTGATAATAGGTCTCGGAGCCGGAAAATTCTGGATTCAAAACTAGCTGGGCATGGGGCTAGCAACTCTACTCCATAAAAATCTACTTGCTGTGGAAATGCAGCAACTTGATGAGTTGAGAGCTGGGCTCATATCCCCCCCACCTCCATAAACGGAGTGTACAGGATTTGAGCAACATTTTAGATTAAACTATCTTGTATTTTTAATCTCCTCAAGGAATTATTCCAATTCTAATCTTGGCTCACCTGGAGTATCTTTGCCTGACTTTCCAATTAGAATTGAGTAATATTTTTTTTAAAGCGTTTCACCCCAAGCAAGGCGGGAAGCCACTAGGACGCAAGAGGTTACAGAAGATTTGGAGCAAGATCAGATAGGAATGATAGAAGAAAGGGTGAGGAGAATGATAGTGGATAGATCAAGGCAACTGGAGATGTCGATTGACATTAGACTTGAATAGTTGGAGATTATAGCTCTCAGGCAAAGTGGAATAGGGAAGGGAATCGCACAGGCGAGAGGTGCGAAACATGAAGCTATTGGAGTAGAAGAGACGGCTACATTTAGTAGTTTCGACAGTGAAAGGGTGAGAACGGGATGCCAGCCTCGTAGGGCGCTTGAATTCATGAAGTCTGGGAACCAGCGAATGCAGCTCCTCGGAGCAATTACAACTCCGTCCATGGATTCTGTTATCAACTCTAAACTGGGTCTCCACAAATCATGTGGACTTGAGGGCTTCCCTACAATAGTCCTTAAGAAATGCGTTCCTGAACTGTCTCATATCCTGTGTGAATTCTACAATAAATGATGCTTCTTGCTTTCCTGCTTTTTGGAAATCCTTTTCTTTACTTCCAATCCTTCAGAACCCAGACAAACTGTCTGATTCTTCTATCTTGCAAAGTACTAGATGCTTTAATCAACTCTTGATTGCTTAAGCATCACAATTCAAAAGGCCTTCTTTCAGATAAGCAATATGGCTTTCGCTTCTCTAGATCAACTTCTGATGTATTTATTACTGAAAGAGTCTATCAAAGCGTAGACATGAATCATAAAACTCGGGCTTTGGATATCTCGAGGGCATTGGACAGGTGCTGGTCTTCTTCACAAGTTGAACTGGTATTTCTGGACAGAGTTTTGAATTGATCCAACATTTCTTACCAAATTCTGTAATGAAACGTTTCTTCTAGAGTGTCGACCACTCTTCTAGATCTTTTTGTATGCAGGGGACCCTCAGGGCTATATTCTGGGACATACGCCCTTCCTAATTTTCAGGTCTGCTGCTAGGAAATTTGATTTACTGTGTCGTACTAGGCATCTTTTCTCGACAGAATCTAGATTACACATTTATAAATCTATTATTCAGCCATGCACTGAATATTCCTGCCACATCTGATCTGGTGCTTTTGCTATGTATTTCAATGTATTTTCTTAATAAAATATAAAGAGGCAATTTTATTGATCCTGAACAGCCATCTCGGTTTCAATCACTTTCCCACCGCCTAAAGTAGATTCTCTCTGCCTTTTCTATAAATATTTTCATGATAATTGTCCTGGTGAGCTTTCATCTTTGTAAATATTAATTGGGATTTCATTTTAAAAGTTCTTCTTCCCACCCACGATAAATTTTACATATAGGAACTAGTTAGGACTACATAGAGACTTGAGGTATTACGATGACTGTAGTAAGAATGGTAAGTAAGAATGTCTTGTTTTGTACTGTGGTGTTCTTTTGATCAGTGATCGCAGCTAAATTTAAGATAAGACCAGACTTTCCCTATCACCTCTTTTGGCCTTGTGTCACATTTTTGTATTATTCAAAATAAACATTGTTTTCCTCTTTGGTACCTAGACTTTATGAATTTAATTGCAGTCCTAGATTGGCGGAAATTTACAGTTGAAATGGCTTGTGGAACTCTCAATTCTGGTTTCTTGATTTACAGTCAATTTTTATCTTTAAAAATTTAAATGCAATGTTAATCGTTATCTTCTGTCTTCTTAATTCTGTTCTTTTATTGTCTTCTCTCCTTTGTCGTAGTTTTTTTTTCTCTCATATTCTTTAACACTCGGTAACCTCTTGCGTCTTAGTGGCTATGTTGCCTTGCTTGGGGTGAAAAATCTATCTATAATGTATTTACGTCTTCTAATTTACGTTTTGTTTCTTTCTTTTTTTCCAGGTAGCAGTCCATTCAGATAGCCGTAAGTACAACTCTATGGCCTTTATATTTTCTTTTAATAAGCTTTATTTTGCAAATAAATTTTCTTTTTGCAAATCAAAAACTGAAAATCCCGACTTTCGTTGGAAGAAAAACAAAATGAAAAAAGATTAACAATAAAGGCGAAACAAACCACATTAAAATGAAAATATATGACAAAGTGGAAAAAGTTTTCGTGGAAAAAGTTTTCGTGTGACGCGAAGGAGGAATTGACACAAGAAATACACAGGTATTTAAAAGTTTATATGAACACAAAAGGGATTTGTTACAAAAGAACATATTCAGTGAATTAGTTGGTTATCGTAATTAGTCTGACCATAATTTGCATTTAAAAAATGCTAAATATAATTAAATAGGAAAAGAATTTGCTGAGATGATAATGTTTAGAAAGTGCTTTAATCGCAGGATCATCCTCAGTAAATTTGCGTCCAGATTCTTACAACAAACATTTCACCATTCTTGGCAGATCTTTTATTATCACAATGTGGGATATTTAAGAACAAAAGTGATGGAAACAAAAAGAAAAAGAATCTAAATGAAATTCGTTAGATGAAAGACACAAAACACATAAAACTTTATTAGCTAAGTCACTTCGCTGTTATTTACAAATGTTCAGTATGAAAACTTCCTAACACCATTGATATCTGCATATTTTTTGACATTTTTGAACAGCAATAACACAAGAAACCATTTTGAAACTCGGTTTGTTTCTTTGACTTTACTTGCCATATTCAGCTGATCCTATGGAAACCGATTATGACATTTTTCAATCACGGCAAAACGCTAAGATAGTGGAAACTTTATTTCAGTGTAACCCGGATATAAGAGACCCGGATATAAGAGAAACCAGGATATGAGAGAACCCAGATATAAGAGAGATTTTATCTGGTCCCAAATTAGAGCATGTGTTAATGTATATATAATAGACCAAACCCTGATATAAGAGAAACCCTGATATAAGAGACTTCTTCTCCGGTCCCGACAACTCTCTTATATCCGGGTTACACTGTTATTATATATATATATAATAATAATAATAAATACTAATGTCAGTGTGTCGCACTTTTCAATTAAAGAGACACGGCCCTCAACAATAGCTCGTCTTCTTGAACTTTTAAAAGTTGCGCTTAAATATTAATGCAATACTTAAATGCAGCGATCAATTTGGAGTTCTTCTATAGTTTATTGTTGCCTATCGCATCTACTCCTCCCTACCTATTTTGATGAAGGCCCAATCAAGAGCTATATACCCAAAATACATATTTTTTAAATTTCAGCGTCTCCTCTTCTTCATGCTCATGTATAATCGCATCAACTTAAACCTCAATTTAGTCCGATGAAGTCCTAAAGAACGAAACGCATCACACAAAACCCTTTTTTCCACTTTGTCATATATTTTCCTAAAATTGATCTTAATACATAAAGATGTGTATATCGTTTTCTCCGGAATTATCTTTACTGTCCAACCAATGTTGACATTGATCCAAAAGAGTGTTCTACGTCCCCACCATGTCATTTTGATAATTTCTTATTTATAATATCAGTATGACATTGACAACATATGAAGCAAGGATCAATCAGCAAGTAGCAGTCAATGTTAATAAAGGTAGAGGTACGTTAATACATCTGGTTCGGCGATAGCTGAACATTTATTAAGCAACCATCAATGTACTTGGTAGGACACTTCGACGTGGTGTAAATGGTTAGCAAGCTTATCTTTCTATATCAATAACTACTAAGTTCTATCCCTACTAGGTGCGCCATACTTCCGGCCTTGTACCATATCTAAACTTCGCTTACAAGAATCGCGAGAGCACCTGTGCCATATCACCATCCTTTTTGGTGTGTGCATAGCTATTTTATTGTCTGATCTGTGACTTGTTTTAATTGATTCATTCAATCATTTTTTACAGTTTATCAACCTTTTGCTGATTATTTAATGCTTGAAAATATTTTAGATTGTACGAATTTTTTGAGTTAATAATCATTTAGGTATAAGTCCTAATTAACCCATAACTGGGGAAGGTTATTTAAAACCAGAAAATATTTTTAGATTATAAGAATTTGTTGGTGATAATAATGATTATTTAAAAGTTCTACTAATTAATCCATAGCTGAGGGGATAAGTGGTCAATTCACACCTTTCTCAAGAGTAATTGCGCGTAAGAGAATATAACGAAGCCAACTGGAATTGGAACTTTCAACTCTCCGATTAACAATTCCAACCCATAATCCATTGCACCACCCGAACATCCAAGCTTACATCACCTGGTATTTCCAACCGGTCACCCATCTAGGTACTAACCAGGTTTGACGTTGCTTAACTTCTTGTAATGATAAAGCATAAGAGGAGTTAGGTATATTCTGGAGCAGTAAAATGAACCGAGGATTTTCCGGCATTTTTATTTTAATGTTAGTGTCGACACAACGTTTCAACATATTACAACCTGGCCATCATCAGGTGGCCATTGTTTGGCTGACAGGATATCGGTTGATTATTGTAATATTTTGTTCCCGTGATACCAGTTTTTTTTTTTTTTATTCCTGCTGAATTAAATTATTATTTCACAACTTGATCCCGGAATTGAACTCACAATCAGTAGATAACAGAAACAAATGATTCACCAACGCCCCTATCTACGACGCCACTGACTTTTTTTTGCGAAGGGGGAGGGGCTTTAAATCCAGTGTTACATGGTTTCAGCATTTGGTTATGATGGCTGATTCATACAGATGATTTTGTTTTCATTTTTGAAACGAGAACTCAAATACTGACCTGTAATATTGATGGGGAAGCTCAAAAACTATAAAGCTGGGCTTCTTAACCTGGGATCCGTGGACCCCTAGGAGGTCCATAGTTGAGCTTCAGGGTGTCCATGAGGATCAATTAAAAATTAACATTTATATTTGCTATACAGCTCTTGTCCCAATCCATGGTTTCCGACTGAAAGAAATAAAAGAAAATGTATTCTGCCACTGCTTAAAATGAAACGCCCCCAGCCACTACTTACAATGCCGACCGCTAGGCATCTCTTGATGTTGGGCTCATGTTTGCTATTGAAACGTGTGTCATCATTATTTGCACGACCACCATCTTTTGCCACTCCATAAGAGCAAGTGATAATTCTCATTTATCAACGGTTTATCACAGCTTCATTATCTTCTCGTATACTGGTAGGGATTAATTGATCACAATGTCTTTCAAGCCTAGCTTGCTGAAAAGTGATGTGTGTACAGTTTACATGAAGGTGTAGTCTGGAGAAAGGCCCGTATAAGTGTTATGAAAAACCAATCAGACTGTGAGTATCTGCTTGTCTGTCTTTGAAGGGCTAGTTCTTGTAGGGGCCCGTGACTCAAGGGTTCCGTGACTTAAAAAGAACCATTGCTATAAAGACAAAATTATATCGCTAAATTCAAGCCAATATCTATTTTAAAGAAATCAATACAAAGTATAATGGATGCATGTGATATCTAAGGATTCGTTAAAAAATGAGCATACCATGATGAAAAAATGACCCCAAATTAATAAAAACAGTTTTATCATCAAAGTTTTTATATTGTTATTAAAAGGAAAGACCAATTGATTTTTTATTATTAAAATATGTATTTTTAATCATTTTTAGAGCCGTCAAAATTTTGGTTAATATTTTTTTCTTGCCTTTTTCTCACTGAAACCAAGAAAAAACAAAAAATAGATATTTTTGCGTCTTTTTTGAAGTGGAAAACACATTGATTTGGAAATTCTTTCAAAAATCAAATAATTGTCGGACTTTAATGAAACTTTCGCAAATGAATTAAATTATTTTAGAAACGTCTCTTTTTTTTTATTAGAAAATTTTGCTAAAAATATTTTTTTTTTAAATTTGTTATCCTACTTAATTAATTTTATGAAATTTAGAGAAATTCTTTATTACCGAAAGTTCAATAAAATCTAATAATTATTTGATTTTTTTTTCTCTTTGGCTATTTTTTTCCAACATTTTTATTGCTGGACCCAGGGCAGGGGTTTTCCAGACTTAGTGAGAAGAGATGTATTATTGGTTCAAATAGATGCAGTCTTAGTTCAAATTCAGTCAAATTGTGTGTGTATCTGTGTGTGTGCTTAAAATGTAGTGGGCCTGACGCATACACATTACATCCGTGCATTGCCAAGAGACACACAGACGATGTGTGACAGACAATCATTTTTCCTTGTGTTATATAGATTGTTTCTTATCGTTTCAGTGAAGACGCAACCGCCCCAATCACTAAGAGATCGAAGCAGTAAGTACAGCAATACATATATATACATATATATATATATATATATAATTTTTTTTTTAATTAACAACCCGTTTATTGCAATTTATGTTAATGTTTTACGTATCCTTTTCTTATCCCGTTTTCGCCACCTCGGTTCATTAATTGCGAATGACGGGAAATTCCGTCATCGTATTTCCCTAGCAAAAATGTGTATTGTGTGAATTTACGATCGCAAGCAATGGATTTGGTTTTATTTATTTTCGTTTTTGTTTCTTTTCTCAATTAATTTTTCCTAATTAAAATAATTAGCAGCGTATGTGTAAACGATTCAATGATATTCGAATAGTCAGGAGCTTCACAGCCTTCACTTTCCAGTCTCGATTGGGCTCGAAAGTGTTACCGCGTCCTTGTGGGTGATGAATTAATTTCCACCCTGCCACCCATTTCCCCACAAACGAAACGTCGCAAGCCTCTCACTGCTCGCTCTCTATTTCCATAGAAAGTGCTCAAACAAACTACATTCCTTAGTTCCACCAGTTATAGGCTAGGACCCACCATGCCACGCCCATTGTAGCGAACCACCCTCATTTCCTTTGTATTCCATTGGTGAGATGTAAGTTTTATTCGAGCACCTTCTTCCCTCTGCTCTGTGGAACCGACTCCCAAGATAATGCTTCCCCAATCACTACAATCTTAACCCGTTTAAGCCTAGGATTAACTGTTATTTTCCCCCACCTATCCACACAAACTGTGGCTCTTACTTTGTAATCCTCTACCTTGAGCGGCTCTTGGGCCTTGTACAGAGTGAACATCACTGTAAAAATACCCTATGTGTGTGTGTGTGTCTCTCTCTCTCTCTCTCTGTGTCTGTGTGTGTGTGTGTGTGTGTGTCTGTGTCTGTGTGTCTGTGTGTGTGTAAAACCTATCAATCCCCGCCTCTCATCAAAATGCTGATTTTAAAAAAATACTTCCAAACGCATGATAGGATGGTTAAGCGTTTAAGTTTCATTTCAATTCATTTCATTGTCTCGAAGAGTTTCTTCCAGTCTGTGCATTTCCTATTTGTCATTTTTAGTTAAATCCCACTCGCTTTTACAATTTCCAATGGATCACCATTCCTACCCAATCGCGCCTATTTTAGACTCGTTCTGAGATTATTATTATTATTATTATTATTATTATTATTATTGTCGCAAGTTAGATAGAGACTTGAAATAAAATTCAAGTTTCACTCAACTAATTGTCAAGTACAACAGTTAACTAAAAAAAAGCCTGTAGCAAACTTTCAACAGCTCTGTTTTAGGTCAAATGACGGCTGCTGGATTCGATCCTGCTATTATGTAATAGAAATGTAAACTCACGTGACATATAAATTTAAACATTGCGAAAAGTATTATTATTATTTCCTTTGATTTCTGTTGTATAGACATTTCCTTCCGGGTCCCAACCAGAGAGCTAAGGTCAGAAACCGCTTCATGCTATTTTCCACTGATCCTTTTCCCCACACATTTTACATGAATAAAGCTCTTCGTAATGTGTGATCTGCACTTGTAAATAGAATTTTTTGTATTTCTTTAAGTCTTGGGATACCAGGAATCCCTTCAGTGAATCTATCAGAACTTTTTCTAATCAATTCAAGGGTTCCAACTACAAACAGAATTATTGTTACCCTCATGCGCCACATTTTTTTTTTTTTAGATTTACAATTCAAGATCCTTGTATTAGGTTGGTGCAAAAATAATGTCTTTTTCTCACATATGTTACTATGTGAGAAAACGACATTATTTTTGCACCAACCTAATATTTTGATGGTTTTTGAAGATCTTCAAAGATACATTACAATCTGCAGTGACTGCCATGTTAATAAGAAATCACATTCTTTCTTTCACGATGTCTGGGCGATTAGCTTTGATTCTTCTGTCTGTGTGTATTTTAAAGTCCCATAAAATTGTAAAAGGTCTTATGTCTGTAACCGGGTCTGGGTGATGTTCATATCAGTTTATTGCAGTTTCCTTTCCATAAAAGTTGCAGATTTTCGAATGCAGATATTGCCCCCACCCCCTGCCTCTGTTAGGCAGAATTTTATATTTAATTGATTCTAACACCGCGCAACCATCAATACAAAGATGGTCAATTGTTTCTGATTATTTGTTGCAGAAGCTGCATTTCAGGTTAACATAATTGTTCCGTATGTGTCCTTGGTAATTTCTAGTTAGTAAGCATTGATCCTGGGCAGCAAGAATAAAACCCTATTATTATCATTAGAAGAAGAAGTGAAATTTTCAGGGTTTTTCTATATTAATTATCTGGTGAATTTTATATTATAAAATATCCTTAGAAATTCCCCTATCACATCGTTAAATATTTGAGCTTAACAACTTTAAGAAAATATTGTAATAACAATTATAAATATGAATGCTGGTCGTTATTTTAAGAAATAAGGGGGTACTAGTTTCCCTTATTTCATTTTCTCACTGAAACCAAGAAAAAACAAAAAATAGAAAATTTTAATAAATATAAAAATTAATCTGTCTATATTTCTGAGATGAGGTATTATGTACATTATTTACATTATTCGGACTATTGTCCTCATCTTTGTCGCCATATTTATCACAACGTAAGGAGTGCCAGAGAAAAGCAATGATAACAACAAATTTGCAATATGAGCACTGGTAAAAATGGTTGCTGAAGACATTAGGCTTATAATAGCCAGAAGTTCAATATCCAGTTAAGGCAGTGGAGAACTTTCAGAGGGAAATTAACAGGAGATAACTGATAACTGACATCCATTAACAAAAACATGGCACATGGAACTAGAAATATATTCCAACCACCTGAAGAAGGCCGAAACGTTGTGATAAACATGGCGACAAAGATGAGGAAGAATGTAAATAAAAATTAAATTAAATTAAATAAAATTAATGTGTATGATTTCTAGTTTGCAATAAGACATTGTAAATTAATCCTCTACAGTAGATCAAAACAAAAAATGTTTATAACACCAGGTGATCTCTTAAAATTTCTTCAATTTAAATTCATAATCTGGTAAGATTTTTTATGTATCACTATGGATTAAGCATTCAAGTTTATGATATTTAAAAATATTTTTAAATTTTAAGAAGTTATGTAGAAGGCACATGTTTTTGCTAATATAGGGGGTCAATATAGGGAGGGTTGATATAGGGGGGTCAATTTACAATGAATTTGCATTGTAAACTGAACCTCCCTCATAACAATGATGATAACTAGTTTTAAGCTGTGAAAATTTCACAGTTTTCCTATTTGAAATTTCTGATGAATCTTAATTCTTCAGTTAATGATTAAATAAGCTTGTGGCGAATTCTGTGAAAATAAAATATCAGTAGAAATTCTATTGCATCTTTTAATATTTGAGCTTAACAGCTTTAACAAAATATTGCAATGGCAATCATAAATATGAATGTTGGTCCTTACTTTTTAAGAAGTAAGGGGATACAAATGAAAAGATTGGAAATTAACAATTTTTCCATTTCCCTGAAGTAGATGTTAAACACATGAGAGCATTACCACCTCCTCTTCTTTCTTTCGTTCTTTCTTTCTTTCTTTCTTATACATTATTGTCATTCTTCCTTTCCTTCTTATACATTATTGTCTTTCTTTCTTTCTTTCTTTCTTTTTTTCTCATACATTATTGTCTTTCTTTCTTTCTTTCTTTCGTTCTTTCTTTCTTTCTTTCTCATACATTATTGTCTTTCTTTCTTTCTCATACATTATTGTCTTTCTTCTTTTCCTTCTTATACATTATTGTCTTTCTTTCTTTCTTTCTTTTTTTCTCATACATTATGGTCTTTCTTTCTTTCGTTCTTTCTTTCGTTCTTTCTTTCTTTCTCATACATTATTGTCTTTCTTCCTTTCCTTCTTATACATTATTGTCTTTCTTTCTTTCTTTTTTCTCATACATTATTGTCTTTCTGTCTTTCTTTCGTTCTTTCTTTCTTTCTTTCTCATACATTATTGTCTTTCTTTCTTTCTTTCTCATACATTATTGTCTTTCTTCCTTCTTATACATTATTGTCTTTCTTACTTTCTTTCTTTTTTTCTCATACATTATTGTCTTTCTTTCTTTCTTTCTTTCTTTCTTTCGTTCTTTGTTTCGTTCTTTCTTTCTTTCTAAATACATTATTGTCTTTCTTTCTTTCTCATACATTATTGTCTTTCTTCCTTTCCTTCTTATACATTATTGTCTTTCTTTCTTTCTTTCTTTTTTTCTCATACATTATTGTCTTTCTTTCTTTCTTTTTTTCTCATACATTATTGTCTTTCTTTCTTTCTTTCGTTCTTTCTTTCGTTCTTTCTTTCTTTCTTTCTCATACATTATTGTCTTTCTTTCTTTCTTTCTCATACATTATTGTCTTTCTTCTTTTCCTTCTTATACATTATTGTCTTTCTTTCTTTCTTTCTTTTTTTCTCATACATTATTGTCTTTCTTTCTTTCTTTCTTTCGTTCTTTCATTCTTTCTCATACATTATTGTCTTTCTTTCTTTCTTTTTTTCTCATACATTATTGTCTTCCTTCCTTTCCTTCTCATACATTATTGTCTTTCTTTCTTTCTTTCGTTCTTTCTTTCGTTCTTTCTTTCTTTCTTTCTTTGTCATACATTATTGTCTTTCTTCCTTTCCTTCTTATACATTATTGTCTTTCTTTCTTTCTTTTTTCTCATACATTATTGTCTTTCTTTCTTTCTTTCGTTCTTTCTTTCGTTCTTTCTTTCTTTCTTTGTCATACATTATTGTCTTTCTTCCTTTCCTTCTCATACATTATTGTCTTTCTTTCTTTCTTTCTTTTTTTCTCATACATTATTGTCTTTCTTTCTTTCTTTCTTTCGTTCTTTCTTTCTTTCTCATGCATTATTGTCTTTCTCTCTTTCTTTTTTTCTCATACATTATTGTCTTTCTTCCTTTCCTTCTTATACATTATTGTCTTTCTTTCTTTCTTTCTTTCGTTCTTTGTTTCGTTCTTTCTTTCTTTGTCATACATTATTGTCTTTCTTCCTTTCCTTCTTATACATTATTTTCTTTCTTTCTTTCTTTTTTTCTCATACATTATTGTCTTTCTTTCTTTCTTTCTTTCGTTCTTTCATTCTTTCTCATACATTATTGTCTTTCTTTTTTTCTCATACATTATTGTCTTCCTTCCTTTCCTTCTCATACATTATTGTCTTTCTTTCTTTCTCATATATTATTGTCTTTCTTTCGTTCTTTCGTTCTTTCTTTCGTTCTTTCTTTCTTTCTTTCTTTGTCATACATTATTGTCTTTCTTCCTTTCCTTCTTATACATTATTGTCTTTCTTTCTTTCTTTTTTCTCATACATTATTGTCTTCCTTCTTTTCCTTCTTATACATTATTGTCTTTCTTTCTTTCTTTCTTTCGTTCTTTGTTTCGTTCTTTCTTTCTTTGTCATACATTATTGTCTTTCTTCCTTTCCTTCTTATACATTATTTTCTTTCTTTCTTTCTTTCTTTTTTTCTCATTCATTATTGTCTTTCTTTCTTTCTTTCTTTCGTTCTTTCTTTCTTTCTTTCTCATACATTATTGTCTTTCTCTCTTTCTTTTTTTCTCATACATTATTGTCTTTCTTCCTTTCCTTCTTATACATTATTGTCTTTCTTTCTTTCTCATATATTATTGTCTTTCTTTCGTTCTTTCGTTCTTTCTTTCGTTCTTTCTTTCTTTCTTTCTTTGTCATACATTATTGTCTTTCTTCCTTTCCTTCTTATACATTATTCTCTTTCTTTCTTTCTTTTTTCTCATACATTATTGTCTTTCTTTCTTTCGTTCTTTCTTTCGTTCTTTCTTTCTTTCTTTCTTTCTCATACATTATTGTCTTTCTTTCTTTCTTTTTTTCTCATACATTATTGTCTTTCTTCCTTTCCTTCTTTAACATTATTGTCTTTCTTTTTTCTTTTTTTCTCATATATTATTGTCTTTCTTTCTTTCTTTCTTTCGTTCTTTCTTTCTTTCTTTCTTTGTCGTAAATGATTGTTTTTCTTTCTTTCTTCTTTTTTTCTCATACATTATTTTCTTTCTTTCTTTCTTTTTTCTCATACATTATTGTCTTTCTTTCTTTCCTTCTTATACATTATTGTCTTTCTTTCTTTCCTTCTTTTTTCTCATACATTATTGTCTTTCTTCCTTTCCTTCTTATACATTATTGTCTTTCTTTCTTTCTTTTTTCTCATACATTATTGTCTTTCTTCCTTTCCATCTTATATATTATTGTCTTTCTTTCTTTCTTTCTTTTTTCTCATACATTATTGTCTTTCTTTCTTCCTTTCGTTCTTTCTTTCTTTCGTTCTTTCTTTTTTTCTTTCTCATACATTATTGTCTTTCTTCCTTTTCTTCTTATACATTATTGTCTTTCTTTCTTTCTTTCTCATACATTATTGTCTTTCTTTCTTCCTTTCGTTCTTTCTTTCTTTCTTTCTTTCTTTTTTTCTCATACATTATTGTCTTCTTTTCTTTCTTATACATTATTGTCTTTCTCTCATTCATTCATTCTTCCTTCCTTTTTCAATATATCATCGTCTTTCTCTCCTTTATTCTTTCTTTCGTGTACATTATCGTCTTTAACGAAATACGGCAATAACAATCATGAATATGAAATTATTATTTAAAGAAGTAAGGGGGTACAAATGAAAAGATCTAAAATTGACATTTTTTTTCCATTTCACTGACGCATACGTTAAACACCTGAGAGTGTTATCGCGCCTTCTATCTTTCCTTCTTTCTTTCCTTCTATCTTTCCTTTTACTTTCTTTCTTTCATTTTGTCACTTAAACCAAGGAGTAGATTGTGCAGCATTCCTCTTCTGTGGAGAGATTGTCCAGCATTCTCTGACATCTTGGAAGGCTGATATTACATAGCTGTTCAGTACTATTTTCTTTATTTCTAACGAAATTTTCTCGTTTCTTAATATTTTGCTTGGGTTTTGGAAGGCATCTTCCACTATCCAATGCGCCTTTGGATTTCAATGTGTCACATTCCGTCATCTGAATGCGGCCAGCTAACTCGGCTCCCAAATTTCGATCTTATGCCACATTTTTATATTATTTTTATATTATAAAGATAAATAATCATAATTATTTTCTTTTATTTCAGGTACCATAATATTTGGCTACGATCTGTTGTCCATGGGAGAATATCGAGCCAGCAAAATTTCTCGATTTATCAACTCGCTACTTCCATACACTGGCTACGGCTACTATAAAGTTCTTTCCTACGCCTACTGTCCGGAGAACTTTAATATCCCGGTAACCTCTCTAATGAACAAAAATCGCTTCGACGTCCAACGCAGTATCACATCTAACATTAATATTCCCGGTCTCGCCGAAGTCGTTCGCCAAATAAGGAGCGATCTCTACGCCCGAGCAAATCAGAATATAAACGCTGGTCTCCGCGGAAGTGAAGTCGCTGTGATCTTCATTGATCCATCCGTCACTGTAATCACCCCCGAAGTTCTCAGAGAGACAGAAAAACTGAAACAGCAGGGCTCCAAATTGTTTGTTGTGAGCGTCGGGCAAAAAGAGTGTTGCCTGCCGAACCGTTTTTATTCTCTCGCCGGTCGAGCAAACACATTCACTTATCCGACATACAAACAACTGCTTTACACAGTTAGACATTTCCCGTTCCGCTTCAGGGCGATGTGCCATAAATATAAAACAAAGAAAAGATTTCTTTGAGAGACAAAAGTGGAAAAAATGCGCTTCGGATACATTCCTCAAAAGAAGCTAGCCACACAAAATGACGGACTGTTTTTAGAATTTAGCTCAAGTGTTGTAAAATGATCACTACAATCAGACATAACACCTTTGTTTTTGTTTTTTTTTTTAAAGTTGTTTTTTATCACTGTAAATTAATCCTTCCGTATCATATAAAAAAAAGTATTTTTTATTAAATTTTTATAAAACTCCTGACCTGGCATCTCGTCTACTGTCACTTTCTCACAGACGTGCTGTGACTTCCCTTTGTCTTTTCTACAAATATTTTCATGGCAACCGCTCTAACGAGCCACTTTCACTAGTACCCCAACTGCATGAATTTAAACGTGCTACTAGGTTGGCATCTCGGTCCCACCCATTCACTGTCGATACAGTTAAATGCAACCGCCTCTTCCACTCCAACAACTTCCTCTTTTGCACTTCCCAACAGTGGAACTCCCTTCCTCTTAGTTGCTTCCCTGATAGCTATAATCTTCAAATATTCAAATGTAATGTCAATCGACATCTTCTGATACCTTGATCCTGATCCAAGTCCTTCTCTATATCCTTTCCTCAAACACCCCTCTTTACGCTTGCCCTCACTCTCTGTAACCCCCTGCGTGCTTGTGGCACACCCGTCTTGCTTTGGATGAAATTCTTAAAAATAAAGTTAACAGAGGGAATACAGTTTTGTTACGTATATTCATTGTAAATTGATCTTCTACGGAAGTCAAAACAAATATATCCATACCACGTGATTTCTTAAGATTAACATATTTTTTGAAAGTTTGAACGAAAATTTAAGGTTAAATATAAGATCGTATTATACACAAGTACACATGTTTTCAGAGATTCTTACTCGGCTTAAAAGAAAAAAAAACTCTTATTTGAAACAGCAAGATAGATACTCAGCAAAATAAATAATAAAACACAAAGTCGGTAAATGTTGATAGCAATTGTTTACAAAATGTCTTTGATATTTCGGCAAGATTTCTTCTTTGGGAATCAGCATAATGGAACGTTTTCTGTCTCAAAGACAGGAATTTTACCAAAATTAATAAAGCGGGTACACAAGATCTACCATATTTGCAGGTACCTTACAAAATGTGATACTTCAGGTTTAAAATTCATTTTAAAAATGATTTTTTCTTGAAGCTTTTATTTTAGTTTTCATTGCAAATCAATAGGTTAGATTTAATATTTCCAATAAGCAAATACTTTGCTGTATTTCAAACTGATTTTTTCTGATTATCAGTAAAATCGATGGAATCGTCAATATTGACAAATCTGTCAGCAGAATTCTCTTTATTAAAAAAATCTTTCAAAAATAAAACATACTTTTCTCAAACATTATGTGAGAAAAATTACCTGATTTAAAGTTTAATTGATTTGAATTGAAGCAAATTTTAGTTTGTTTGTTTTTTTATATCGCATTTTTAACACGGATAAATTAAAATGTTAACGTTTCAGCAAAGCAACTTTCCCCCAAAAAATCCGAAAATAAATTTTGAAGTGGAAAATCAGAGACTTAGATCGTGAAAAATTAAATATTTTAGTAAAATATACGTATGACATTGAGATTTTAATGGATAATATGGTACTTTTCAAAAAGAATTTACATAAGGCTGGTTATACTACGGGGTGCGTGTTATACACAGGAATGTTATTTATTCCCTCTTTTTAGCTTCAGAAACATCTGCCAAAAATGTCATAAATACTGAAATTCAAAATTTAATACTATTGGCCTTTCAAAAGTATCTCAGCCTGACAAACCTTGAATCTATATTCAGTATCATATATATATATATATATATATATATATATATATATATATATATATATATATATATATATATATATATATATATATCAGAACTCCGTCTTTTTATGTGGGTAAGTCAATTTCATATATTGACGTTTGTCACATAATAGTTATTACCTTTTTGTACATATTTCTAACACTGTTTTGGGACATAAATAGTCCGTTCTTCATTCTTTCTTTTTGTTTTTAAATAATCGTTGCAGGTAAAGACGTGTTCTACAAAAGAATAAAAAGACACTATGTGTCGAAAACAATTTGAAAAATCACTTCAGTGTTTTGTTTTCTTTCGATAAAAATTTCAGACCCAACCGCTTTTTATTTTGTTATACTTCCTGTGAATTTGTCTCTGCGATACAGACTCAATTCTTTGATGCCAATTTTTATATTGATGTAATTCCGGCAAATGCGGAACAAGAAAAATCTACCCCCTTAGATTAAATAAAGGGTTCACTTCGAAATTCTCTGTAGATGAACATAGACTGATGAAGGCCGGAACCTTATGATGGCAAAATGTTATTTACTCTAACATACGAATAGAAAATGAGTTCAACAGATACACGAAAATAGTAAGGGGTGTAAGACAAGGATGTGTCTTCTCGCCAGACTTGTTCAACCTACACAGCGAATCAATTCTAATTAGAAGTCCTACCAAGATTCATCATTATTAACAACATAAGATATGAAGATGATACTGTATTGATATCAGACACGGAAATGATACCACAAAATCTCTTAGCAAAGGTAGTCAAGGAAAGCAAGAAAAAAAGACTAAATTTAAACAACAAAAAAGATAGAATACATTACCATCAGCAAAAGGGTGAGCACAACATTCAAATTACAGGTCAAAGATACTAAAATCAAATATTAAAAATATTTAAATATCTGGGAAGTGTTTTAACAGAGAATGGAATGTGCGACATCAAGATAAGAGAGACGTATTGGGATGGCCAAAAATTCTTTCCAAAAGCTAAGCAGAGTATTAAGAAACAGAAAATTTTCGTTAAAAACAAAGAAAAGAGAACTGAACTCTTACGCGATATTTGTCCTCTTGCATAGCAGCAAATGCTGGACAATCTCCTCAAAGATGAAGAAGAGAATTGAAGCAACAGAAATGTAATTCTACAGAAAGATGCTGAGAATACCATGAGCCGAACATGCGGGCAACAACAAAGTTTTAGAGAAAATTGAAAGAAAAAAGAATCTTATACTTAACATCAGGAAGAGACAGTTGAAATTTCTGTGGTACATAAATGAGAAAAGAGGGCTTGGAAAATTTGATACTCACAGGACAGATTGAAGTCAAGAGGAACTGAAGAAAACAGCGCATAATATCCTTAGTGAGTAGTCACATTAGTTACCAATTCCATTAACTCTGGTATTTAACAAAGCTACTTGTGCTCGCTCTTTGAGTCTTTCAGACTTTCTTTATTGTTGACCTTCTTTCAGTACTGTAACCAATTCTGTCTCTGTAACCTTTAAAATTGCATTCCGTGCTACATCTTCTATTTCTCTTGCCTCGTACGCCTTTTTCTTTCCTTTCTGGTGATAAGCACATTGTCCAGTGAATTCTTTCATGAGAAACAGTCATGTCTAATTTTTTTATCAGCTATAAGCATGAATTTCTTCATCTGTGAGGAGATTGTCCAGCATTCAATGCCATATCGGAGGACAGATATCACACAACAGTTCGGTGCTCTTTTCTACTGAACTATTATGTGATATCTCTCTTCCTGTATGGCAGCGAATGCTGGATAATCTCTTCAAAGATGAAGAAGAGATGTGAAGCAACAGAAATGTGCTTCTACAGAAGGATGCTGAGGATACCATGGATGGAATATGTGTGCAATGACGAAGCTTTAGAGAAAATCCAAATATAAAATTTCCTTTTATATCAGGAAAAGACAGGTGAAATTTCTGGGACACAGAATGAGAAAAGAGGTCTTGGAAAATTTGATACTCACAAGACAGATTGAAGGCAAGAGGGACAGAGGAAAAACAACATATAACGTTTGTGTAAAAGGTTGGCAGAACAGGTTTTAGGAGAAGTAATAAAAACCAAAATTTACTATGAGCTACAAAGAAGAGGAAATCGGGAAGAGTCATAATTGCCAATGTTCCTGAAGTGATAAGGTTCATAGAAGAAGTAGAAGGACTCTATATTAAGCATTATCTTGCATCATGTCTTCTGTTTTGAGGAGGTAAACTGAATGCTGGACAATTTCCTCAAAGATGATAGAAGAGACTTGAAGCAACAGAAATGGGGTTCTACAGAAGGATGCTGAGAATGCCATAGACAACATGTGAGCAACGATGAATTTTTAAAGAAGATGGAAACAAATAGGAAACTTATACTTAACATCAGGAAGAGGCAGTTGGAATTTCCGGGGCACGTAATGAGGAAGAAGGGAATAACTAATAAGGCACAGAAAGATGTGGAGGGCCATGATCGCCTGCGTCCTGAAAGGACATAAAGAAGAAATGTCAGTATTACACCCTATCCCCGCAATCCTAACTGCGGCAGAAATATCATTTAACTAAACGAAAAAAATGCGGAACTTTAAAACAAAAAATACAGTGACACTCACAAAACCTCCCTCAGGAATACTTTAAATCCAGACACAACAACTATTACGAAAAGAAAACACAAAATGAATCCCGCACTCCCCAGAAAACGAAAATCTCTCACCCAATGTAGGAGGGGTTGGGTGAATTAAACAAAAACCAAAACGGGTCAATGAGCTTACCTTTTTTTTTAATCATTTCACCCCAAGCAAGGCAATAAAGCCACTAAGACGAAAGGGGTTAGTGAGTACTAGAGAATATGAGAAAAATTACTATTAAGGGTAAAGGACAATAAAAGAAGAATTAAGAAGACAGAAGATAACGACTGACATTGCATTTAAATTTTTGAAGATCAAAGGTAATAAAACCACTAAGACGCAAGGGGTTATTGAGTGTTAGAGAAAATGAGAAAACTACTATTAAGGAGAGAGGACAAAAAAGAACATCAATTAAGAATACAGAAGATAGCGATTGGCATTGGATTTAAAATTTTGAAGATCAAAGGCAATAAAGCCACTAGGATGCAAGGGGTTATTGTGTATTAGAGAATATGAGAAAAACTACTATTAAGAAAAAATGAATGGTAGATCTATAAATGTGTATTAAAGATTTTCTAGTGAGAAAGCACGACTCAGTGAATCAACTTTCCTAGCAATAGACATAACAATTGATTCAATATAATCTTTCCATTTCATGTCAGCGGAAAACGTCAACTCGAGAAGGCGCAATGAGTCACTTTTTTGGAGGTTAGCATCAGCCATGCTGATGGAAGGCACAAGAGGTTCCCTCGTTCACTAACTAAGCTAAAACAAATTTATAGACTAACTAAAAAAAAGTAACAGCCTAAAGTAAGGTCACCTAATCTCACATAGGCTCGGTTGATTCCTACATAGGGCACAAGGCTCAAAAACTTTTTTTCTTGAAGAACGAGGTCCTCAATTTGAGAACCTCACGCATGCAGTAAGGGTTTTTTTTTTTTTTAGTGCGCACATAGCTAACGAGTGTGACACAAGGTTAGTTTAAAGTGGGTTTAACGGCAATACCGTAGAATAATTGTCCTAACCACCTTAGCACTTCCCTTTTTAGGGACACCTCAGGTACCTGGCAATAAACCCAAGCCCCCTCTTCCGAAAGAGAGGTAATAAGGGAGTGCCTCTGAGGTCAGCAGGCAGTAAGAGTAGCCAATACCTCCTCCATTTGGGGAGTGGGGTCGAGATTATATGAGACAAAATCTTTAGCATTTCCGGTACCGTTGTGTGTATTCGTGACGTCATACAAAAAACTGTCCGATTATTTTCTTGTGGAACATAAAAATTCTTCTCTGCGCATCAGTGTCCACGCATTTCTTCCTGTTTTAGATTAATTTACTAAGCGAAGCTTAAATGTGGCACAAGGCCGCAAGTATATATCACCCAATGAGGATTGAACTCACTACTAAGTCGTAACTGATCAGGTGATACAAGCTTGTTAACCATTACACCACGTCGAGGTGCCCTACTTTCGGTTTAGAGATTTACGAAGCGTGGCTTACATGTGGGACGGTGGGGTCGAAAGTATGGATCACTACTCAGTCGTAATTAAACAAGAGAGACAAGCTTGTTAACCATTACAGTACGTCGTAGTGTGCTACTTTCGAATTGGTATTTATTGACGAAATTGCACCAAATCTGGCACAATGCCGAATTCAGGGTTAGTAGAGGTGAAACGCTGGTCTTCAACTATTCTATATTATACTTAGCTATTCTCAATCATTGACCGACTATTAATCCGATATGTTCCTCTTTATGATAATGGCACATCTATACATATCATTCTTTCCTACGGTCATCAAAATACCACAAGTCCTAACGCGTGCTGACATGCATATTTTTTGTCTTTTGCAGTTGGGAATGTCAGCTATCCCAATTGCAACTGTTTGTTTAGCGGCATATCAACACCTCTATGGGTTATTTAATGCCTAAATCTAAAAACAGGAATCCCTCGATTAATGCGCATTCAATTAGTGCGGTAAAATCACTGCTTTTAAGTATCTTCAATATTTAGAGGCAGTGATTAATTTTGAGTTCTTCTGTATTGTTGCCTCACAACATCTACTCCTCCCTGCCTATTGTGATGAAGGTCCAGTAAATGCCGCCCGATAAGGCAGTTTTTAAGCTTATATATATATATATATATATATATATATATATATATATATATATATAGATAGATAGATAGATAGATAGATAGATAGATATTGTGTGTATTTAGGCAGCATCTTTTCATTCATAAACGTTTCATTAAATAATATAGACAAGTGTTGTCTATTTATTTTATGTAAATTTTTTTCGTAACTTCTGATAAGTTTAATAACATTATCGTTGAACGAAGAAAGAAATTCACAATATTGATCCATATTTTTTTTTTAATACAATCTAAGCTTTCGGCTTACTTAAGCCATTATCAAAGATGTCAATTACAACATATTAAACAATATACGGACAAGACAGTGATGATAGTCTGTCAATGTTTACATAGATGATTGCATATGTGTGTCTGAAAGCATTTAATTACGATACGGTTAAACTATTGGAGTATATATCCCAACTGCAAAAAATCTAGCGAGGAGGTCGGTCCCGGAGAACAGTTATCCGTGAAAGTATCTCAGTTTAATGTGGAGAGCCCGAGCGCCTGCACCTCGGGCCAGGTCCAAAAATAGCCCAGCAACACCAACCCCCACACGCCCACAAGTGACCCACCAACATTCGTTTGAGCTGGACTCGGTAGCTACTAACGAGCCCCACCTCTTTCGTGCAATAAGGGAGGTATTGCCACGGGTAGCGGTTCTCCGGAGAAATTAAATAAATTTGGAAGTTCAGAAATAATATTGGTCCTGTGTAATTTGGATTTTGCAGGGTGGGGGGCGGAGGAGGAGTGGAGGAGGAAGGGGAGGAGGGGGGAGCAGTTGTCGTTGTTGCTGCTGCTGCTACCGCCGACGCGGCGGAGGTGATTAGATTAGCTATTTAATTTATTTTTTTTTTTTTGGATAATTAAATTTATATTTTCTGCTCAACTTTTTCTGTAAAGCTCAAATACTTCAATTATAAGCAGTGTGAATATATATATATATATATATATATATATATATATATATATATATATATATATATAGGGTGCGATGGATAAACTGTCGTCTAAATTACACAAAAATGAAAATAACACTGACATTTCATTTTAAAAGATGTAATTATGAAAATTACACAAAAAATATCTTGAAATACTAAAGAGTAAATTTATTCAACCATGGCCTCCAGACGGCTTCGAAATCTCCTGCAACTCTTCTTGTTTAAGCTGGTAAATGCTGCCATAATCCTTGCCTTCAGTTTATCTTTGGTGTTAGAAGGAGCTTTGTTGGTCTCTCTCCCAACTACACCCCATATATAATAATCAAATGGGTGCAGTCTAGGGAGTTCGGTGGCCGGATGTAAGAGATGATGCAGCCTCAGAAATTGCCTGACAGCAATGACATGGTTCTCCTGCTTGTGTGTCATGATGCAGAGTCCTGTTGCCAGACATGGAGTCTTCAGGCAGCACCCCCACCCTCTTACCTCAGGGCAGCACTAACTTTTCAAGGCACTTGATGTAGGCCTCCACGTTGAGTATGAGGCCCTCACCAACAAATTTGGAAGTTCTTTTTTTATCAGAACAATCAAAAGTGAGTTTTTCAACCTGCCGTACCTTCGTAATCACCATTAGATTTGTAGAGACACGTCAGTTGATATGACCTCCTCTCGAATTTATATTTAACACAAAATACCACAAAATATGAAAGAATAAGTAGAAACACTTTTGTGTTTCTACTTATTCTTTCATATTTTTATAACAAATATTCTTTCATATTTTTATAACAAATATTCTTTCATATTTTTATAACAAATATTCTTTCATATTTTTATAACAAATATTCTTTCATATTTTTATAACAAATATTCTTTCATATTTTTATAACAAATATTCTTTCATATTTTTATAACAAATATTCTTTCATATTTTTATAACAAATAAAAACAATATTTATATTTATGTCAATGATATACAAGCATAATTAATAGGAGTTACTTCCCTTTGACTGGAATTAAAGTCTTTACTAAGGAAATATTTTTATCTGAGCTCATAGAAACTTGAATGATCTTGCCGCTCAAAATGAATGCATTTTTTAACCAATTTTAAAGAAAATTAGTAAATATAAATTCTTTTTATTTTGCAGGAAACATCAATTTTAGGGTGAATTAATAGAAAAGGCAAACTAATCCAAATTAAACAGAAATTAATTGCAAAGGTACTCCAAAATAAACAGAAATTCGAAATACTCGAAGCTGTTATTATGCAACAGAAATAACCGGAATTAAATAAAATATCTTTGGCAAACATGAACTTTCGTACCCGAAAATAAGTGTCAAAAGGACGGTGTTTCCTTTGACACCGCTATTATTTTAACTCTCTTCCTTCTTCAGCAGTGTTTGTAGAAGATTTTTTTTTTATTTCTTTTGAAACGTCGGGGTCACCATTTGCAGACGACTGTTAGTTGAGTGTCCTCTCGAATTTATATTTAAAGCAAAATACCACAAAATATGAAAGAATAAGAATAAAAACAAAACGGTTTTATAACAACAACGAGATTAATATTTATATTTGTATAATGATGTACAAGCAAAGAGGTTACTTTTCTTTTTTCTTTTTTTTTTTTTGGTGTTATCTCCCTTTGACTGAATTAAAGTTTTTACTAATGAAATATTATTTTTTATCTGAGCTCATAAAAGTTGAATGAACTTGCCGCTCAAAATGTTTGTTACGGGTTGTAGCTGATTAAAAATGTATCAGAAAGTAATTTATGTAAGGCAAAGATTATCCCACAACACGTAGATCAAATAAAGAATATAAGGACAATTTGCATTGCAAGAAATTACTAAAACACACTGGTTAGAGATCCAACAATAAAGAGATTTTTATATATACAATAGATATACATGCAAGGATAACAGAATGTTTGTTGATTGTGGCAACTGAGACAAGGTTATAAAGAATGTTCATGCAGAAATTTGGTCAATAAAAGTTAATGGTTTTGATTTGTTAGTGAAATTAAAATAATTCGGTTTCTTCAAGGAAAAATCTCAAATGTGTTCATTCAACCATTAGTGTGTATGCGTGTGTTACTTGTTAGAATTTAAGTTGTGAAGAGTTGTTTGCCTTTAACTGTTTGGCTAAATTGATGAATTGTACAATTATTGTTAGTGTAATGTAAACGTTCGCTTTTTAAGTCAATTGTAATTTGATTACCACGCGGACAATGGTCGATTCAGTGCGGTGTTGAGTTTGTTCAGAATTTTTGAAGTGATGTTGAGTCAGTGAATTGACACGCGTGGAGTTTGGTAGCATCTCACGAAACTTGATGACTGACTGACTTGAATTGAGTCATGCGGTTGTTTATACAGACTTTGGTGTTTTAAAATCGGCTCCAAGGAGCTTCGGCGGGAAAAGGGATCTGTTTTGAGTTTGCTACAGTTTAGTGTTTCTTAACCAATAGAAGATTGAATTTACTGAAACGAAGTGGTGATTGGTTAAGACTTTTTTTTAGGGAAGAATACATCTTTCCAAAAGAGGTGGAAAGCTAATGTGGAAGATTCCACATGTTCACTGTGATAAAGTTGAAAGAATTCTGTAAAGCTGAGAATATGTTGAGTAAACTTTTAGCTTTAGAAGAGTTGAAGGATTGAATGTTCCGTAAGTGCTAACGATTATTCTTCAAATAATTCTATAGGCTATTGACTAGAGAATATTTATAGATCCAGTGCGGTTATTTGTAGTTATTTTATAGTGTTAACTTTTTATTCGTTATTTATTATTTGTTGTTGATCATTATTATTATTATTATTATTATTATTATTATTACATGTGTTTGTATACATTTGTACTTTTATTTATTTAGATTTTTTTTTTTTTTTCATTTCTTTTTTTTTTATCTATGGTTATTTTGTCAGTTTAATTTAAGGTATTAACTTTTTCTAGAGTCGACTGCATTATCTGCATTGTATACAGTGTATATATATTTATATTTATTTTGGTGGTATTTTACAAGATTTTAGTTTTTTGCATTTGATTTTTTTTATTTTTTATTAACATACGGTGCAGAGTAATGGATAGCGGCTCGGATTGAGGAATCGGAGAGACGGGACCGAATTCCAGTCGAATCCATTACATTACGTGCTTGGGAAAGGTATGAATCCTCTTCTTCTGATCCCCCACCCAGCTATGGGCAAATAGCAAAACAGACCGGGTTCTATAACCGTGGTCTACCGCAGAATGAAATGTGTTTTGCTATCTTTATTCTGATCATTTATTTCATAGTTTGTGTTGGTCTGCGAAGATAATTCTAGCTATTTCCCCTCCTCCAGACTAAGTTTATAGTTTTGGTGTTTATTGTTGTAGGCTGATGCTTTTTTTTTTTTTTTTTTTCTTATTTTCCATAATATTTTTGGCGTAGTTTATTTTTGTTTTTAATTTCCCATATATGTTTAAAACGTAATGTGCTGTTCGCGTATTTATTCTTTGTAAAAGATGTGTGCGGAGTTTCTGTTTCCAGAATCTTTCACTTAATTCTATCTATATTTTTTTTCGTCATCTGCTGATTTTAAAGTGGCTTGATATATTATATTGTTTTGCAAGCAATTGTCATTTACGGGATATTCGTTCTTTGCTCAACAATTACGAGTTTGGTTTTGTGGGTGGCTTTTTGGTTATTTTCTACTGTACTTATTATTCGTGTCATGCTCTCGGTGCAACCATTTCTGTTGATTATATTATAGAGAGTGTTTGGTGGTGGAGAAGTGTTTTGTATGAGTTAAATGAATATTTTTCCTATATTTGTTTTTACGTTTTTGCTGTACGGTGGGTTAAACCATATGTTTCTTTTCCTGTTGGCTTTTTTTGTCCTGCGTATGTGAGTGTTGCCGAAAATTCGCTATCTGTTAGGACTGCTTCATAATCTTTTTTGACTTGAGGATGGTTTAATTAGTGGAATTATTAGATAACCTGCAAAAAATTAATTGTGGAATCTGCTTGATTATTATTGGCAGGTGGTTGGAAGATGTATATGTGAACTGGTTTATCGTTGGGCTTTCTATATGGTTGATGTGTACATTTCCATAGGTTGAGTGTAACAACTAGGAAGATTTATTTTATAACTGTTGAAGCCCTTATGCTTTAAATTTGTATATGATTATTTTTCTGGTTTTGTCTGCTACAGTTTCTTAGGATTATGAAATCATCGTCCTTGTCGAAACCTATATAATTTTTATCAATTATTGTTCATTTAGTGAATGTATTCCTAAAGGAATACATTCCTAAAGGAAGACCCATCAAAACTTCTCATTGTAACATCGAAGGTTCCTTTCCTTAGCCACGCTCTTCGTTGTCGAATAATAATGATTTTCAGTAGTGCTTAATGAGTTTTGCTTCGCTTGTGTTTATTTTCATTTGGTCTTATCCAGTGTGGGTTCTGCTATAGAAGGGTAGAAATCTTTTATATCTAGTTGTATAAATTCGCAGTTATGTTTGTATTTTAGATTATCGAAACAGACTATAGTTGTTTTTGTGTTTGTCCACTGATTTACTCCTAACTTCAGAATTAGTTCTTTCTTTCTTTATTTTATTTCATTTTAAGTTTTAACACATGTCCTGAAGATTGTTTAAGAGTGTGCATATTGGATTTATTTTCTTTGTAGTCTTTTAGTATAATGATTGCTTGTAATTTAACGATGCAATATGGGCGTTTAATGTCGATGTTTGTGCGATGTTTTAGCCTCCATGTTAATATTGTTTTTTGTTGTTTTTTTTTTGTTTTTGTTTTTTTTGTTTGTTTGTTTGTTTTGTACTTTTCTATGTGCTTTAGTTATGTTATTCTCGAGTAAATGATGTTTTGGTACTTCGTTCATATAAGTTTCTAATTTTGTCCACTGCGATAAATACGTTAGGTGAATTCATTACTTTATCCCTTTTTAATTTTTCTGGAAAACATCAAATTGTTTATACAATGAACCAATGACCAGCATATACAACAGTCGAGCTAAAACACAAAACATATGGCGATGAAGATATATATATATATATATATATATATATATATATATATATATATATATATATATATATATATGAACCTGGGTTCACGAAATTAATTCCTTCCTGAAGGAATTTCGTAACCCGAAATGTTCGTAAACCGAAACTATTTTACGAATAGGAATCAATGTAGAGAAAAAAGTCACAATACGATAAAATTGGGAAAAAATGCATAACACAACACAGGAACGTACACAACACGGTGGTCGACTCAGAAATTATTTCATTCGGGTTAACTCGGTTCGGCAACGTTGTTCGAGAAACGAAATTTTGCTCGATAACCGAGGCATGTGTGTGTGAGTGTGTGTGTGTAAAGACAATATAAATAAGACAAAAGGAGAAATTTACTTTACCATCGCCTTTTGTCCCCTGAGGACCTTTATCAAGACAAATATGTAGAATTTATTTTGTAACTTGAATTTCTCCAAAGAAGTTTTTCAATTTGAAAACACGCTAAAATATTCTTAAAGCGAGGAAAGTGAGGAAAAATAGTGGTGTACATTAAGGTTTGTAATTTATTACCTAATAAACGGAAGTGACATCTGTGTATAAATACAAATTAAGAAATAAAATCTCCACATTTACCTTGGTAAAATTCAAGGAACAAAATGCGTTGGTATCCAAAAGCATTTCTTTCATTTTTTTTTTTCATTATCGCTCTCAAGAAGCGGAATCTGACACTTTTCCACTTTGTTCTATTATATATTGTGTATGTGTGTGTGTCTACGTTGTATTCAAGTAATTTGTCAGGTCACTTTTACTTACTTTTACCAAACATCAGACAATAAATCACGTGAAAATGACAAAAAATGTTTATCTGCTATATTTTAAACTAAAAGTGGCATTTGAGTCAATTTAAATTAAACATTTAATCAGCTAATTTTCCTCGATTTTCAGAAAAAATGTTTTAATAAAGAGAATTGTGTTGTAGTGACAGATCTGTCAATATGGACGAATTCATATCTTTTACTGATAAGGAAAAAATATTTCAGTCTAAATTAATTTTGAAATACACCGAATTGTATTGCTCATTGGGAATATTAAATTCAATTTAATAGAGATAGATTGCAATTAAAAAATTCAAGCGTCAAAAATGATTTCTAAATTTTTCTTAAATACATTTCAAGTTTATTTATAGCTTATTTATGGAGGCACTCTGCTATATTTATGGTCTAAGGGAGGTAACTGAGATTATCAATGAAATGGATAAAGTTTCTGTTTAGTTTTTCCTTTTGTCTATTTTCTTTTCCTTTGTCTTTCTACATATTTTCTCTTTCCCTAATATTCTTTCTCTCTCTCTCTCTCTCACTTTTTTTTTATTAATAATCTCTTCTGCGTATCCCCCCTCATCTCAATATCTTTCTCTTCAGATTCTTGGAGAAATATAAGCATTTCCTGATGTTGATAAAGTTTTTACTCCGATGCATTTCAATAGTGTCAAGGGAGACAACTATGGTAAATTCTCTAAGGGAGACAACTATCAATGTTTACTGAAATCGTGGAGTACTTATGAAAATTATCAAATTTATCTAATGTAAAATAAATCTTTCTTCTGTTATTATTTGTATTATCAGTTGTACTCCTTTTGCCTATGCTTGCCACAGATCCCCTCTCCCAAGTTTAGGGGTTACCTTCATGGGACGGCATTTACAGGACTGTATATGTCTACCTGATAGCCAGCGTTAAATGTTCTGTCAGACTACTGAGTACTCTCCGAAGACATGACCATCGTCTCCAAGACTTTTATCCTTATTTGTGACTATCATTTCGGCTTTTCTGTCGCTAATACAAACAGGAGCCGCGACCTCTCCCCTTTGGCCTGCCAGGAGAACTCTCACTCGCTAACATAACTGGTTTGGGTCAACAGAGCGAGCAAGCTACCTCACCCTAACAAGGTGCGAATGTTCCAAGTTACAATGGAAGAGTCTTTATTGCTCTGTGGTTGCTCACGCCAAAAACAGAGGCTTCTTCTCTTAGCAAAACTTATACATGAATGATGATAATGACTTAATATATTTTGGAGGGAGAGTATCATTCATCTCTCGATATATCTCTACCTCTCGAGATATAATTAGAATGTAATTGATTGAAATATAATATATAAGCAAAACGAAAATATCACCAAAAAAACTATACTAATATAGCCACCACAGATCCTACTGAAAACAATAAAATTAATAATATACTATACTAAATTCAATATATCCAATTTAATCATTTGTAATGACTCCCTCCTACCAACTAACGTGTTGCAGAAAACCAATATTGTATATAAATAGTAAATGTCTCTTGGGAGATTATATATGTTGGCCATACCACTACTATGTGGTCTCGAAGGTTGACTTTTCATTTAAATGATGCTTCTAACATCTCTCAACATTTACAACATCCCTGGCCACATTCGCAATTTAGGAAAATTCTTGTTGAAAATACATCTATACTTTTTCATGAAAATAATAAACAAACTCAATTAAAAATTGAAACTTTAATAAAAATTAATTTTGAATACTGCACAAATGATTTTAAATGTTTACAGCAGTTAGCTTAAAATATCTAGGCTTTAACTAAGTATTTTTGTTTTTCTTAAACGTGGACATTTCAAATTTAGTTACCTCCCCTGACGTTTACATCGTGAAATTTAAATCATACAATATTTACTTAACCATGGCGTTTTTCACTTCAATTAAAAAAATTTCCTATGAACACAAGTCTTAGAAAAATAAACATAACACCCTGATGATGCCATTGTGCTAAAGTCGAAATTACTCGGAATTTAATAACGATACTAAGAACCTTGTCCGTGAATGCAAAAGGATCCTATTCAAAATAAGTAGACAAAACTTGTCTAAATTATTCAATGTCTTAATGAAAACATGCCGACAAAATATATGCTATATATATATATATATATATATATATATATATATATAAAATCAAATATATATGTCTGTCTATATATTTCTCTCTCAAATCAGAGAAAGACCCAAATTTGATGGACACCGCATACACCATCCAAATGAGGAGGCATAAATATTTACACTATTTACTTTCGATAGTATTGTCCGCATTTTTGTTGCAGTTTCGGTCGTTGTACCCTCCGGCCTTCATCAGGTGTATATCGATCCGGTTATCTTATAGAAAATTCCGAACTACACCCCTAATTTAATCTACAGGGGTATACTGTTCTTGTACCACTGCCCATGTCTAGGGATATCTTTGCTAGTTATTATTTCTAGTACTGCTTAGTTATTGCTCAGCTTGTTTCCAAGTACATGCCACCCGGCCCAGGGACCGAACACGTAATTATGTCACGAAATTCATGAACAAACACTTTAATCCACGAGGAGGCTTCAAATTTTGTAGTGGTAACCTACGGATGGAATACGAAACCAGGAAAGACGGGCCCAGTCAGTCATTGATTACCTGGACATTTTGTTGATGAACTAGACGGATTTCTATGAAAAATCGGACAAAAATTGTTTACGTGCCTCGGATTTGCGTCCAGCCAAATTATGCCATTCAAAAAAAAAATATCAAATATTAATTTTTAGCTCATTTTTTTTTTTTAAAAACACATCTTAATTCGATAAAATCGAATCGATAAAACCAGAAGCATTTGCCATTTCAGTCGATCATTTTTACTTTGCTTTGCCTGTTACAATGTTTCATTTAAACTCCATGTTATTACTGCCTGAAGGCATGGTGGATAGCGGCTTGGATTGAGGAATCGGAGAGCCATGTTCGAATTCCAGTCTAGTTCATTGCATTATAATACTCTTGGGGAAGGTAGGAGTCCATCCCCACCAGCTATGGATAAATAACAGGACAGATTGCTCCCTATAGCCTTGGTTGGCAACTAGTTTAGCAGAAGGAAAACTGAATTCAAACCACCTTGTAGGTCCTGCCTCTTTAGGCAAAAGGCTAGAAATTAACTTAAAAAACAAATCCACCTTGTTTGTCTATCAAAGAAAAGAACTATGTGCCACGACAGAAAATAATGGATTTCGTGGCTTTCCAATCCAATGATTTGAAATGGCAATGAGACACGGTATGGCGCCATGGACCTCTCTAATGTCGGACCATTCACTCATGGGCGTATAGAAGATGACAACATTATTGATTATCCAGCAAGTCCTTTTCCGCTATATTTTCTTTTTTTGTTTTGCTCTAGCTTCTCAAATCTCTACGGTTTTGTCATCGTTAATTTTCAGAGTTCATACCATCGCATTTGCCCTGAAATAAAATCTCCTTCTCTCATTTTGTTTTTCAAACATCTTCTTTTATGTACTTTTATTTGACGTCTATTTTAATGAGCTTTCTCTTTTTGAAAATTAAATTAGCTGAATTTTACAACTAAAATCAAAAAACAGATTTTGCAAATTGTAACCAGAAATTTATTTCGTTTATTCAACAAACGTTTATTTTTCTGTATCCACCCCCTCCCCACAAATGTCATCTCAATAGAATATATTTAAACGTCTTCTAGGAAACTAAAAATTATATTATCCCATAATTTCGCAATAACCGTTTCGGGACTATTATTTTTTAAGTCTATAAAGTATTTTTCACGACGGTTATTAGCAAAAAAAAAAAAAAAAAAAACCCTCGTAGCATATTTATATAAAAACTAATATAGATCAGTTAAATTCAACGTTTTATAAGTTCAAAGTTCAACTGGTGTTATATGTACTACACCATATATGGATTACCGTAGACCTCTTAATGCGGTGTCGCCTTTTGTAATCTAGTCTTGAAAATCGTTTATACTGAATGACCTCATACTTGATAAATAACGATGTGGCTAATTTAAACTCACTAAATGCACAGCCTACCTCTCCCTCAGGCCTTCAATGTCCTGTGAGTGTTAAATTTTCCCAGCCTTCTTTCCTAATTATGTACTCTAGAAATTTCAATTTTCTCTTTCAGATTAGTGTCATTTTAGTTTCTATTTTCTCTAAAACTAAAACTGTGCCGTTGCTCACATATTCAGGACGTGGTATTTTTGGCATCCGTTTGTAGAAGCAAGTTTCTGTTGCTTCCTGTCTATTCTTCAACTGTAAGCATATTGTCCAGCCTTCACTGAGGACTGATATTGTATAACAGATCAGTACTCTTTTCTTTGTTTCCAACAAAATTTTCCCGTTTCTTAATACTGTGCTTGGCTTTTGGAAGGTATATTCCAATGCGGCTTCGGATTTTGTTATCTCATTTTCCGTCTTTTTAAAACACTTCAGAGATATTTAAATTTACAAACTCGAGTTGGGTACAGAGTTACTTCCTCTAGTCACCTTGTCTGTCCCGTCTTTCTCTTCCTTTGTGTTACTCTCATAAAGCAAGGATAAATTTTGGTTCCCTATGAGGATTGACACGAGTCTTTCACTGAAAGCAAAACATTTTGATTTCTCTCACATGCATTATCTTCTTTGCATTTACATTTCTTTCACGGGAAAATAACCTACAATCAAATGGACTGTCTACGAGGGGCACCACAGCTATGGGGTGCTGAAAAGTTCTTTGCTTGATCAAAAACGGATTACAAAAAAAATTGCTATATTCATTCAGATTTTGGCAAGTAGATTCTGCTGAGAGCTTATCAGCACCCCATTCCATATGAGCATTTTATTCTTTCCACCAGTTTTTTTTTCTTGAAATATCCATACCAAAGTTTTTGACAAAATGTTGGTCCAAGAGAGAATCCTGTTATTAAATCTCTTATTTTCCTTGGCTGAAATGAATTTCAAAAAATAAACCAATCAAAACTCTCTGAAGCAAAAAAAAAAAAAAAAATACTATAATACAGCCATTTGTAGCCAAAAACTTGTATATACAAAAGCAAATTTTCTTAATTGTTGCAAGAAACAATACATTTGTCATTCTTTTTAAAAGTTAAAGCAGAAATTAAAGAAAGCAAATATTGTTGAGAAAAGCAATGCAAAAAGCAGGAAAACAGAAAATCATAAATAAGAAAATGTTCAGTTTATTGATAAAGAGCAGAAAAGTTAAAAAGCAGAAAGTTAATGATGCATAGATTTTAGAATCTCTCAGCGGGAGCGAGAGAAATGTCACACTTAAACTAGCAACAGGCACAAAATTAGTGAAAGCTGGCAGATGAGAACAAATTTCATCATCACAGTCATAACGTTTAAAAAAAAAATTGATCAGCCATTTTGGTTTTTGTTACTAATTTGTTTATCAGTAATCATCAGGTCAACTAAATGACATCTAGATTTGGTTTAATCAAAAGGAATCTAAAATATTTTTTTTAACCATGCAAAGGCATCATTATAAGAGAAACAGTCAAAGTAACTAAAATGTATATATCCAAATTCTTCATTTGTTCTCAAGGACAATTTCCAGTCAATAAATGTAATGGTTAGCAAGCTGATTTATTGACTATTACTAGAGTTTTATGTTCAATCCTTACTGAGTGTTTGATGTTTGTCATCTTGTGCCAAATATATTTTAAATAGCTTAGTAAATGACAATGAACTTTATAAGAATTTCAAGAACAGATAAATTCTAACTTCATTTGTTATGTGTAAAATGGAAGGGCAGACTGAAGGGAAGGTTATATTACCTTGGTAGGGCAACTAGCCTAGATGGCCAACTCTGAATTCAAAGACATGGAAAAGATAGTAGGGAAATTCCTGTACAGTCTTTCCCAAAAACAATCATAATAATTCAGATATTTAGAAAAGGAAGCTGTAGAGAGGAACGTTCACTTGTATCCAGAAGTGATATGGCATTGAAGACAAACTTGAAATTGCACAAAAGCTATGGCTGCAAATAAAATTAATAATTTCTTATTTTTTTAACTAATCTGTTGCAAATGAATATTTGTCATTTACTCATCAGGTTGCTTTTTGTAAAAATAAATATTTTACACTCATATTATTTCCAAATAGATAAATAAATATGCATATAGCATAAAGGTTATTTGCATGGAAAGTGGAATTGGCAAGCTGAGTTCAAATTCCAAATGAATTACTTCACACCATTGGGAAAACTATGAAGACATCTCTCACTCTCCCCACAAAAAATTGATAGTAGGGTAAACTGGAACATATCTAGAAGGATAACTCTGAATTCAAAGCCAAGGCAATATTTCCAACAAGTCGTCAAGGCAATTCCTAGTTAAAGGAAGCTGTGGAGAATCACTCTACATTCTGGAGAGACTTCTTTTTTTTTTTTAGGTGTGGTCCTAGTCTTTGTACTAATGGAAACATTTTTATTAAACATTAACAAGTATTGTTATGGATTAAATAACAGGATGGACTGGACTTTTCAGCCTTAGTTGCTTGCCAGTTCAGGAGGATAACTCAACATTATGTAGAAGGAAATGGAAAAATATTTAAAAATTCACAAAATGTCATAGTGATTCACAGATAAAGGAATCTGGAAAGCCATAATTGTCCTGAAGGAAGATGGAATTAAAAAAAAGAATTTGAAATAGCCCACACTATGGCTGCAAATAGAATGAACACACTCTAACTAATCCATCTATCAATTTATGAATGGCTAGTGTCATAATGTGGGCAACAAGGATGTTGTAAGAAAAATGGAAATAAAAAAAAACAGTTGTATTTAAAACCAGAAAGAGACAGTTGAAATTTCTAGGACATATGAGGAAAGACGGTTAAGAGAATGTGACACTCACAAGACATATTGACGGCAAAAAGGGAGGTGGGGACACCAAGTAATCAACCTATTCTTGAGTAAATGGATGACAGAACATCAACTGGGAAGAACAATAAGGATTAAACATTGCTTAGAACTACAAATGATAGGAAGTTTGGAGAGCCATGATTCAGCCACAGTGCATAAAAGTATTCATATTGTTGCTGTTGTTTTATATATTAATATAATTAAGGAAAGATATCAAATGGAAGAACTTGAAAAACAATACAGCATGCTTATAAAATTTGAATATTTAATTTTATTTTTAATAACTTTTATGTTTTTTCAATTTTTTAAGGGATTCTATTTCTTCAGTAATTTCTTCCAAAAATCTTTTTCTACAATTAGAATGAAAATAAAATGGGTTTCCATAGGTACAAGAATATAAACAGAAGAAATTGTTAAAGGCTACATATTTGAAGTGCTGATCAAATTTTCAGTGTTCCCTCAACATGTAAAATAAGTCAATGGGTGAGGGGGAGTGAAAAAAAAACCATTGTTAACAATTACTTTTGTCAATTGCTTTATTTCTGCTCAAACAAGTTAGTGTAAGCTTGCAGCCATTTAATTAAAAAAAAAAAAAAAAAAAAAAAAGAGGCATTAATATAAAAGCCATACGCGCAATACAAAATTTACAGAAGCACATCAACCTTCGAAAGTTGTTTATAAAATCAATGCTACGAAGCAAGAACAAGTCAAAAGTACATGCAACTTCCAGCATTGACATTGCAGTCAATACTAGCATAAAAATTTGAAAGCACAGAGTATAAAAAATAAGGTCATCAGAAAAAGAAATGCAATTTGGGGTAACATTTTAATGAGCGTTTTTTTTCTTTTCTTCCTCTTGAAATGCCAACCAAATATCTACCCAAATCGAAATGTATCTACCAATGTCAGTTTGTCAACAATCTTGGACAATTAAAATTTTTTTTAACAAGGTTACTGTATATTCTAGGTTTTTGAAGTGATATTAATTTAATATTTTCTTTTTTCTTTTCAATGATGTGGAATTTATTTTCTGTTTCTAGATACAGATTAGCCATCACCAGTCTGGCAATCATTAACCAAGCATTAAAAGCAATTTCAGATTTCCAGGCCGATGCACAGAGCTGCCACAACTGTTTTGATGGCACTTTATATCATCTTTCTACTTTTTTCATTTGTGCATTTTTATTTTAACATGCTGACATTTGGCCCCAATTACAGCTCCAAGGAATACAGGAAATGTTTCTCACGGTTGTCCATAACAGATAAAGTACAACTTCTGAAAACAACAAAACAAACTTGACAGTCGTATCATGTGATCTATACAGCATTGGCTCATCTTCAGTTTCTGACAGGGGGTGAAAAAAAAAAAAAGAAATTGTTCAATCAGTATTCTGGCAAAATCTCTTATCCAATACATTCCAAGTCCTAATGATGCCGGGTTAGTGATGGTCAATCTGTATTAAAAAATTTTTGTAGGCTTTTGTAAAACACCATTGGCAAAATATACCAGATCTGAATTTAAGTAGGTTACAGGATGTAAAATAAAATCTACAGAATATATCCGCTTGATTTATAATTAGCTTAATTGCTGTAATCTATGAACACATTTCAGCCTCCTTGAAATTCACGAGCAAAATATTGTTTCTTGCATCTGAATAAAACTAATTTTTTATGTCAGTTCTGAGAAGAATGAAAAATGATTAAATTAATTAAAATATACACTGATGCATGAGATATGATTATAAAAAAAAAAATGACCAGAATTCAAAATCTAAATATTTCCAAAGAATTCTTCAAGGTCTTGGTGCAACTGCCAAAGAAGCCAAAGTTATTTTAGTGCCATGGAAGGTGGGGGATACTACTTTACACAAGACTAACATTGGTTTAAAATGTAAACCACTTTTGCACATAGGAGAGAAAAACAAAAATAATTTTTTCCCTCTCAAATGCAATGGTTTGAATTCTTCTGATGTTAGCATTGTAACATCTGTGGCACACTGTGAAAGAATTGAGTGATGATCTTGATACCAACTCTCTTTCCCCCTTCTGACGATGTCTGCTTATATACATATGAGTGCATATATATATGTACGTGTACATATACATTTATGTATGTATATACATATGAGCGTATATATACATTTATGTATGTGTATGCAAGTTTCAGGTCTATATGTATATACATGATACGAAAATGAGTGCGAAACATGAAGGAAGATACAGTGTTAGCCATTTTGTTTTTGTTTTTTTTATCAACAATGCTATGGTATTTTTACTCTGGTACACACAGTGAGCAAATTTATTGCTAAGTTTCACAAGTTTATTTTAAAGATTAACTTGATCATAAATTTCTTATCCCTTTTGTAGATTTTGGTAAAACTCAGATTTTCATGCACATGGCAATAGTCAGGCACAGGATGAGAACTGATCATTATAAAATTTAGATATTAATATTTAGAACCTACTATTAAGATAGTGAAGCACAGTATTTATTTATCTGCAACGACCATTAATTGTTGGAAGAGAAACCGGAGAACAGAAAACAGCAGCTAACTGCTCTGCTTCTTTTTTTTTTCTTCTTCAACCCCTCAGCCTTCTTTCATTCCATTCTTCTGCATGGGTTTTAATTGCAAAGAAATGGACAACTACATTCTATAATGTAGGACAATGAGTTCTTCAAAAAAAAAAAAGTCACAGAACCAAAAGGTACAATTCTTCAAAAGATTATTTTTTTGATAAGCCATGTTGGTAAAAATTAACTGCTTTATTTAAGAATTGAAAAGAAATATTAAGTCAAACAAATCTTTTGTGCTCAAAACTCTCTGCAATTTGTGCCCTTGTAATTTACAAATAAAAGCAACTACAATAATCCTGGTGCCTGCAAATAGCTGATTTTATACGGACTTAAACAAAATCCTTGAATTTTTCAAGTTGTATTTCATCTTAGCTGCTCTCCACATTACAACTCTCAGATTATCTTTCTACGACTGCTAGAATACAGATCAGAAATAAAGAATAAGTATTCAGTGAGACTCCTTCCAATAGTTCAGACCTTTCTGCAAGGATACGCCATGCCACTTCCACAGTGTCAAATCACCTTCATTTTCTCTCTCTTCCAATTGTAAGGAAGAAATTCCACTCAACTTTTCCCAAGAATTCTATTTTTATAGAACTCCCACACTTCAAATCAAGAGTCAGTCATTAACTATCCTCTCATCTTCACTTCCTACCATCACCTGTTTCATTCATGTTACTCACCTCATTCATCATAACCATTTTAACAGTAACCCTCTACTTTGAGTGGCTCTCGAGTCTTGTATTGTGAATTTCGTATAAAAAATAACTCCAAGATTAGAGTTGGTAATTGTTATATCTTCTTTGATGCTTGGAGAGGTTTATTAAGGTAGATGGCTATACTTGTTGCCTGAGGTGTCTCTTAAAATGGAAAGTGCCAAGGAGATTAGACTATTTTTGTTCCCAGTCACATGTTACATGTGGAAGCCACACTTTAAAACTGACTTTGTGCTACATTCTGTTCAAGTCAGCATTTGGATAAACACCCTTAAAAATTTGCTTTAAGCTTTTTAGCTAAAAGCAACCCAATCAAGTCCTAAGAAGTCCGTCTCTCCAGACAGTACCTCTCCTTCAGGAGAAGGCCAGGTTTAATCCCCAGTACCTGAAGTATCCCTAAAGGGGAAATTTTTAAGGGGTTCAGCTATTTTTTGTCTCTGACCCAATGTACAGGTGAGACTCCCACTTTAAACTTAATCTTGTACGATATTTTGCTTGTGTGGACATTTGGATAAATCCCAGTTATGAACTTGTGAATTCCAGAAAGCTGCATATTCCAACATTTGAACTCTAGACAATACTGGTATCTTTTTTGTTTTTTTGTTTGTTTTTTTTTACTTATCTTTGGCAAACCTGTCTATGGCATAATTAGGAAAGCAGCTGTCACATTGAGTTAGGCTTCTTGAGGAGAAAGATCTAAGTTCATGTTGTACCTGAAGCTTATTCTTTATATTCCAATCTGTATTACTTATCTATAGTAGAATGACGATCTGAAAGTTGTTGTGAAAGTAACTTAAATTAAGATATGAAATACTAGTCAAACATTAAAAATATAAGACTTGATATAAAAAGCAAGAGAAATAAAACCAAAAAAATACTATATAATAATTACTACCAAAAATATCATAAGCCTAAATTCTGAGACCTTTATGAATTCTTTTTCTTTTTTTTTTTTTATAATCAATCTTTGTCTGTTAATGTTACTTTATTTCTATGCATGAAATATTTAAATAAATGAAGTAAATTTAATTTCAACCCTAAACTAGGAACAACAAATCATAAACCTAAACAAATTAAATTAAAATTATTTACTTGCACCCATTTAATTACTTTTGCCTGTTTTCTTTCTTTTTTTTTTCTAGGGACCATAATTACTTTTTTAGTGTCCAGAAGATAATTACCAGATCTACAGTAGCCAGTCGTTAGCTTTTTGTAATGTTCCAAGCTTAAGTTGAATTTTCATTGCAACAGCCAAAGTTCATCTCAAGATTTACGGTCTAATTAACAAGCAGCATGAATATTTATCAAGTCAATTTATGATCTATATTTCCACGACAACAGATCAAAAACTGAATTGATATTCTTATATCATATTCAAGAATCAAAGAAAAACAAAAACGTCAACATTCGAGCCATGCAATTAAAACTGAGGCATAAAACAAGTCAACAGCCATGTTGCAAAATGCAAGAAAAGTTTGAATCTATAAATGACTCGGTTGTAAGTAGCAGCAGGCCATTAGCACACGATCCGATAAATCTCGTCAATTAAAGAACTGCCTTAATATTGACAATTTATTCACTAATAATTACATACACCATAATGACAAGAGCAAAATATAGTGGCAGGGTAGTTGATGACCTACATGGACTTTGTAGACCTATTCTTCTGGAGCTCTGGTAACCAGAAACAAGATGCCAGAAGGTTATTGGCCAATCTTTTTGGTGTCATTTGTTATTACCTGATATATAAAAGCATCAGTGATTTGTCCAAAGTTTATTCCATGGAGAACAATCAGTTATCACAAACAGCTTGAACCTGTGGAGAGATTACCAGGCTTACAATTGGCCATTTTTTTTGTTCTTTTTGGGTTTTTTTATTTTGTTTTTAGTATTTTTTTTCTAATATTTAATAACAGTAAAAGATTAGAAAAGAAGAAAATAAGAATAATAATAAAAAAAATCTTTGAGAAAACAGCAGTAAAGTTGTTTTTTTGTTTTGTTTTTTTTTAACGGTAATCTATTCCACTGAGCTTTATGATGAGTAATACAAGAAACCCCAAAAGAAAAAAAAAATACCAAATACCTTACAAATTCCCACTTGGTTTCAATATCAGGTATCTTTAAACAAACAAAATTAAAAAGCAAGGTAGTGTCATTAGTCAATTTGTTTAAGAGTCACTAAAGTCTGTTTACATCACCTGTAAGTGAAACCTAGCTAAAATGTTTGGATTTCACTGACATTTTGTTTAAAGATGAGCAAGAAACAGAAAATGGGAATATTAGCCAAAATCTGGTTCATTTGTTTTTCTTCCAACAGAAATGATGATAAACAGACACAATTCTCAAATAATTTGCAGAATCATTTGGAATTGATTACTTTTATACTTATAACTTTTTCTGTGTTTTTTTATTGATGTTTGCAAAAAAGAAAAAAAAACAAAATTACTGAAAAGAATTTTTTGCAGATACAAAAAAAGAAAAAGATAAATGAAAGTTGCTTTTCCTAATTGAGAGGCAAGACATCAATATAAACAATGTGACTCATTGATTATAAAGACTCACTACCCAATCATTCAACAAAGAACAAAATGAACAGACGTCCAATTGGTCTCTGTACACTCATCAACTCTTCTTTACAACGTAGATGTTCATATGAAAAAAAATTTTAATTTACTTTTAAACAACTTAATTTTAACAATTTCTTTCTTAATCAAATTCAGGATGACGGAATTAGTCAAAGACGAAAGCGTCTACAGATAAAGAAATACACAAATCAAATGTAGAAATGATTTAAATTCTAAAAAAAATAAATTTTCAACTCAAGATAAATTCCGACATCTTGCTGACATGAAAATCTTTTCTGTCAAATCGAACATCCAATGATGTTCCTTAAGATCATTTATAAAGAGGCAAAGTTTTCTATAAAATTGTGAAATTCTTTTTTTCTTTTGCTTCCTGTTAAATGACTAAAAAATTATTTCAGTTTATTCTCATATAACTTTAAGATCTGTCTCGTTATCTACAATGTAGATTTTAACATTTAAAATGTGTCTCGTTATCTACAATGTAGACATCAATTATTAAAATATCAAATTATATTTATAAAATCATTTTACACACACAAACTTTAAAGATTGAGAGATCATGTAATGTGGATCAAGTAAAATACCATTTAAAAACAGGATTTGTTTCTTACCGTTCACTTTGTAAATGTATTCAGTTTTCAAAGAGCAAAAAAATATTCACTGTCAATATTTATATTGGACAAGTCATATTGTCATTCAGTAGCACTTTAAGATGTGTGTGTGTGTGTGTGTATTTGTTGAATATACTAAGTTTAATATCTAAACAAAATGAACAAATCTTTGTTTCTAGTTCAAATAGGCTTTTCCCAAATTGAAACTAAAACAAAGCTTTACTGCCATAACCTCAAAGATGATCTAAAAATATGAGAATTCCTTTCCTCTTTTCCTACCCGTCCCACAAATGCAGTTACATTTATAGACATTCTTTCATACACTAAATGTAACAAATATTATGGGATGCAAGTAGTATCAAATACTATCTCTATCCCATAATAGTTCTGAAATTTATATAAACATTTCGTACACTAAATGGAACAACTTTTATTGTCCCCATAATAATTGACATGAAATACACATTTCATACATTAAACATAACAACTATTATGGGACATGGGTAGTATTTTGTTAAAGATGAGATAACCAAAGAAGATTAAATTTGTTAAAATTCTTTCTGCTATTTCACTTTAACCAGTTTACTGTCCATTAAGAAATGGAAATCTTTCTTAAAAGAACTGACAAATTAGTTGTTCATAATCAGCCATCATTAAAAGCAAATAACACCAGACTGGATAACTCTAAGCTTACAGAGTAATATAAAAATATTAAATGCAATTGCTACATTAATTTCAGATCACAGAAACAGTGTTGCTGTATGAGATGAGAGAAATAGATTTATAACAATTGGAATACTGTAGTATATTAAGGCTGCATGCACAATCAACCACATCTTCAAGGAGATTTTTTCAGCAATGAAAGACCAAAGCATTTGAAAATAACTTCTGCAAAAATACTGCTAAAATTGTGTTAAAAATGTTGTTATTGATAGATGTTATACTGGCAAGACTGGAAAAGTAAATTCTTACAAACTTTCTGGATGCCATCTTTATTTTGTCTAAATTTTAATAGATAATTAATAATATTTCAAATAGGGAAAATTATTTATGTGTAATAAATAAATAAATTTCACTTTATTTTCATTTTTTTTTAAATCATAACCAAATTTCAATTTAATCATTCACTGACTTAGTTCTTGTTGCATAAACTTGCTATCATGAAATGATTTTTTATTTATAAAAGTTTTTAAAATAATTGAATATATATTTCTAATTTTCTCAAGAAGAATGTATTGAAGATATGGTTTGACTACATGTCTATATGTTGTTTCTTTTTTTTTTGTTTTTCTGCAATGGAAAAAAATTAATTTTGACTCTTTTGATCAACTAACAAGGAATATTACTGCCCATTACAAGAGATTCTTTCAAAATAATTCAATTTCACAGTTATTTGTACAAATGCTTAGAACTAACATTTTTTTTCAATATTGCAAAATATTTGTAAAATTTCAAAACGAGCTCTTTTTTCAAATATCCAGTGAAATGATTCAATCTACATTGGTTACTGTATCTGGGCAATGACATTTAAAAAAAAAAAAAGATGAATGTTTGTTTTTTGGGGGTTTTTTTTGTATTTCTTTTTATAAATTAATTTTAAAAGGCATTAGTATTTGTTAAAGATTTACGTCTGATTGCTGAGGTGAATTTTTTTTCATTTTTTCTTCTTTTTTTTTCATAAAACAACAATGCATAACAGTGATATACTTACCATTTATAAATGAGTTTCAGTTTCTGCAACTATCAATAACAAACAATTGAATGTTGAGCGTTTTGAAGAAAATACACAAGGAGTGCTGAAAAGTTCTCAGCCCAGCTGCCCCACCAAATTCTGATCAATTAACCAAACATCAGAATTTATTTTGGGGGGAGGAAAGAGAATTTTTCAGCACCACCTTGTATATATTGTATGCCCGCATAGACATGCAGAAATTTTGTTATACAATAATATTAGATCAAACAAGTACATATGTTTTCGAATGAACATTGCAATACATATTGAAATAGAATGTAATTTAAATGATGATAAAGACTGATTTTTGGGTAGTAATTTGAATGAGGCAATCATAATCCTGTTACAGTTTGCTGATTCTTAATAATGGTTAGAATTTAAATTAACCGTTCATGAAGGAAGAGAAGGAAAAAAAAAAAAATGAAGCAAACCTGACAAATCGCTCTGTCGGATTGCTGACCAAGAAACAGATGAAAATTTTTTTTCTTGAGCAATTTTGTTTTCAGAATTCTCAATATTTTCTTTTTTTTCTTCTAGATTTTAAATTAAGTTTATGTCATATTTGTCATCATTATTCTTCTGTTTAGAACTGTCCCAAAACACAGTGGAATCATTTGTAAGATATCTTTTCCAAATTTCTTTCTTTTCTTTTTTTCCTTCACTTGAAAAATTAAAAAAAAGAAAAAAAATCAGTCACCATCATATTATCCCAAGAGTTGGCAGGTGGAAGTGGGGAGGAGGATAACATTAAAAAAAAAAGAAGTGCTGCTATATAAGGTGAATGGTTTTGTTAATATGTTTGAAGGGAGTGGGTGTACTGTTTTCCTTTTCCAATGGCAGCAGTAACTGCTGATTCACAGTCTGAGTGATCATCTCCACAAATACCACCACCATGACAATCGCGCACGAAGGGAAGAGAAGAAAGAAAGAAGAAATAATAATCAGCTTGTAAAAGATTCTTTTCTCCTTCTTTCTTTGAATGCTTGTTGGGTTAATTGAATGAGTTACTAACAGCCTGAAAGACAGTGAACACAGATCTAATCCAAGTCTTGAATGATTGCAACAAGATTAGAAGTCAGTTCGGTTGCATTCCCAGCTATGACTTGTCAACACCAGTATCTGTGCAGAGGTCTGCATTTTCTGTAAAATTTAACCTTTGGCTTTCAACCTACAAAAAGAAAATAATACATTCTTTTTAAAAACATAAAATATTATGAAGACACTTCAATTAAAAAAATGATGACAAACAAAAAAAAAAAACAATCCTTTAAAACCTAAGAACAAAAGGGAATCGAAAAATCAAGACTTGAATATAAAGATGCACCAAAGCCAGTTGTCAGTGATGTGTGTCCTGGTTTCATTGCAAGTTTTCAGCTTTTACACATCATACTCGCTCTACCAGTAATCTGACCTGCTTCTGAAGATAACGGGTCCCCCACCTTGACAGAAATACTAAGAAAACACATGCTCAATGTGAGAATATTAATAATAACAACAAAAATAATAAAAAAAAAAAAAATTCAAAATATATACTAGCAAAATTGTGAACAAATAAAGAAACATTTGAAATGGGGAATAAAAAATATCAATTTGAATGTGAGAATTAAAGAGAAATTAAATAAAGAATAAAAAACAAAATATAGAAGCCAAAATTTTATTATAAAACAAAATATAAAAGTATTTGCAATATATTTAAAAATATATATATATTTACAGCTACCAAAATAAACTAAGTACATTTTCTTTGTTGCCTAATAAAAAGTGGAGGTGGGACTTTTTAAAGGAAACATTTTTCCCCTGCCCACTATCAAACTGAAAACAAATTATTGCAACTGCTTTAATTGTTATGAATGATTCTATTCCATTGCATTTTTTAAAACACTTGTTTTATTGTTCTTTGCGATTCTTTGATAAATGTTGTCTTTTTTTTAAACTTTATTCGTAATGAAATAGAAAACAAATATAAAGACAATTCACATCTTCTTTAAAATCTGTTTGAATAAATTTTATAAACAAATTGTTTTAATTTTTTAGATTTGACAACAACCTTGTCCCCAGAAGTTTTTTTTTTCACTTTCTCATAAGTCGATGGTACACAAATGTACTTTTGACTTTTATGTGAGTTATACTAGTTGATATTTAATTTATGCTTTTTTGCATACTAATTTAGTTGTTCTGGAGTTTCTTTGCATGCTGCTATCCTACCAAAAAGTGCAAGAAATCCTGGAAATAAGGTTAGCTGTTACAATAGTGGTTCTGGAAACAAAAAACAAAAAAACTTCAAACTATAAATTTTTTACACTTTAAATGATTTTCCAAACCCACTTTTATTACCTTCGATTACATTTATTGCATATTGAGAAAAATTCAAACACTGCCCCCCCACCTTGTATTAGGCACCTAATAGTAAAATTAAGAATTATTAATTTTGACTAGTAATTTCTTTAATCTTGGATTTTTTTTTTTTTTTTTTTTTTTTTACTTTTTATCACAACTTACTTGCTCATAATAAAAACAGGTCAGAAACTGAAAATCTTTAATATTTCTGTGCTATTTGTCTGCTATCATAGACTGATGGTCTGAGTTGTAATAAAAATCAATCTCTCCATTAGTTTTTGTGGTGCATTCTCCCAACATTCATACCATGGGATTTTCAAACCTATAATTCCTATACTTGTAGTAGTGTTAAGTCTCATACAGTCTCACTCAGGACATGTTCATAGTGTAGTAGTTATTCACACAGAAATTGAGGTTAGCATGTCATGTTCAAATTTCAGCTTTCTCACAAATACTCTTATTGAGCTAGGGGTTAAATAACAGGGAAAACTGCTTGCCATTTAAGGCTGGTTAGTCCAATCTAAAGTTTACAAGCAATGTCTTGCCCCAGCTAACAACAGAATGAAGGTTATTTTGGAGATCTGCTGCCAGTTTTATATTATCATCCTTATCAGACTTACTATTAAGACAGGAGCAAATAGGTATGTCATCAACATAAATACCTAGTCGGGAACTGCTGACATCTGGAAGGTTGCTGATGAAGATAATAAATAATGTGTGTCCAAGGATAGAGCCCTTTCTATAAGATGTGCCCATTAATGCGTAAGAATCTAATGCCAGTGTCTCCCTGGACTCTATCCTTGGAACTACTTTGTTTCTTATTGTGAAGGTTGTTATTGATGAAGATGTCATTAGTTTCCAACTTGGTATTCATGGTGCAGTAAGCAAAATAAATAATCTGCATGTAATTCACACTAATATTTATGACTAAAACCAGAAACTTCTTGTAGTTATTTGACAGACATATTCAGAAATGTATTTGCCACTTTCTGAATATTAGGGAATATTAAGAGAAAAGCATATTTTGGAGAAGGCAGGGAGTGTTCAAAAACCCCACAGAACTAATGGAGGATTAAGGGAATTACAAGTCAAAATTAATAATGGCAGCTGACAATGTTTCATCTAAAAATGAACCTAGAATTTAAACAAAATTCATATACTATTTTTAACTGAACAGATGCCAAACCCCCTCCCCGCCAAAAAAAAATGCTATCCATCCATTTATTGTCAAAAGATTTTGGATAAAAAAAATTTATTCTATATCAGGATTTGGCAATATTAAAAAATACTAAAAAAAATTTTTTTAAAAAGTAATGTTAAAATAATTTAAAAAATAGTCAATACTAAAAACAATAGTAAAACACTTTGAAAGAAAATAACATAACATTTGTTTTTATTTATTAAATAAATATGAATTTGTTGCAGTTTTCAAATATGGCCCAATGATAAAAACATGACTGTGATTTAATATACGATATTATTGATATGATATTCTTAAGCATACAATGATATCTACATAAAATCAACTCTATAAATGATATTTATAACACAAGAAAGTAGATCAAGCTTGCAGTGAAACGTCCTTGGTGCAGTGTTTGTGGGAGACATTGGTTAAAAAAAGATGACATGAAAATAATGTGACAAAGTTTAAAAGCAAAATAATGGCTGAAAAACATTAAAGAGAATTCTTTTGAATGGCCTACCTTGAAAGATGCTTTTTCTTAAATTTCTCTTAAATCTCCGAGGGGAGAAATGGATGTTTTCAAGAGAATTAACTTTTGATGACTGGTTCCATTGAGTTTTATAAGACTTGATAATAACATTTCCCCCACCTGGTCGATGACTGAGGTTTTGAAAGGAACCAACTTTAGGCAATGCTAACCATTTCAATGAATAACAGAGAATTCTCTTTTGGCCACCCCTCGAAATGTGGTTAATATTTTCTCTGGATTTTATTTGAGACTCAATGCCACTTGTTTTAAATTTCTGATTGATCTTGGGTAACTTAACGTTTCCTCCACCGGGTTTGTGAGAGATATTTGCAAATGAATTGACTTTGGAGCAAGCACTCCAACCAAGGTTAATTGGGGGAAGTCCACTTTCATTTGGCTTCATATCTAAAGATCTTACTTTAGAAAAATCAAACCATATTTTGTTTTGTACTAAAGTTTTACTTTGTTGGAATTTTCTGGGAAAAGTTTCTCCTCCAATCATTTTTGTTTTCTTAAATGATTTCTCCAAGATAGCAAAGTAAAACTGTTGTGTAAGTTTTCCTCTTTGACTTCTAAATTGTATTAAACCAATTTTTTAAAAATTGACTGAGAAAACAAACATGTCAAATCTTGTTGGTTTAGATATCATAACAACCAACAAATCCCACCCCCCACTTAAATGATGCTAGGGATTTGATCTTATCAACTTAAAACTGCCAAGAAACTAAATTATGCCACTGCAAGCTCAAGATCCATAATAGCAATGGACACTTATTTATCAATTAGAAAATAGCATTGTTTTCATTAGCAAAAAACTGGATATTTTTTCCAAAAATAACTCACTTGAAAATTTCCCCCTCCAGGTTGATAATCAAGGTTATCCTTAGATCCAATTTTTGGCTGTGCCTTTTCCTTGAAATCAAGTTTGTGGGACTCGATCTTTGGAAAAAATTCAATGATATATATATTGCAATTATGAATATATATATATATATATAATGTATATATATGTAATGTTTCATAGAAAATATAAAGACTTTAATCTATTTACATGGTTTGAAAGTTTGTGAGAAATGTATTTAAAATATCAAACAATTAGAATTAATGAAAAATGATAAATCTTTATTCTTTTTGTTTCCAATATTAAACAGAAACTTTCTTATTCACTAATTTACATAGAAATGATTGTCAAAAGCTGAATTTTATTAATAATGCCAATAAGCACAATTTGTAACTTACAAATGAGAACAATACCAAAATTTGTATAAAATAATGAAGAAAAAAAATAAAGAAAGCCAAAAAGAAATGCCTTACTTCTCCTTTTGACAAAATTTGTTAATTCAAAGGATTAAAAAAAATTTCTTTACATTATTCATAGGATAGTGATATTTTATGAATTATTTTTTCATCTTTTCACCACCTTTTTCATACACACACACACAATATATATATATATATATATATATATATATATATATATATATATATATATATATATTAGGTTGGTGCAAAAATAATATCGTTTTTTGGCGTATTTTTTTACGTCAAAAAACGGTATTATTTTTGCACCAACCTTATATATATATATATATATGGTGTATTCAGGTAATGTTTACTTCAACAGGTTTTGCTAGATATAATAAAGAGACAAATTATTTATATTTTAAAACTGTTTTCTACTTGATATATAAAACAATTGTAAGGAAAAATTTCAGAGAGGCAACATGTTAAAAAAAGTGTGTGTGTGTAAATTAATAGATTTAAAATATGGTTTTTCGCTACATAGTAATAACCATGTTTCAAAAATGGAAGCTAAAAACTTTAAATTTAATTATATAATTAAATTAACAGCATTAGTTCCGTTTCATCTTCAAGCAAATATTGGAATATTCCAATATATTCGCTTGAAGATGAAACAGAACTAATGCTATTAATTTAATTATATAATTAAATTTAAAGTTTTTAGCTTCCATTTTTGAAACATGGTTATTACTGTGTAGCAAAAAAATACATTTTAAATCAGTTAATTTATAATATTTATGCTCTGTAAATTTACATTGAGCACTCTTTTGTAAAAATAAAAATAAAAAATAACAAGAACACTGGATTATATATCTTACTGTTCTTTCTTTATATATATATATATATATATATATATATATATATATATATATATATATATATATATATAAAGAACTGTTCTTTACTTACTTGATAGATGTATGCTTGTATTTAAACAAGCATACATTTTTTTCAGGGTGATGTATATTTTTTGTTTTTTAAGTAATAAAATATATATTTGTGTGTGTGTCTGTTGAAATAATGTTTAATTTATTTGGGTTATAATTTAACTGTGTGCTATGTTGATTAAAATGTTACCAGTAACAAAATGTTTTATTTTCCCCATGCAATCGAACACACACTTAAGGTTTTTTTCACCACAAACTCTATATATGGTATAATGCTAAAGCCCCACTCGTCAAACTCAACACATGCATCAAGTCTCAAAGTAGCACACACTATACAACTGATTAATGAAATGACACATAATCTAACACAGACTTTATATAACAAACATTAACTGAAACATAATGAAATAACTAACGGTTTAATTGCTTTCATATTTAAAATACGTTTAATGGATAAATCATTTGTATTTCTTCAGAATCAATAGTTAAAGGTGTTGTTTTGTATCAAGATTTTCAATTATTAATGTTAGTCAAAGGTCAAACGTATAGGGGGCACCCAGTGTGAATTGAATTTACACTTCCCAGTAATGGTCAACCAGATTAACTTGGTAACCTTTATCCCACAGCAAGGCACTCCTTCAATTTCTTTGGAGTTAATTGTTACTGATAATTACATGACAAAATAAACTCCATCATGAATAACAAACTGCATTTTGTGGGCATGGATAGAAAAATCAACCAAAATACACCTTATGTTATTATGAAAGGATTCAAGAATATGGTATGTGGACAGAGAGAATGTTGGTATGATAAGGTAGCAGATTGCAGAAATAGAATACAGATTTCCCCACCTCCTCACCCAGTACTAAAAAAAAAATTAAAAGGGGTTACCTTTCTCTCAGGCCATTAGAAGTGAATGAGATTTTCATGTTATCTGTATCTGGGTTGACTTTTAAAAACAAAAATAAACTAATTTTTTTTGTTCTTTCTTTGTGTGTATATGTTGAATGAATTTCACTTGGCAGAAGAATATGGATATAGGTAAGATTTCTTTTTCTTTTTCTATTTATCTACCTATTTAACAAACAGTCTTGTAAAATTTGGCCTTCTTCCTCTTAATCATTATTTTTTAATTCTAAGAAAATATTAAGCAAAAAAAAAAATGTCCAACTATTTAAAATTGGATTTATGATACAGAAAGCTAAAGTTGTATGGAGACAGTGACATATTAGTAAAAAGTTAACTTGCATGACTGGTGCAGCCGATTCTTTGTTCAATTTTCTTATCACCTATACTGAATTTGCTGTAACTGATCTATACATTGAGGAAGAAAAAAAAAATCAACCATATGTTCCAAGAAGTAGAACTGAAGATAAACCATTCCAAAACATTAAACTATGATCTGGAATTGAAATGAAAGCAGTGATGGCACTTATACGCTGAATCCATCATAAAAATTCAGGATGTGGAATTAATAAATACTAACTTCAAGTATTTAAGATGTTAAAATGTTATTATATTTTTAAGAATAAATATACAAGTTTGACTTATTTCGTTGATATCTAATTTTAACAAATAGTGCACTTAAAAAACAAATGTTTGTATCAAAGAATAGGAATGCTGAAAATGAAATTTTCTGAAAATATTTAAGACTACTTAAATGAATTTAAATAAACTATATGGGCCTGCAAGAAACAAATAAAAAATAATCCAACTTGAACTTTTCCATTTTCTTCTATGGTAGATTATAAAGGCCCAATTTAAAATGCTTGTCATAAAAATCCTTGTTTTTTTTGGGGTTTTTTTTGTTATTTTTTTTTTTTTTCTTTTCTGCTAAAATGCCTAACATTATTTCCTGGAGTATTTGCCTGCAAATAAAGCTGAAAGAACAAAGCAAAAGACAATGCAATGTCTACATGCAGAGATCTCAAAGAGGAAAGGGGCAAAAAATATAGACAGCTTCTTGTGAAGAATGCACACCAAATGCTTCAAGTAACAAATTTTCAAAAAAATATTAAATTACAGAACCTGAAATTGTTTATATCCCTTTTTTTTCCCTTTATTTTTATAATCTAAAGGAGTTAAACTATCATTTTTATAATTTTCTAAGTAAAAACGAGCATAAAAACTACCCTTTAAAAAAGACGTCAGCCTTTTGTCTGTCATTCAATAGTTAACACTAATGTATAAAAATATTTCTTCCAAGTGTTTAAAATTTAATTGTTATAGATTAAATTAAAATCACTTTTAAATTGATTCTTTTATCCCACATGTTAAAAAAATGTTTAGTTTTATTAAAATTAATTTTTAATTCAGTGCAATATTTTTAAAAAACAAAAGTAGATTTTAACTATTTAAAATAAACTTATTTGTTTTAAAAGATTTTTTTTAATTTTATTAATCATTTCACCTCCAAGCAAGGTAATAAAGTCACTAAGATGCAAGGAGTTATTGAATGAAGAAAAATATTAAGTGGAGAGAGAAAAAAAAAAGAAAGAATTTAAAAAAATGATTAAGAATTGATTTCTGTTAGTATTTTTCAATAACTGATTTGCTGTCTGTAAATATAAATCAGTTGATACCAAATCTAATTCCTAACAGTAACATACAAGACAAACACAATTTTGATACCTGAATGAGAACAGCAAAAATTGAAAATCCAACCCAAATATAAGCTATAAAAGTGCCTACCTGGTCTCTTAATTCCTGGGGGGAAATTCTGGAAAAATAGTATACTTTGTTGTCAACATTTAATTATTTGAATGTGATTAAAAATATCCCCAACTGATTAGTGTTGCATATTTTTCAGTAGAACTAAAAGTATATTAAAAAAGAAAAACTCAAAAGTAGCTTAAAATAACTATTTGAATATGAGACATGCATATTTGTGTCAGTAACAAGGAACAATATAAATATTGTATATAATGACTTCATAACTTGAATGGGAAATTTAAATCCTATTAAGGGAGAGGAAAAAAAAAATGTTTACACTTGAGTTTCAAATAAACAGAGTGATTGAAATTAAATGGGCAGCTCATTTTCTGTAATGAAATGTTTTGGTCCTAAATTTAAGAATGGGGGGTAAAAAATTTATGAATATCTAATAAAAGGAGGTTAGGGTTAGAATAAGGATGTTCTGGATGGATTTTACTCAAAATAATTGCCCCCGCCTATTTGAAACTCAAAGGTATTTAATAGAATCTGTAAGAAAGCGAAATAATGATTTCTTTGTAAATAAGTATTTTAATAAATGATTCTTTGCTATAAAAACTGAATTTCAAATATGTGTTAAAAAAAAATTCAAAGTATTAAATGAATACAGACATTAAAAATTGTAATTTCTCGTTGAAAGCAATTTTACGAAGACGTGAGAAGTAATCTCATGCAATGATGATGACTGAAGCTTCCCAAACATTCATCTGTTGATGATGATAAAACCCAACAAAAATGTCTGCAATGACCATGCAACAATAAACACAATTTTCTGTCACACATATTTTTACAGATTGAATAAGAAACTTTACCAACTGACAATTTTTTTTAACTGTTTATAAACAAGAATGGTTCAATAGTTAAGTTATGGAAAAGCATATATAAATGATTTTCGAATTGATATCGTTTTCTTTCTTTTTTTTAAATCATTTCAAGTAAGGTGAGAATGGCACTAGTACACAGGGGCTTACAGAAAGTGAAAGTTTTCAGGGAATCAAGTAAACAGAAGGGAGTTCCACTGTCGGGAAGTGCAAGAAAAGAAAGTGTTGGAGTAGAAGTGGTAGTTACATTTAACTATTTCAACAGTAAAAGAGTGGGACCTAGATGCCAATCTAGTAGCACACTTAGCACAATTAGTTGGGGCACCAGGGAGAAAAGCTCATCAGAACAGTTGCCATGAGAATATTTGTAGAAAAGACAGACATAAGCCACGTCACATCATCGAGAAAAAGACTGAAGTCAAGATGCCAAGTCAGGATCGATAACATTCTAGATCATTCTTGAGATTTTATCAAGAACCTCGAGATGAATAGCAATAGCACTAGACCAGATATGGCAACAGTAATAAATGCACGGGCAAATGGTGGATTTGTAAATGTGCAAGATGGACTCTGACGAGAAAAAACCTTCTTGTATGACACAGTGAACCAACTTTCCTTGCAGTAGATGCAGCTATTGATTCAATGTAGTTAAAAACCTGAGGCCAAGAAGGTGAAGTGTGTTGCTTTCCAGGAATCATGCATCAGCTATGCTGATGGCAGGCAGGGAAGTTTCTCTATGGTGGTTAAATGGGTTGTTAAAATTTACATGCCATGTTCTGCCCTAATTAACCCCTGATTGGATGTTCTTTTCAAGAGCAATGGCTAGGTTAACTTTGTCAACTCTGATGAATTTGCTATTGAGACAGGAGTAAATGGAAGTGTTGTCTGCATAGATGCCTACTTGGGAACTGATGTCATCAGGAAGATCATTGATCAGAAACAGCGTAGGACCCAGGATAGAGCCTTGGGGGACACCTGCGTTCATGTGAAAGGATCTGGAAGCAAGACTGTTCAGAACAACCTTTATTTCACAATTTGATAGGAATGACTGAATTAAATCAAACAATTGTCCTGTAATACCGTAACCCTGAAGCTTATGTAGGAGACTAAAAACCTGTCAAACAACTTTGAGATATCTAGAGCCACAGCTCGAGCTTCAATGTTATTTTCAAGCACTTGATATACGTATTCAGTGATAGCCATAAATGCATCAGTGGTAGACCTGGCAAAACAGAAGCAATATCATTTGTCAGAGAGTAGGTTGTGAAAGGTAAGATGTTTAACCACTTCAGCATTGATTAAAGCCTAGAATATTTTACCTAAAAGCAGTATGAGACTAATAGGGTGATAGAGGGGCAGAATGTTCTCCAGACTTCTTAAAAACAGGAACTATGGAGAAGGACTTTCAACAAGCTGGGAAGCAGGAAGCAGCAATCCAATAGTTGTAGATTTTGGAAAGAACTGGGGCCAACTCATTTATTTAGTCTTTGATTGCTGGGATTCTGTCACCTCCGTTTACCCTATGGGAGTCTAATTTAGAAATGATGTCCAAGATCAGTGATAGGTTAATGCGCATATCACTTAGTAGAACCTCTGTCCTATTAGGGTAATCAGGTGTGGGTACTCCAAATGAGTTGAGTGTTGAGTTGGAAGAGAATTTCCAAGCAAAGCGTTCAACCTTATCTGATGTAGATGTCAGGACTTTGAAGTGATTGAATAGAGGAAGGATTGAGGATTTGCTGCTGTTCGGCACACTTGCAGAGGTGCCAATAATTTCTAGAACCAAACTTGCAAGATGCTATACGTTGTTTCATTCTATCAATAAAGAGTAACTTCATTTCATTGAATACATATTTGCACTCGTTATGAGCAGAGACAAAGAGATGCCTGTTGCAATCAGACATATCACTCTGGTACAGCCAGAAGTGATCCCTGTGGGCTATAGCAGCTAGACATACAGGTGTGAGCCAAGGAGATGTGCAGTTTAACTTGGTATTTCCTTACTAGCATGAAAGAATCGATGCTGGCTTTTACTCAAGAGGAGACCTCAGACATGCATTTTCGAACTGGATGATTAAAAATTTCTTTACATGAGATGTCATGAAGGAAATCCCAAAACAAATCCCAATCTGCTCATTGATAACAGAAAGGTATTCTGTTGGTAGGAGGTTTTTGGCTGATGTAGGAGCAGAAAGAGATGTTTACAGACACTACCTCATAATCAGAGTTGCCAAAAGAGCAAAGCTGTGTAGGACAAGAGTCAGGGATAGAGGTAAAAAAAGAGATCTAGAAGAGAAGAGTGTCTATCAGGGTTACTGGGGAAATGTGTGGGGAAGTCAATCACTTGTGTAAATGATTGAGAAGTTAAGTGTTTGGATACCAATGAGGTCAGTAACAGAGTGCTTAAGTCACCTGGTATGGTGGACATTAAAGTCACTAAACACAAATATATTTGCAAATGGGTGTAAGGGAGATGGCCTTGTCTATATTATTAGAAATACTATCTAGCACGGAACAGTAAAGAAAGAAGAGATAGTTGACTGAGTTAAGTAGAGAAAGATGGAGACACATGTAAGAATGGTCTGGAGATTCAAGAGAGAGTTTACTAGCCAGCAGGAGATGTTCACGGACATTCCTAGGCCAGGCATGTGGACATTAGAGTCCTTTCCAAGGAGAGGAAGATAGCCAGGAATCGATAAATCAGAGGAGGTGATTGAAGAGTTAAGATTAGTTTTGCAGAGAGCTAGAATGTCCAGAAATTTTTTGAAGAGGAACGATTCTACAATGCAGAAGTTGGTATGGATATCACAAATGTTGGAAAAAGAAAGGTTGAGGGGTTTAGATATTTTTTGTTGAGCTGGTTTAGGTTTATATCTTTGGTTGTTTATAGTCATGGTGTGTTATATTGGTAAGGAAAAGCCTAGAATAGTAGTAGCAGTCTGTCATCTATTGTAACATGTGCAGGAACGGAATTGGTGCAGACTGCAACATAGTGTGGCCTCAGGGTTGCCCACCAGAGGTGCTTGCAGGGACACCCTTCCATGCATATATAGCACTGCAAGAACCCCAATATTATGAAACAGTTGATCAGAGCAGCCTCTCAAGACACTATGCAAGAGTTCAGATTCCTAACTATCAGTCAGGAACAGCAACCAGAAAACTGCCAACCTGATACCCTCAGCATGAAGAGACATTGCCACCATCCATGTATATCACAAAAATTTCATGACAGCACCACTATTAAGGCCTGAGTAAAGGAAAGGAATTGGGAACACCTTCCTAAACATGAAACAAGGGATGATCCTCTGTTCCTGTTCAAGAGAAGAGGGAGGAGTATAGACCAGCCTAGCTACTCCTATAAAACAAAACAAAAAAATTTCAAAGAATGAGCTATATAGATTTGTGCATAGTGTAATGGTTATTCACATAAAGTGAGTTTAGCATGCTGAATTGCAATTCTAGCCAAGGCCATTTCATCCACTTTTGCACAAATACTGTTGGAAACGTATGAATCCATCTCTTCCTCCCCCAGCTAATGGTGAATAGCAAAATAGACAGGGCTTTGGCAAACAGCCTAAAAGAAGGACACGTTAGGTGTGGGGGGGTAGCATTTCCACCCCATGGGAAACTACAGGAGCAACACCTAATGCAGTGAGGCTGTGGCCCTATGCTCTACTGGGAATCTACAGAGATAACATACATACATATTGGGGGACCTCGACGTGGTGTAATGGTTAGCAAGCTTGTCTTGCTAGAACAGTTAAGACTGAGTAACAAGTTCAATCCTCACTGGATGCCCCATACTTTTGACCTTGTGCCACATCTAAGTTACACTTAGAAAATCCCCCTAAATATATATTATTCTGAAAATTATGACTTTCATACATGCACAATATGGTTTTTAGAGACGGAGTATTTATAGATATAGACAGTGTAGACATAGGAATCAATACTACATAGTGACCCTCAGTTTTCATGCCTCAACTGCACTGAGGTAATGAAACTGACAGTTACCATGTAGTGGTGATTCCAATGTCTACACTGTTTATATTTATAAATGCTCTAGCTCTGATGTTCAGTTCTCTTCTATGATAAATATATCAGATTTTAAATATACACAGACAAGTGTATAAACAGTTCTTGGCTGATCAATGTTCATGAAATGTGAAGTGTAAATGTTATTTCTCATCTGCTTTGAAACATTCAGCACATAGTCATTTCTCTCATTTTTTTTTTTGTTGGTCACAAATGGATGCCAAGAACTTTACAGTATCCCTTTATATATGTGTGAGTGAAGGGGGCCACTGGTGATATAACAATCCTGGAAAATGGAATCTGAATTCAGTTTCCAGCCAGACTATAGCATCTAACTCATGGTAATGCCCAAATTCTTTTCTCACCTTTCAGATATGGTTAAAATTTGATGGGCTGAACAGTGTTGACTGAGGAATCAACAGTGCTTGGGGTTTGTCAGTTTCACTCCTCTACATGATCTGACCAACCACTGTATTGTTGATTCACACTATCAAAAAAATTATAATTTTCTTCTTTTTTTTTTTTACCTAATCATTGTAGCCATTTATGTCTTTGTTTTGTTTGTTGATATACATCCCATTTTAGTAAGATAAACTTCAAATTAAAATGCCATTCACAACATGGCATGGTTAATTGAAAACGGTTAAAATGTTGACAAGAGGTTCTACTTGCCTGAAGAAATGCTGATAGTCTAACAAAAGCACAGACAAAAATTTTAGTCTAAATAAAATTCATTTCTACCTAAAAACAAATCGAACAAAATGATATACAAGCTTCTGAAAAATAAATAAATACAAAATAGTCAATACAATGGAGCTGTATTTTTTAAAATAAATAAGTAGCTGAAAAGAAAAAAAATCAAACTTTTTCTTGCTTTGAATTTTTTTATATTTAGTATCTAATAATTTCTATGCTTGGCATCCAAAATGCAGAAAAGTAATTAAAAGTTAATCTGCTTAATATTAACTGATAAGAGAAGGGTTGAAAAGTTCTTAGCCTTTTCAGAACAGTAAAAAAATATTAAGTGATCTGAACTGAGAAGCTTTCTGCAACCTATAATTTTATAACAGCTAAAATAAACAAATTAGTCTTTTATTTCTATTTCAAATGGCAGCATACCTTAATTATTAAAAGCAATAAATATTTCAAAATACAAAGTGGCTTTTATACCTGGTTTGTACAATAGCAACATTCAAAATTACATTTCAAATAAACTCAGGACAATTACCAGTGTTTTGAGGCAAGAGGGGCAGACATTAAGTCCACAGTATTTTGTTTTTCACATCATTTTAATATGTGGAGAGTATGATTTTCAAGTGGGTAGCAGGCAACCTTTTGGTATTGGGCCTGAATAAACTATATGCCTTTATAAAATAGACTGAAATTAATCTAAATAATTTTAGTAAGTATTCACTGCAGGAACTAATATATCCTTTTTTTTTTTAAAAACAAAAAATTGTAGCAGAGGGCAGGGATTCTAACCCACAAATGCAAAATCACCAATTAGCTCTCACATGAGGAATACCATCACCAAATACAAAGCAAAAATATATACATTATTGTAAGCTTACAATTCAATGAAAATAGGTGACACATGAAATACAGCAAAACATTTACACTTATAAGCAAACTTAAAATGTGACTTGAAGATAAGATGCCTTTTCCACTGCTTAATTCACAACTGGGTGTCAAATAGAAATAACACTATAAAAAGCCATGCACATTAAAAGCTCATATCTGGAGAAAAGGTAAGTGAAAAGTAAGGAAGAGACAGGGTCCATAAAAAGCTAAAAAATGAAGTAGCAATCAATTCCATATATGGACATTTATTTTTATATCTAAGAGCACAGACATGATCAAATTTATATATAATGTTTTGTTTAACCCTCTCTCAGTACTGTGGTGTTTTTCAAACAAACCATTTAATATATATCTATGATTTAGTTCTTAATTTTCTTACTATATACTGTTTTCAGCATTTATTCTGGTTTTTATAAGATAAATATTTTTTTAAAAAAACTTGCTTGTAATTCAAACAAATATTGTGGCTAAAACCAGAAACTCCTTATTGTTATTTGAGAGCTATGCAAGAAAGCTAACGACAAAAAATTGACGTGCCACTTGCTCAATATTAATGAAAAGCATTGGGAGAGATAGCATTCTAACATACCACAGTACTAACAGAGGGTTAATAAAATAGATAAATTATAATTATTATATTTTTAAGATATTTTTCTCTAAAAGATGGATTTCTGTAAGTTAGAACTGAAATTATAAAGGAACTGGCAACAGTTTGTCTGTTTATTAAATATTTCAAGCTTTCAACTAACTTCCACCATCGTCCAGAATTAAAGTGATGACTTTGTAGCATAATGTTAAACCTGTTAATTTTTAATCATTGAATATAATCAATGTCATGTGAATATGGGTTAATTCTTAAATATTTCCTAAACAGATTTCTCCTGTACACAGTCCCTTCATAATGGAAATTAATCCATCAATTAGAGAAAAATATTTTAAAATATGATAGGCAAAATACAACAATTTTGCCTAACAAAACATTTAAACAAGCATTTTATATATATATTAGGTTGGTGCAAAAATAATTTCGTTTTCTCACATAGTAACATATGTTAGAAAACGAAATTATTTTTGCACCAACCTAATATATATATATATATATATATATATATATATATATATATATATAAGTGGGTAATCAAATGACAAAATGGGAAAAACTCCAAATTAACATGGCTCCGCCCTAAGTAGGAACTTCTTCAGGTGTGAGAGAAAAGGAAATATAGCAAATGCTGGTTACAATTTCACATCAAAATGCAAGGATACTTAGCTTGGAATTTTAGATACACTAACTAGATGCCAAAAATTTAAATTCCAAGCTAAGCTACCCTGTATCTTTAACAATTTTAATGTAAAATTGTAACTGGTGTTTGTTTCATTTCTTCATCTCCTTTATGAGACTGATGCCATTAATAAAACCATTAATTCATCTGAAGAAGCTTCTTCTCAGAATGAAACCTGTCACTTCAAAGTTTTTCCCATTTTGGCATTCACTTACCCACCGTTTGTCTTATATATAAATTTGCATATCATATTATGTATGTATATGTGTACATGTTTATGAATGTAAGATGCGTGTGTGTGTTCATGATAGTATGTATATTTTTATATATATATCTATAATGAATTAACCGCTACATCATCATGATGTGTTGCTGCTTTTTATCTGAATCGACCTATCCAGAAGTGGGCTTAGCTGCAGATAGTTTTACCTGTGATGGAGGAGAAGGTGTTGTAATACCACCAACAGCTTGGTGGTCATCACTACCAACAGACTCAATGTCTGATTTGACTTCTTTTTCTTCAGTTATCTGTGAGTCAATCTAAATAGAATCATAGCTACCATTAGCACACATGCTGGCTTCATTCTATGCAGTAATTACTAACTGCATCAAACTCACCACAAGACACTTGATAATTGTTCTCTTTCTTTTTATTTAATTTAAGCAAAAACAAGGCAATCTAATAATAATAATAACATCATTAAATGTATACATATAGAAATTTTCCAAAATAACTTGCTTTTTATCATTGTACATTTTTTTAATCAGTTCACCCGAAGCAAGGCAATAAAACCAAAAAGGGTTACTGTGAGAGAATGAAAGAAAAAAAAAAAAGAAGAAAAACATTATTAAGGAAGGGGAACAATAAAAGAACAGGAATTAAGAAGACAGAAGATAGCAATTGACATTGCATTTAAGTTTCTGAAAATCAAAGTTGACTGGGAAGCAAGAAGTCAGACAAGAGTTCCACAAGTGAGAGAAAAAAAAACTGTGAGCATAGAACTTACAGCTACAGCTAGTCATTTCAACTGTAAAATGATGAAACCTAGCCACCAATCTAGTACTGTACTTAAACTCATAAAGTCTAGGTAACATAGAGAAAAGTTCATCAGAACAATTATCAAGTATTTATAGAAAAAGCACAAGGAAGCCATGTTACAATGGTGGTAATGTGACTGAAGCCAAGATGCCAAGTCAAGACCAATAACATTGCAGATTCTTTGTACTTTATCAAAAAATATTTAAATAAACTGCATAAGTGCAAGATCATATGTAATCTATTTAATATATATATATATATATATATATATATATATATATGTTGTTAAAAACTCTACTAAAATTAAGGTGGACCGTATTAGGAAAATGATTCATAGGGTATTTAAAGATTCGTGGGTATTTAAGTATTTAAAGATTCATAGGGTATTTAACAATTTAGGTCTTAGAACTATAGTTACAACTAACGTTAAACAAGTAGATTTTCTGGACGTCACTCTAGACCTTACTAGTAACACTTTCCAACCATATGTGATGGTTAATTCCAACCTAATATACGTGCATCCAAATTCCAACCATCCCCCTTCAGTTATCAAACACATACCCTCCTCCATTGGATTTAGGATTAGTACTAACTCTTCTAGCAAAGATGTTTTCAATAAACATCATGATTTTTACAATTCTGTATCCAAATAATTGTCCACTACAAAATAACTGTTTGACTAGTTCTGTTTTTTTATCTTAGTACAATCTCTACACTAGAAAACACAAATATAAAAAAATTCTACATTGGTAGTACCATGAATCCATTCAAGGAACGTTGGCGGGGGCATATGCAATCTTTTAATAACAGTAATTATAAGTACATGACTTCATTATCCAAGTATTTTTGAAGTCTAAAAGAAAAGAAGAAAACACCTACAGTTAAATGGAAATTAATCAAGAAAGCCCAGATATTGCAACTCCCTGTATGCCCCATGTTATCTTTGTCTTAACGAAAAATTTGAAATAATTAGATTTAAAAATAATACCCATCTCTTAAATCAAAGATATGAACTAACAGTTAACTGTAAATACCGTTATAAATTTAACTTATTATAGCGGTTGTAATACTTTCAATGATAATGATATGTCATTGTAAATTTAATAGATTATTATTTTTATTACCTGATGGTCCTCCTGTTGATATGGGTGTGTGTTGATTTAGGTTTACTGTGTTGTTCATGTATGTATGTGTGTGTGTGTGTGTGTGTGTGTGTGTGTGTGTTGTTTTTGTACTGTTGGATATGTAAGTAGGTTTTTTTTTAATATATATATTAAAAGTAAGGAGGTAAAAAAGAGGAGAAAAGGATAAAATATATGTATATATAGGTATATATATATATATGTCCAAATGTATTGTACATATATATTTCTATTTATGTTTATTTTTTTATGTATGGATACATGTATATATGTGTGTATATATGTTTATGTATGTATATGTCTGTATATAGTTGAGTATGTATATGTTTATGTGTATGGATGTATATATGTACTTGTAAGTATAGGTATGTTTATGTATGTATATGTATGTGTGTGTATAAACACCTATCATATGATAGCTTGTTTATGTGTAGGTATGTAAACTTTGGTTTGTATCTACAGGTGCATGTGTATATATATATATATGTGTATACATGTATATGTATATATTGTTGTATTTGTATGTGTATGCATATATGTATATGTGTGTGTGTGTGTGTATGTATATATATATATATATATATATATGTATGTATGTATATATATATGTGCTTGGATGTGTGCATACTTACATCTGTGTATATATGGATGTGTTGATATGGGTATTTATGCATGATTATATATTTGTATATGTGAATGTATGTTCATATTTCTTTGTATATGTATATATATCTTAGTGTCTGGGAATGTATCATCTATACTAACTAAAATTTACTTTTGTTTAATAAGGGTTTGTCAATTGCTTATAGACTTAACAATTGTGTCTTGTTACATTTTAAAATTATTATGGACTCTACTGTAATTTATTGTCAATAGGATAATATTGTTAGAATATGTGTAGGTATATATATATATATATATATATATATATATATATATATATATATATATGGATATGTATGTGTGTATATATGTATATATATGAGTATGTTTAAGTATTTGTTTTTTGAGTGTTTTTTATATACATGCATGTATTTGTATATTTGTTTGTATATATGAATGTTTAAGATTATATATATATATATATATACATACATACATACATACATACATATATATATATATATATATGTGTGTATGTATGTATGTATGTATATATATATATATATATATATTTAGATTTGGTTTGTTTACTTTTTTAAGTTGCTGTGTAGGTTGATATATTTATGCTGGCTTCTGTATGTGTATATATGCATATGCGTATGCATATATATGTGTAGATATATATATGTGTGTACGTGTGTATATGTATATATGTTTGTCTATAGGTTGGCTTTTCTGCACTTGTCTGTAGTGATGAATGGTTGTATACTGTACACATATATTTGTAGGTAGTTTTTACTTTCTTTCACCTAATGTACAAGTAGGTGTGTATGTGTGCTTGGAATTTTTGTTTTTTATATATTAGATGGTCTTATTTTTATACGTATATATCTTTTTTATTATCCTTTCTTTACCTATTGTTTGTTATTGGCCCGTATAAGTTATATTTTAATATGTGGTTAGAATTTGTTTAATAACACCTTCAATCTTGAATATTTCTTTAGTGTTATATCAGAGTGTCTATGTCAATATATGTGGGTATATGTGCATATCTTTTTCGGTATCTGTGTATAGTAAAATGCATGTACATTTCATTGTGTATGTGTGTGGTTTAAATATTTTTTTTTTTTTTAAATGTTGTGCAAATATTTCCTGTCCTGTCACTTTTTTTTGTGCGTGTATATATCTAAATATGTCTGCGTGCTTATGTATTATAATCTGATTGTGTTTGTATTGTCTTTCTCAAGATGTCATAATCCAATGTATACATTTGTATCCATTTTGTCATTAATTTAAGGACAGTCGATTTTAACGTTTATTCCAACCTAATTTCAATAGAAACAAAATGAATAGAATAACATGTATTTTTTCTTTTTTCCTCAATAATTTTAAAATTTTAAACTTAATATAAATTAAATTTACATTTTTGAAATGGGTAGTTTTTAATTTTAATTTCAAATTTTATCGTACAATTTAATACTTATCAGTTAGAATAAATTCTATTTTAGTATAAACCCAACTTTAAAGCATTTAATAATTAATATAACCTTTCTTCATTGTCAAGTTTTTGAATTCCCGTATACTTGTTTTGTGATTGGTCATTTCAGCTCATTTAAACAGCGTTTCCCCTTACGAGGGGTGGTTAATTAATTTGAACCTTTTAAAACCTCCATTCTACAATCTACATTCAACATCAACACTTGATAAGACACCAAAGGTGTTGAAACGAAATGACTATTTTTGTAGTGATTTTATAACATATTTATGTTATAATTTTTAAATAAATAATTATATATATTAAACTTTCAGCTTACACAAGCCATTATCAAAGATGACAATTACTGTACAATATATTAAGCAATAAACGGACAAGACAGTGATGATAGTCTGTTTCTGTTTACATGGATGATTTCCAAGCAACGATAAACACGTGCATATAAGACGCTGGAAGTGAAAATCGCACTGCAGCTCATGACATCACACATGACCACGCAAGAGTGAATTCAAGAAGTATTAAGTATGGGAAGCCATTGGTATAAACCAATGGCTTCTATTACCAATTATAGACATTTAAGGATATTTGTGGAGATTTCATAGTTTATTTTGTTTAGGTTAGGTTTCAACTGTTTTAGCCTAAAAAAAAAAAAGCCTATGAAATCTCCACAAATATCCTTAAATGTCTATAATTGGTAACAGAAGCCATTGGTTTATACCAACAGCTTCCCATACTTAATACTTCTCAAATTCACTCTCGTATCGTTGCTTGGAAATCATCCATGTAAACAGAAAGGGACTATCATCACTGTCTTGTCCATGTATTGCTTAATATATTGTACAGTAATTGTTATTTTTGATAATGGTTTATGTAAGCCGAAAGTTTAGATTGGATTAAAAAATATGTATCAATATTGTGATTTTCTTTCTTCATTTAATGATAATGTTATTAAGCTTATCAGATATTATGAAAAGAATTTACATAAAATAGACAACGCTTGTCTATATTATTTAATGAAACATGTATGTGTATATATATATATATATATATATATATATATATATATATATATATATATATATATATAAAACAGCAATTTCTATTTTCCTTTTCTTATAGAGTGACCCATATGGCCAGTGCCTCATAAAGAACAAATATGAAAATCTTCATCAATTCAACATTTTTCATTATTTAGCATCATAAAAAGTTTCTGGCAGTTGAAGTATTAAACATTACATTTATAACGGTTTTCTGACTTGTACTTTATTTTAAACATTCTGTCAGATTTAATCCATATCTTCCTTTCATAACAACCATTATATTTTGCAGAAGTAAATTTAACTTTATTCTTTTTCCCCACACAAGGCCAGTCATGCTGATGTTTAGACATACCACTTATTTTATATACTTATAAACATTCAGTTTTGCTTCAATGCATATAAATAAATATTTTATAATACTGAACAAGTCAAAAGTATCACCGAATTTCCATTTCTATGGCTGTCAGTTGACTGATTATTTTCTACATTGTCTCAATGCTAACGAAGCTTACACTACTTCACTACCTATTCATTTTACTCATATCCTGGGCATTAAATGATACACATGAACAAAGACATGAAAAACCAGCAGCTGCAGGTTACAGGCACAAACAAATCTAAATTGATTGCTAATTTTTTTAATACTATCCTCAAAACTAAGACAATCCCTAACTGGTCACCATTGAGTGATTATAATCAGATTATCTTTCAAACCCATCACTGATAATTGCCTCACTATTTAACCATACAAATGTTACTACAAAAGTAATGCCACCTATTAGCCCATCACATCAGAGACAAAGGTTTGTGTTATGGCCATAAAGCTTGAAGCTTATCACAAGTGGCCCATTTTCGTCCTCATTAGAAATAACAAATTCTAATCGGGCATAATAGTGCATATAAATCTGATGTATATATAATTGAATTCCTTCATGAAAAAAAATTGCACTTATTGAGACCAAACAGGTAATGGGTATGGTATTTCAGCAGTGGTGACAGCAATGCATGAGACAAGCCATATTCTGGGTGGTCCTGCACAGCTGTCAACCCATAAAATGATCATTGCTGGCAAAAATGCATAACCAGTAGTGGTGATAATGTCAGGTCATTAAAAACTTGCTCTATCCAATGGCTCTAAGGGAATTACCCATACATATGTTTTAGTAGAAAACAATTACAAAATTTATATAAAAAGAAATATTTTTATAATTAACTAGAATTCATGTTAATATTTCTTTAAATATTTTTAGTATCATTTGCAAGACATTAAACTAAAAAAAAATACCAAAACATTTAATATAACAATAATAAAATTATAAAGGAATATCATATTAATTTTGTCTTTAGGCAACTCCAAGATGTTTGCATGATTAACATTAAAACCCATCAATGCAAGTAAGCAATGTCAACATGATAAACAAAAGAGAATTAGAAACTTGGAAGCTGAATTTGAAGGATAAAAACTATCAGCTGGTTTATTCAGTAAAAAAAATGACAATAATTTTGTGCTATTTTAAATTGTTTAAATATAGAAAAGACAATTTGAAAAACCACTTGGACATGTTTTGTCAATGAACTAGTGTCATCAGAAAAAAATTTATTTCAAGAAAGTTTCCATTAGCAAAACAAAGCATAATTCAAGTTAAGTGACTAAATGCTCAATTATTTTAACTATATACCATTATAGAAACTATTTATTTCGCCATAGAAATTATTTAGAAATTAGATTTCAATTCAGTTTTATATTTATTTTTAGTAAAAACAAGCCCTAAAGTGAAATAGCCAATTGTATATTAACAACAGTGTACTCGTAGATAATGGTATTTTCCGTGCATCTTCATCTGAGAAAATTATATATAAAATGATGTGTTTGTGTGCGAGTAAATTCTAATGAGAATCAGACAGAATGGGAAATATATAAGACAATTTGGAAAAAATTATTTACTTTGACATGTTTTGCCAATGATCCAGCATCACCAGAAAAAGAATTTTATTTCACAAGAACAAAATCTACATTAGTGAGACAAAATGTGATTCATGTTAAGTAACTGAATTATTATAGAAATTAGACTTTAACTAATTTATTTTTTTATTTGATTTTTTTTTTTTTTACTTGACTAGAAATTTGTGCCACATTTTCAGTGGCACAAATTCATGATCCCAATTTTGACTTGGAAAATAAGACTGCCTTTTCCTATTGCCCACCACTAACTTTTCCACTGCACTACCATACCTCCACTTGAGTAACTCCTCTTGCTCTCCTCTACAAGAACCAGATCAAGCCAAAAATGGACTACTGCTGCCATATCTGGGCTGTAGCTGCCCAGTCTTCACTTTCCAATCTTAATAATCCAAAAGTATCTACGCGGCCTTGTGGGGGATGAATTATTTTCCACCCTGCAACCCCTTTTCCACAGATGAAATGTTGCAAGCCTCTCACTACTATCACTATTTCCATGGGAAATGTTCAGATGAGTTACATTTCTAAATTCCAGCTAAGAAGACTCATCATTCTGTGGTAAACCACCCCTAATTCTCTTCATATTCCATTAGTGAGAAGTAATTTCCACTGGAAGAGTTTCTTCCCAAGAACTGTTACAAAACCTTGTCTATCATGTTCAATAAAATTTGCTTCAATGATATATTTCAGTGCATCTATACTTATCTTCATATACTTACATCTTTGCTTACATAAACAGAAAGGGGTGTAAGACAAGAATGTGTCTTCTCATCAGACTTATTCAATCTATACAGAAAAGCAAGTCCAAAAGAATTAGAAGTCCTACAAGGACTCTTTATTGGCAGCCACAATCATATCATCAGATATGCAGATAACACAGTGTTGATACAACACACAGAGAAGAAATTACAGAAGGTAGTAAAGGAAAGCAAGAAGAAAGGACTAAACATCAAATGTAAAAAGGCAGAATATTGAGGATAACAAAATCAAGTAAGTACAAAAATTGAATTATCCATGAAGGGTTTTAACAAAAGACAGTGCAACACTGAAATTTGAAGGTGCATTAGGATAGCAAAAGATGCCTTCCAAAAGTTAAGTAAAGTATTAAGAAACAGGAAAATCTCATAAGAAACAAAGAAAAAAAGTACTGAACTGTTACGTGATATCAGTCCTCTTATATGGTAGAGAATGCTGAACAATCTCATCACTGATGAAGAGACTGGAAGTAACAGAAATGTGGTTCTACAGAAGGATGCTGAGAATACCATGGACTGAACATGTGAACAACAACAAAGTTTTAGAGAAAATACAAACAAAAAGGACACTTATATTTAACATCAGAAAAAAGACAGCTGAAATTTCTAGGGTACATAATGTGGAAAGAGAGCTTAGAAAATTTGACACTCACATGACTGAAGTGAAGAGGGTCAAAGGAAAACCGTGTATAACCTACCTTATAAGCTTGTGTAAATGGTTGTCAGAACAGGGTTTAAGAGAGATAGCAAAAGGACAAAATTTACTAACGGCTACAAAGGACAGGAAAGTATGGAAAGCCATGAATGCCAACATCCTGAAGGATATGGTCAGAGAATGAATGAATGAATGAGAGAAACAAAAAGGTATGCTTTTAGCCTACCTTTTTTGTATCTTTCATTCATTATATTTAAAATTCAAATTTCACATTATTTTTTAAAAAATCTCATATCTACCATCAAGAAACAAGAGAAAGGGACTTTGGAAAAGAGAGATAAGAGACACTGTTGTCTTCCTTCTTAGACAAAAAAATCCCAAAAAGACAATATCCTCGGCTCATCTACTAAGTCACTTTTTATGGTAACGATTTAGCTATGCTCATTAAATGATGAATTTAGATAAACATTTAATTATATACGATAATGAGAAAAGTTTGAACAAAGTTCCCCAAAAAATAAAAAAATAATAGTGTGCATCAAAAGGACAATTTTTTCTCTTGACACTGTTCTTACCATACACTCCCTTAGATAATGTTTATTGTTTTAAAAAGCTACGTTTAGAACTTACATAAAAATATAGTATATGAAACTGAATTTATACATTTCTGTCTCATTGTTATTAACCATAACTACCTCAAATTCTTGCTTTAATTTTCCAAGGTGTTCGCTATGGTTATGATGTTAGGAAAAGTCTAAAAATAGCTTTTTAAAACAATAAAAATTACCAAGGCTGTATATGGTAATAGTGGTATACCAAGAGAAAAACCATTATTTTGACACATTTTTATTTTTAATTTTTTTTTTTTTTTTTAATTTCCACAGAAATAAAGTAACTTTTGAAAAGAAAAATGCAGAAATAGAAGAGGTTGAGAACTTTTTACACTAAGACATTACAATAGAAAAATCAAGAGAAATGAGATAAAAGAAATCCTAGCCAAAAATGAATAATAATTGACAATACTTCATCAAAGAAATTCATAAAACTTAAGACTAATATTACTTGATGTAAAAATAAGAGAATTAAAATGAAAGAAATCAGACTCAAAAATGAATAATTAACAATGTTTTATCTGAGAATTTGAATGAATAGTTTTCTTACTCAAATGGCAACAAAATGAATAATTGCAGACAAAAAATTAAAAAAAAAAGAATCACATGAAAGAGAATAATTCTTCGTTTTACTCACAAATGTAATGCATTCAAATTTGATAAAATTAATCGTCACATTTGGTCAAATAGATAACATTGCATGTATCAAAAGAAAAAAAATACCCAAGAATTTTTTCATACACACTACAAGAATGACAATTATTTTTCACTGAAATATTGAGTTCAATCTAAAATCACTCATGATAACAAAGCAATTACACCAATATATTAACAAATGGCATTTAAGGATATGAGATTTCAAATTAGTGAAACAAACAAATTTGAAAAATAAATTACATTTTTGCTCACCAACTTTTCCATAATATTTGGATAAATTATTTCATTTATAACGCAAATATTTGGAAAAAAATTTTTTAAATATTTTTTTATTTCATCTTTTGTAAGCAAGTAAAAAAATAACAAAATATAGAGCAAAGATTTTTTTTAATGTACAAAAATTTAAAAATTAATAAATACAATAAAAATTTCTCTAATTCTTTCATCAATGATTAAATTTATGAAAAGCTGTACTGAAAGTTCTTTTAATTTAGATATGCATAATTAAAGAAAAAGTAATATGAAGTTGCATAATCAGGAAGCTTAGATATTATAAACCGAAATATTGATCTTTGAACTCAGTAAGGGTAAGGGCATTTATTTTCTTACAATTAAGCAAATATTTATTTACATTATTTACATTATTCCGACTGTTATCCTCATCTTCATTGCCATATTCACGATGTTTTGGCCATTGTATGCTCTTTAGGTGATTGGAATTTTGAACCAAGCCTTTAATTTCATCCACCAGTGTAGATTGTTCTAGTTCTATGTGCCATGCCTCTTCCAGGTGTCTCAGTTATTTCCCTTTAACTCAACTCTCCAAGTTTTTTGGTTCACTACTGCTGTAGCCTGGTATTGAACTCACAACTCTTTGGGTCTAGTCACTGGTTGTAATCAACATCTTTATCCACTGGGCTATGTGTCCTCAAGGCAGTGGTGAACCAAAAAACTTGGAAAGTTGAGTTAAAGGGAAATAACTGAGACATTTGGAAGAGGCATGGCACACAGAGCTAGAACAATCTACCCCAGTGGATGAAATAAAGGGTTCAGTTCAAAATTCCAATCACCTGAAGAAGGCTGGAGCATGCAACAGCTGAAACATTGTGAATATAGCAATGAAGATGAAGATAACATTCCAAATAATGTAAATAACTTTATTTCAATATATTTTTAATGAAAAGTGCCATATAGTGTCAGATTCTCTGACTTTAAAAGAAATAATTTTATTTGGATTACAATGCCAGTTGAGACAAGAAAAATTCTACCCACAAAAATGACGTTTTCATTAAACATGTTACTAAATTCTTTCAAACTTCAATTTTGTATTAGTCTTACCAAATAGAGCAAATGATTGAAACTAAATACAAAATTTCATATTTTGATATTGAGTATTTCACAATGTAGTCTCAAAATAGTTTAAAAAGAAATGCATTATACAAGAATTTCTGTAAGCATTAAAATAATAACAATACTGATGCAAAAAAAATAAAAATAAATAACTTAAGGATGTTTTTAGCTTATCAAAATCAGAAATCTTAAAATATCAAACTGATCCAGATGACAAGACATTATGAGAAGGAAAAAAGTGTGTGTGGGGAGGGGAAGGGCAGGTTGACCAAAATTCTCACCTTTATAACTCCTCCTCCTGGTGAATGTTTAAGATTATCTTTTGATCCAACTTTAGCTTCCACTTTCCATTCCAATTTTTGCTCTTCAATCTAAGCAATGAAAAAATGAGGAGAAAGATAAAAGAAATTATTTAAAGAAGAAAAAAAATATTATCTTTAGCAAAGAAAATATTTGAAGTCTAAAAATACCTCTCTTTCTGTAGACAGTCTTTATTAAATAAATAAAATGATTTTGAACTTTTTAATGTTCAAGTCAATTTTACTTCATAATTGATTGATTTTTGGACTCAATATAAATATACATTGCTGTTAAGTAAAATATAAGCTAAAGAAAAGATGTGAAATTTGTTGTTACAGCCTCAAATGTGAACTGCGTTATAATTTGGCAAATGGATGACAAATTTGCTGACTCAACAGCAAAGCAAATGAGATCAAAAATATCCATCAAATTAATTTTGGAAATATCAGAAAGCCAGTACCAGATGCAAGAAATTTAGGGAAACAGACAAACCAGAGTGCCCAAAAACAAATTGTGTACATATAACAAAAAAATTACACGTTGAACATGTACTGTACACAATAATATAGAATATTTCTTGCAAGAACATTATAGAAACCAAATTTCACAAGACACAAAAAGCACTTTACTATTTAAAGATAAGCATTTTGTAGCATTAAGAGCAAAAAAGAATGAAAAAGAAAAATAAGGTGAACAAATTGAGAAAAAAGACAGCAATAAAGGTAAGTAAAGAGAATAAAAATGTCTATATTAACACTGTCCGATAACAGCTGTTACATTTGCATATACATTTCACACACTAAATGTAACAGTTATTATGCGACAAAAGTAATCTAATATTTTCCATAGATTTCTAAAAATGCAATATCTGCATTTTAATGCCATATCTTTACTTTCAGCAAAATATATTTTGGATTTTTCTGAAAAATAACTGAGTAGCAATTATTATTTGAGAGAATTTTCTTTAAAAGAGAAAATCAATGGGCACTCTGAAAATAATCGTTTCCATTTCATAAATGCAGAAAATCACATTGATTGTTCTTCTTTTATATTAATTCCAAATTTTAACAAGGCTGCAATTCACAACTCATTTTAAACATATTTTAAAAATAAAAAAATGTAAACTTTAAAAATACATTGGAAAAAATAATTGAATTAATACTGTTGGATCTTTTCAATAATTACAAAGAAGACCATTCTCCAATCTAAAACAAGAACACAAGACAATTTTGACTTAAACACAACACTAAAAGTGATGCCATCTGTAGAATTTCAAGTAGAGATTCTGACTATTGACGACTAATAGTCAAATCAGTCAAATTAGTCGACCCTACTCACCTTCTTATCCCCACCACCTGGTTTGTGAAATAGATTATCCTTTGAGCCAACTTTAGACTGGACATTCCACTCCACCTTCTCATCCAAAATCTGATTTGGAAAGGCAAATTAGAAAAAAAAGACCCGGAATGACATTGGTTCTTTTCAATAAAAATTGTTGAATGAATTACTTGGAATATTGGAGGTGCCAATTCAAAGTATCCCACAAGCCTTTCATTCAAACAGATTATTGCATATATGATGATGGATAAAAGAAGTAAATAATTATTACATCTTTTTTTAATACTCATTTTATTACTTTATCAGGCAGCAAACTTAATTCTTTGTTCAAACTGTAAATGGGGAATTTATTTTACTCTTCATATGAGCAATGCATTTCATTTAATTTCAGAAATGTTGATGAAGCAAATCAATTAATAATTTAAAATTATTGAATATTAGAATCAGTGTCCATCATTATTCAAAATTAATGAGTTCAACAAGTTTATCATTTTTATACATGAAAACATTGACTCAGATGAAACACATTCTAATATTGCATGCTTCAGGGGAGATAATCTAGTCACAAATCAAAAGAACAGACTGCTTGGAGCAAGCATGTCAATAAATAAGGAAAAATAAATTCTTTCATTTTGGTCGGCTTACCTCCTCCTAATTAATCCATACCTGCCTGGTGTCAATTTAAAATGAGACTCTTTTTTTTCTTTTTCTTTCCTTTTTTTTTTTTTTTTTTTGCATATCTAAATTGTAATTTTGGAAATGGAAAATTTCCAAGTTTTCAGTTGAAATCAAGAAATTACAAACTTTAAGCAAAATGGTCACACAGGCAGTGTCAGTTTAAAGTGACACCAGGCAGATATGGGTTAAGATTGATTTCCATTTGATGCAAAAATGACACGCACACAAAACATGCTGCCAAATATTATTTTATATAAATTATTATATTTTTGATTCAGTAACTGATTTGGTTATACAAAATAATTAGACACATGTTTGTATATGTAAGTAGGTACATCAATAAGTCAGTAGCTTAATGATGATATATAAAAGCATTTAATTTACACAACAAATATTTTTCAATATCATCATTCGTTCTCAATGCACTTAATTCAATGGTGAATAGAGGCCACAGTTGTCAAACAAGGTTAGGCTGTACCTCAAATGGTTACCCCCACTTTCACATCATGAAAATGATGTGAAGTAATTATTGTGTGCAAATTTTTAATCTCATCCAAATTAAAGCAGGCCTCCCTTCCCCCAACACACATGCAAAACACTGGTGATCAGTCTGGGTGAATATTAATCACACAGATTGGCCCTTATGCAGTAAATATTTTAAATTAAAATTCAGTTAATAAGTGCATGTGAGGCTACAGACTTATTTATCTGATATTGTACAGAAAAAAAAGTTATGGAGGGGAGAGTTCCCCACCTAACCAAAATAGAAAAATAAAAATGAGAATATACAAAAAAATGTTGAACACTTGAGTTATTTTATATATATATATATATATATATATATATATATATATATAGAAGTTGATATCACTCGGAAATCAGTAAAAGCATATCCGAATTGGTCATTTTAATGATTTTATTTTGCCAAATGGAAATCAAACTTTATTGGTACATTAATATGTGGTAAAGGTTTTTGTAGAAAACAAATAGGTCACATGCTCACCTACAAATACAAATTTAAAAAAAAAAAAATGAAAGAACAATAAGGATAAAAATAAGAGTAAAGTTCTGTAATACCAACTGTCCCATAATAGTTGTTACATTTATCGTATGAAATGTGTATGCAGATTAGACAACAATTATGGGACAGAGGTACTAAAAAGAAGAACAAAAAACTCTGTTCCATAATAGTTGTTACATTTAATGTACGATACAAATGTGACAACTACAAGGGGGTGCTGAAAAGTTCTCTGCAGAAAAAAAGAGAATGATCTAGAGCCATGACATAAACATAATGTCCAGAAACAAAAACAATAAGTGAACGTGCCATGAGGTAAGTTAATTTTTCTTTAACAACTTTCAATCAAAATTACTGCCCTTTTACAAACAAGTGCTTATCATAGAGAGAAACCCTTTTAACTATCGCTAGCAAGATGTTCTTCATATAGAATACACAATCAATACACTATTGTCTACATTATCATTTTGTTACTCTCTATGCTCCTGTTATAATATTTAATACAATTTACAATTTTTTTTTCAATAAAACTCAGCCAAAGAAAACTATTTTGAAATAATGGATACAGTTGCAAAAGAAAAGATGACACACCTATTTACTCCAGACTCAATGATCAGTTTAATTTGGTTAAATTGGCAGCTGATGTTAAAAATCACCTACAATCTGTTAACTGGGTCAAGAAGTGGCCTGTTAATGGTAATGCCTCCAAAACAAAACTGCTCTCTTCAAATTGCCAAAGAAAACCTTTTTTTTTTTTATCTTCTATCAGCATGGCTAATGCTAACCTCCAGTATAGGGACTTAATGCACCTCCTCAGGCTAACATTTTCTGCTGACATGAGGTGGAAAGATTATATTGAATCAGTTGCTAAGTCTGCAGCTAAAAAAGATGGTCCACTGTGTTGTGCTACACAATTTTTCTCTCCAGAATTTGTCTTACACATTTATAAATCTGCCATTCGTCCACACATTGAATATTGTTACTGCATCTGATCTGGTGCTTCTGCTACGTACTTAGATTCTTGATAAAATACAAAGAACCTGTAATGTTATTGAGCCTGACCTGGCATCTCAGCTTTAGTCAATAGCTTCCCTATGCCTTTTCCATATATAATTTTATGGTAATTGGTTTGATGAACTTTTCACTATAGTATCTAGACTTTATGAATTTAAGCAGTCCTAGATTGGTGTCAAGGCCTCGTCATTTTACCTTTGAAATGGCTAGATGCAACCGCAAGTTCTATGCTAACAGTTTCTTCACTCACACATCTCAATTGTGGAACTCTCTTCCAGCTTCTTACGTTCACATAAACTTTGATCTTCAAAAATTTAAATGCAATGTCAATCATTATCTTCTGTCTTCTTAGTTCCCATTCTGTCCTTATATTCCCTCACACTCAGTAACACCTTGCATCTTAGTGGCTTTATTGCCTTGTTTGGAATGAAAAGATTAAAAAAATCAAACAAACTAAGATTGATGTAACATTCCACAGTCAGTTGTGTGAACATTACGACAGAGCAAATAAAAACTGTTGCAGAGTCTTTGGATGAGATCCTTAGATAAGCTTCAATCTTTACAATTTTAAATTAATATTTTTTGTGTGTAGTTTCTGGTAACCAATTTTATGCTAATAGAAGTGTAGAGGAAAAGAATTATTATTGTATAATCATAATAATAATAATGAAATAATATTTATAGGCATCCTTATACAAAAGAATCTCCAAACTATATTCTTAATATGGGAGAAAATGATATATAAACTTTTATATACCCAAATCAATGACAAAGTGGAAAACATTTTTCATGATGTGCTTCATCTTTTGAATCACATGACAAATATTTTCTACTTTGTCATTATTGAATACCCACCAATTTATAAAGAAAAGATTAAGAATAAAATTTGTTCTTTCATGAATATTCCAAGATAGCAAGATTATAAAAAAAAAAAGTTGTCTATAACATTGAAATGAATCATTAACATATCAAACCTGTTTGGATGCTCAAATCACTTTGTATAATTGTTAAAACTATAACTTCGGAAAGAGTCATTAACATATGTGGAACTGTTTGGATAAAAAAAAAAAACAAGCAGTGTTCCTTAATGTTCCATTGGAAGAGTTATTTTCACAGCAATCAGGTGCAACACATGACCAAGTTATTGCAAACTCTACAATGCCTATTTCACTCAGCAAAGATTAACCTGACTCCTAATATTTTTTCAGGTTTTTCACTCTCAGTAACCCCTTGCATCT